>PVJD01000695.1:0-370956 GCA_004026545.1 Mormoops blainvillei
CCCTTCCTCTTTCTGCTGACATTTTCACATTTCTTGTAGTGCTGGATTGGTGGTAACAAGCCCCTTTAGTTTTATGTTGTCTGGGGAGTGCTTTATTCCTCCTTTAATTTAAAATGACAGCCCTGCTGGGTAAAGTAGTCTTGGTTATAGGTCTTTGCTTTTTATCATTTTGAATATATCATACCAATCCCACCTCACCTGAAATAGTTCTGTTGAGAAATTAGCTGACAATCTTATGGGAGCCCCCTTGTATTAATTAACTGCTTTTCTCTTGCTGGTTTTACAATTCTCTTTTTGTACTTAACCTTTGCAATATTTATTAATGATGTTTCTTGGTGTGGGCCTTTCTGAGTTCATCTTCTTTGGGATTATCTGAGCTTCCTGGACTTGTGTGTCTTTTTCCTTCATCTGGTTAGGGAAGTTTTCAGTCATTATTTCTTCAAATGGGCTCTTGATCCCTTGCTCTACATTTTCCTTCTGGTACCTCTATGGTGCAGATGTTGTTATGTTTCATGTTATCTCAAAATTCCCTTAAACTATCCTCATTCTTTTTAATTCTTTTTTTGTTGTTGCTGTGTAGAAACATTATTTACAATAGTCAAAAGGTGGAAACGACCCAAATATCTAAATGAAAATCAATGAATTAATGGATAAACAAAGTATGATATGCAAATTCAATTAATATCAATCACACTTAAACGGAAAGAAAATTCTGACACATGCTACAAAATAGATGAACCTTGAAGACATTATGGTAAATTAAATATCCAATCACAAAAGGACAAATATTGCAGGATTCTACTTACATGAGGTACTTGGACTAGTCAAATTAATGGAGACAGAAGTTAAAATGGTAGTTGCCAGTGCTTGTGCCAGGAAAGACTAGAAGTTATTGTTTAATGGGGGCAGAGTTTTAGTTTGGAATGATGAAAAAGTTCTGAAGATGAATAGTGGTTCTGGGTGCACAATGGGAATGTACTTAATGCCACTGAACTGTATATCTAAAAATGATTTAAAAATTGCAAATTTGATTTGCATATTTTACCACAACAATAAAAAAGTACAAAAATTTCAATAGCTGTACAGATTTGTCATCACAGAAATTGTGAAGGCAAGTCAAAGGTTTTGCCACAATTTCTGTAATGAATCTCCAAAGGACATAGCAGAAGCTAGTGTGTTTCTTTAAGGGTGCACTCCAAGCTTGTTCCAAAGTATCTCAGGGGCTCTGAAAATAAATACAGTCATTTAATACAGTACTTACTGGGTACTTGACCTGTTTGAGCCCTCTTCTAGGTGCTCTCTGGATATTGAGTTTTGTACCCTCTCCACAATTTTAGGAGGCAGGTAGCCATTATTACCCTATTAAGAGAAGGGGTTAGTCAGGGGAGCCATGATAAAAAGCTTGCCCATTGGCTCCAAAGCCAGGGAAGTGGCTCTCACAAGCCCTCTGGAGTCCAACCTCTGGTTCATACCTCTGATCACTAGATTCCTTGACCCCTCAGTGTCCCTTTCAGCTCCCTTTTCCATTCTCAGGCTCTACTTTTAGGTAGTTGCTGTTCTCTTCTCATGTCAGCAACACTTTCCTCATCAGAGAGATTCCTCTTCTGTTTCAGAGGAAAGGAGGACCAGCAGGCCTGGGACCCGAGCTCGTCTGTACCACTGCTAGCAAAGAAGGCCACATGCTGGACACCTGATGCCTCTTTCAGAAGCAGAGGGAGTTTTATTTTTTGCCAAGGACAAGCACTCCAAACTGCTGTCTTCTTGGGGACTTGTTCTTCATATATCCTCTCTTGTTTCCAAATGTTTTCTTTTTATAAAATAAAAAATGTTTTTAGGATTATAAGTACAATACAATTTGTACTGTAACAATACAGAAAAATAAAAAGGGAAAAATTGTTACTAATTTTATCAAACAGAGAAAATCATCATAGACATTTCTGTTTTTTGGATGCATTTTAAAGATACAATGTGATCATATTAATAATTAACAATTGTCCCCTCAGTTAAATGGCTATTATTAATTATAACATAACTAAACTTGGAGTTTTAGTATGTCTCAAATTTGAATTTAGTATGTTTCAGATTTGAAATTTAATGTTAGGTGGCTTTCTAAAAGTTTTAATTTTTTTCTGATTATGACAATTTTACACTACTCTCATTGCATAGAACTATCTGCTACCCTTCCTCAGGAGGATCCTCAGAGGTACCCCTGTCCAATTGCTGCCTGATTATGCCTCCATGAGCTGGTTCTAGGGACTCCCTGGAGCCCAGAAGCCACATGGAATCATTCCTTCCCTGCCATGGAAGGCTCTTCTTTTGATATGCCAGTGAATGGTAGCAGGGTTAGCCACTTGGAACCTTAGTCCTGTGTCCCCACATGGACACGCAAGTCACTTCCTGAGACTCCTCTTAGCTCAGGCTTGGTACCCATAGTTGCTAACTAGTCTGCCCTCTGGGCATCTTGTAGTCTGTAGGCAGCTCCCTGGGCCCAAGTCAGCACCTGGCACACAACTTCCCAGAATTAAGAACAACGCTATTTAGAAGGCCACTTAGCAAGTGTTTATTATGAAGCAGACATGTTAGTGGTAAAATGCCAGTTACTCACAGCTCTGAGTACTCCTGGTGCACATGCCCAGCCCTGGTGCTAGAGGGCTTGTGGCTGATTATGGTGCTTAGCTACTGGGAGCATCCAGCAGGGGGCAGTGTGGGCACACTTAGGAACCTGTTTCTTGGCTACAGGGGAACACATTTTGAAATCATTGAAAATGTTGGGGAAGCTCGATCTTTCTTTGTGGTGAGAAGTTTATTGACTTTCACTTTAAACTGAATCATTCCAACCTAAAGAAATCCTTTAAAAAGCAGTAGCTTAAATTATAATCAGTTGGGTCATGTCAACTGATGGTCATCACCAATTCAATGCCAACAAGAATCCCCAATTTAGGGTTAGGTGGGAGAAGGAAAACTTTATTCAGTGATAAACAGCTCAATTGTGATACAGCACCATGATCTGGCCAGCTGGCTATAGAACAACTCTGGGGTCAGATGGTCCTGGGGCCAGGACCCTCTCTGGCTAGACAGCTCTGCTCTGCCCCTCCACAGTCTGCTTTGCACTGCTCTGGTCTACTTCACCGTAGCAAGGTGAGTCACCTGTGTTTCAGCTCAGCAAGGAAGACTCAGTTTTTGATGGATATGGAGAGTGTACTCTCTGGCTTATATAGACAGAGGTCCCTGCCTCTGGTCCCTGATGATCCATCCTCATGCAAATAAGGGCTCTGAAAATCCTTGCAGTTTGATTGTCTCAAAAGGCATTGTTCTGATTGTTCAGAATAGAGTCACTCTTATTATTAGAGCTGCACAGCTTTGACTGGATGAGGAAAACCTCAATTTTACTGGTTGCAATAGGATTCTTAGAAACCTTAATAAGGCCTGGCTCAGATGGCAGAAACAGCGCAGGCCAATAGTTCAGTACAGAGTCTTGTCCATGAAGTGCTGTTTGCATGAGATGCTCCTGTGCAGAAATGGCTGCCTTTTTATTTGAACCCAGTGAGCCACCAGGAGTCCTTCTTAGTAGGTGTCTCTTTCTTTTTATTTTTTTTTCCTTAGGGTTTACAATCCAATGGAACTTGTCTTTTCCCCTGCTCTGTACGTCTGTCACAGTGGAGTTACAACCCAGCCATGAGGGATTGGGCCTACAGGGAGGAGCAGGGGAGGAGAATTCTGCTTGGTGCAGGCCCTAGGCGGAGACTTGCAGATTGTAAAAATGCCTTTGCAGCCATTCAAAGCTCTCAGTTAGACATAGGTATAAAAGAAATGCAACTTGCATTGTTTTCCATAATTCTGGTCTACTTTATTTTTCTTTCGTGACTGATAGACATAAACTAACCACTTCTTGGTTAATTCTGTTGAGTTAGAGATTGCTCAGTCATTTTAAGTTTAAAACTCACTGGCTCATCCTTATCTCATTCTTGGCTTGATTCTAGCTAGAGAGCATAGGGCTTGACACTGTCTCCCACCTGGCACTATGGGGGCAGCAGCCTCTCCTAAGACCTTGTTCTCTCCTAGTCTCTGCTGACCCCCATCTATTTTCAGCATATATTTCAGGTTCTCTGGGGCCATCTGAAGAAGGGCCATCAGGGCTCTGGGAATGGTGTCCATAGTCCCTTGTCTCCCTGGGACAGAGATAGGCCGAGATAGTCGCAACATCTGCACCTGGTCTCAGTGGAGGCTGTATGAGTGGGTTCCTTTGGTGTAGTTGCCTGCATTCCAGTTTAAAGACTCTGCGTACATCCACTTGGGTTATCTAACTTCCAAGTCCCACTTGAATCATTGGGAACTTAGGGGTATTCTTTCATGTTTTCCAGGTGGGGGACTGATGAGGCTGCTATGGGTCCTCTGGTATCTAGACACACACATTCGTACTACTCACCTGAGCCCTGTCAACACAGCCCTCTGAGTTCTGCTGCCAGTTCTTCCAGGCTATTATCTGGTCTCAGTTCTAGATCAGACTCTCATACTTCAAGGTAGTGTCCACTGTGTGTCCATCACACCCTCCCTTGCACTCAACCAATGGAGGGAAGGGTCAAGAGCATGGCAGCAGGGCTGTGCCTAAGCCTCATGTTTCCTCTGTCAACAGTTCTTTCTCCTGCTCAGCTTGGAGAGTGCACACACACTAACACACACAGACACAAACTAGATTACACATGTTTTTTATACACAATGAAGGTACATCCTTAGCTTTCCTTTAATATTTATAGGTGTATTGCAGATGAGGATGGTAGTGAGGGTGGATATCAAATCTTATATTTTTCTACTTCATCACCTTTTAAATCTTTGGTCTCGCACTGGATGGCACTTTTGACATAAAAAATCAAGGATATGTCTTCTTTATTTTATCATTGCACAGTGACTCCCTTTCCCCAAAGCACGGGGTGAGTCTGTCTGCCTGTGTGGAAGAAGAAAGTCCTCAGGGCCAGAAGGAGCCTTTCAGAATGGTGGGAGTCACTGGTATCATGGCCCATATTCTCACTTCATCCTCTGCATCTCACAGGGGATTGTCAGGCCAAGGTCCCAAGGTCTGACCACACCTAGAGTGGAGGGGGTTTCCCTGGAAGGGAAGGGACCTTTATTGCCAATCATCTAGGAAGTGATGAATTCTAGGACAGGACATAGGACTTGGGAGGTGTTGAGGTCTCTGTGCAGACTGAGTAAATATACCTGCAAATGTCCTGAGTTCTGAATAAATTGGGAAATATCTCACAGGAGTGGCAGGTGAAGTCCAAAGCATAGCCTTGATAGTGCTGGTGTTGATCACCTTTGGCTACAGGAGGCTGTCTGATGTGAGGTGAGAAGTTAGTCAGGAACCTGCAGGACAGCTGTGGAGCCCACTTCTAAGTTATTATATTATATATCTCATGGCTTATTCCCAGGTCTTCAGGAAATTTCCACAAAAAGTTATAATCTGATCTCAGATTATGGTTAGGTGTTGAGGTAAGAAGGATTTTGTAGCTTGGCAAGCAGCATAGGGCACAGTGCCTACTCCCTGAGGACAGATGCATATCTGCTCAGAGGCTAGGGCAGCTGTGTTCTCTCAGCATGACTGGTAGGGCTGCTGGTGGTGAAGAGTGGTGGCGAATGAGAGAGCACTGAGAAGGAAGGGATAAGGAGAACCTGAGGGTCTTGCTCTCGATCCTCCTGAGAGTGTTGTAGAAAGTACTGACAGGTGAGCCAATGGGGTATCCATCCTTTGTATTTTGTTCAGAGTGAATTTGAACATTGGCCTATGTCTTGTATGCTAGTGTCATGCCAAGTGTCCTTCATAACATAGTAGGCCCAGAGAAACCCCATGTTCATAGATGGAAGCTTCAACATGGAAGTTTAGTCATGGGATATGGATGCAGAAATGGAAACTGGTTTTTGAATTTATAAAGAATAACTTGGATCAAGTGCCTTGTCATTTTGTGACAGACGCAGGGTTGGATGAGTCATAACACACAGCTCTTTCCAAGCAGCATTCCCCGCACAGATGTCTTCTATGCCCAGCTGCTTCAGTGCAGCTGTCATAACACTGGGATCTGCTGGCTCTTCCTTGGACAGTTTTATTACCAGATCTGGACCTGATGTTTGCATTTTATGCTACCCTCAATGCCAGACCTGAAACAGGTCTCTGTCTCTCCTAAGTTCCAGCTGATATGCACCTTGGGTTTACTGAGTCTTTGCTGTGCAATTTTGCTGTGGAAAATCTTGACCTGGATTCTTAACCTGCCTGAGAGGGCTGGAAATGTCCAGGAGACTGCAGCAAGGCAAAGCAGATCACCCCCCTGCTTCTTTCTACCCTGCTTCCTTAGAGTAAATAGTGAAGGTTTTGTTTTTAAATTAGAGAAGGTTGACCTTATGGACTTTGAAAATGTATCTTGGTCTCAGTTTTTGATGCTTCTCCTATTTTGTTTTGACATCTGGTGATTCATCATTAGGTCATGAAAGACTGCAGTCATGATATTGATTATCTTTGTTCTTCGTGGTTTTTCTATTACACTTGACATAAGTAGAACCAGCCCTTTTTCTTTCACCTCTTGTCCTCACTCCAGCCTTTTGGTCCCAGGATTGCACAAGTCATGCAAAGTGTGTTCATTCTACTCTCATATAATCTCTATTAGACAACATTGTCCAGCAGTATTGTTCTCATCAAAGGGGCAGAGCAACTAAGGCAGGAGGATGCCAGGTGCTGGCCCCATATCATACTGTCAGTGGAAAAGCTTAACTCCATTCAGGTTCTCCTTGCTGTCATCTTGGAGTCCTTTCAAAATTAATAAATCCCTGATGCTGTGAAGCCTGTCATGCTAATGGCCTCTTCTCTTCTCTATCTCTTTAGGGTCTAGTGGAAGCAAGTTTGTGGCACTCCCACTTACCTGAGAAAGACTTTCTGTTTGCAGCACACCTGCAGTATAAGGCAGACCACCAATTAATCTAATTCAATGTAGGGCAGAGACAAATTGTAACAAGGTATGCATATTAGGAAGTGTGCTTGGATAAACCAAAGTGTAGTTTAAATAAAGCACTTAGTTTATACCTAGGAGATTTCATCTTAAATGGCCACTTTGAACCAAGGTTAGCCCAAAACCTGTATAAGAACAGAGATGAGATCTCTTCCTTCCCTCCTTCTTTCTTCCCTCTTGCCAAATTCTAGGATATTGTGGGAGATCTTTTTCTAATTTTAAATCCAATTATTTATTTATTTTACCTTTGATTTATTTTATTTTATTTTTTTATTTTAATTTTTTATTGTTCAAGTACACTTGTCTCCATTTCCCTCCCACCACTCCCACCCTCCATGCTCATCCCCACCTCCCTCCCTTGATCCTACCCCACTTTGGCTTTATACATGTTTCTTGATGACCCCTTCCCTTCTTTCCTACATTATCCTCCTCCCATCTGGTTACTGTCAGTTCTTTATTTTAATCTCTCTGGTTATATTTTGTTGCTTGTTTGTTTTGTTGATTAGGTTCCACTTATTAGGTGAGATCATATGGTATTTGTCTTTAACTGCCTGGCTTATTTCACTTAGCATAATGCTCCCCAGATCCATCCATGCTGTCATGAAGGGTAGGAGCTCCTTCTTTCTTTCAGCTGCATAGTATTCCATTGTGTAAATGTACCATAGTTTTTTGATCCACTCATTTACTCTTGGGTACCTAGGTTGCTTCCAACACTTGGCTATTGCAAATTGTGCTACTATGAACATTGAGGCACATAGGTTCTTTTGAATTGGTGTTTCTGGGATTTTAGAGTATAATCCCAGCAGTGGAATGCTGGGTCAAAAAGCAGTTCCATTTTTAGTTTTCTGAGGAAATTCTATACTGTTTTCCACAGTGGCTTCATGAGTCTTCAGTCCAACCAGCAGTGCACTAGGGTTCCCTTTTCTCCACAGACTCACCAGCACGTGTTATTTATTGATTTGGTTATGACGGCCATTTTGTCTAGTGTGAAGTGCTATCTTATTGTGGTTTTAATTTGCATCTCTCTGATGGCTAGTGATGCTGAGCATCCTTTCATATGTCTCTGGGACCTGTATATGTCCTCCTTGGAGAAGTGTCTGTTCAGGTCCTTTCCCCATTTCTTAATTGCGTTGTTTGTCTTCCTAGAGTGGAGTTGTGTGAGTTCTTTATGTATTTTGGAGATCAAACCGTTGTCTGATGTATTATTGGTGAATATATTTTCCCATATGGTTGGTTCTGTTTTCAATTTGCTGGTATTTTCTTTAGCTGTGCAGAAGCTTCTTATTTGAATGAAGTCTCATTTGTTTATTTTTTCCTTTATGTCTCTTGCTCTAGGGAACACATCAGTGAAAATATTGCCGCATGGAATATCTGAGATTTCCATGACTATGTCCTCCTCTAGGACTTTTATGCTGTTGCAACTTATATTTAAGTCTGTTATCCATATTTAGTTAATTTTTGTGTGTGGTGTAGGTTGGTGGTTGAATTTCATTTTTTTTGCATGTAGCTGTCCTGATGCCCCAACACCATTTGTTGAAGAAGCTATTTTTACTCCATTTTATGCTTCTGCCCCTGAATATTAATTGACCGTAGAGACATGAGTTTATTTCTGGGCTCTCTATTCTGTTGCATTGGTCTACTTGTCTGTTCTTATAGCAGTGCCAGACTGTTTTGATTACTGTAGCCTTATAATATAGTTTGATGGCAGGTATTGTGATCCCTCCTACTTTGTTCTTCTTTGCTGCAACTATTCTGGGTCATTTATGGTTCCATATAAGTTTTTGAAATGTTTGTTCTATATCTGTGAAATATGTCATTAGTATTTTAATAGGGATTGCGTTGAATCTATAAATTGCTTTGGATAGTATGGATATTTTGATGATGTTAATTCTCCCAACCCATTAACATGGTATATGCTTCCATTTCTGTGTCTTCCTTAATATCTTTCTTTAATGTTGCGTAGTTTTCTGAGTATGGGTCTTTAACCTCCTAGGTTAAATTTATCCCTAGGTACTTTGTTTTTCTTGTTGCTATAGTAAATGGGATTTTGCCCTTGATTCCTGCTTCTGATATTTCATAGTTAGTCTACAAAAATGCCTTTGATTTCTGAATGTTCACTTTGTATCCTGATGTTTTGCCAAATTGGATTATTAGGTTGAGTAGTTTTTTGGTGGAGTCTATAATGTTTTCTGTGTACACTATCATGTCTCCTGCAAACAATGACATTTTTACTTCCCCCTTTCCAATTTGGATGCCCTTTATTTCTTTTTCTTGCCTGATCACTGAAGGTAGCAGTTTCAATGCTATGTTGAATAGAATTGATGAAAGCAGACATCCTTGTCTTGTTCCTGCTCTTAGCGGAAAAGCTTTTAGTTTTTGCCCATTGAGTATGATGTTGGCCATAGGTTTCTCATATATGGCCTTTATTATGGTGAAGTACGCTCCCTGTACTCCTACTTTACTGAATGTTTTTTATCATAAATGGGTGCTGTACCTTATCAAATGCTTTTTCATATCTATTGATATGATCATGTTATATTCATCTTTCCATTTGTTTAGGTAATGTATTACATTTATTGATTTGTATATATTGTACCACCCCTGCATCCCTGGGATGAATCCCACTTGATCATGGTGGATGATCTTTTTCATGTATTGCTGGATGCAGTTTACTAATATTTTATTCAGCGTTTTAGCATCTATGTTCGTCAGTGATATTGGCTTGTAGTTATCTTTCTTTGTTGTATCTTCTTCTGGTTTTGGGAATAGGATGATGCTAACCTCATAAAAAGAGTTAGGGATTCTTCCCTTTTGGATTTTTTATAATAGTCTGAGAAGAATGGGATAGCTCTTCCTTAAATGTTTTATAAAATTCTCCAGTGAAATATTCTTTTCCAGGGATTTTGTGTGCCAGGAGTGTTTTGTTTACGGCTTCAATTTCACCAGCTATAATCAGTCTGTTCAGGCTTTCTACTTCTCCTTCAGTCAGTTTTGGAAGATTATATTTTCCTAGAAATTTGTCCATTTCACCTAGGTTTTCAAATTTCTTGGCATATAGTTCATAGTAATTTCTTACAATCCTTTGTCCTTCTGTGGTATTGGTTGTAATTTCCCCTCTTTCAATTCTGATTTTATATATTTGTGTCCTTTCCCTTTTTTTTCTTGAGTCTGTTTAAAGGTTTGTCAATTTTGTTTATCTCTTCAAAGAACCAGCTCCTGGATTTATTTATCCTTTGAATTGTTCTTTTAGTCTCTATGTCATTCAATTCTGCTCTGATCTTGATAAAATTTCCTTCCTTCTGTTCTCTCAGGGCTTTGTTTGTTGTTCTTCCAGTTCTGGTAGACATAGGGTTAGGTTGTTTATTTAAAATGTTTCTATCTTTTTTAGGTAGGCCTGTATTGCTATGAACTTTCCTTTCAGGTCTACCTTCACTGTGTGCCATGGGTTTTGGGCTATTGTATGTTCATTTTCATTTGTGTCCAGAGTCATTTTTAATTTCTTCTTTGATCTCATGATTGACCTGTTCAATGTTTAATAGCATGCTATTCAGTTTCCATGAGTTTGAATGTTTTTGAGTTTATTCTTTGAGGTTGGCTTCTAATTTTAAACCCTTGTGGTCTGAGAAAATACTTGACATGATTTCAATTTTCTTAAATTTGTTGAGACTTGTTTTGTGTGCTATCACATGGTTTATCTTTGAAAATGTTCCATGTGCATTTTAAAAGAATGTGTAGTTTGCTTCTTTGGGATGAAAGGTTCTATAGGTTTCAGTTAAGTCCATTTGATCTAATGCATCATTCAGTTCCACAATCTCCTTGTTGATATTTTTTTTGGTGATCTATCCATTGTTGACAGTCAGGTATTAAAATCTCCTAATATAAGTGTGTTTCTGTCTATATTTTTCTTGAAGTCCTCCAAGATTTTCCTTATATAATTTGGTGCTCCTATGTTGGGTGCATATAGGTTTACAATGTTTATGTCTTCTCGATGGATTCTTTCTTTGAGTATTATGAAGTGTCCTTCTGTGTCTCTTTTTATGGCCTTTGTTTTGAAGTCTATTTTGTCTGATATAAGTATTGCTTCCCCAGCTTTTTTTTTTCCAGTCCATTTGCTTGGAATGTTTTTTTTTTTCCAACCCTTTACTTTCAGTCTGTATAGGTCTTTTACTCTGAGGTGGGTCTCTTATAGGCAACTTATTGTAGGTCCTATTTTCTTCTTCATTGGGCTCCTATGTGTCTTTAATTGGAGCATTTAATACATTTACATTTAAAGCCATTATTGATAGTACTTCTTCATTTTTCCCCTTGTACTTGTGTTCTTCTCTCCATCTCTCTCTCTCTCTCTCTCTTTTCCTTCATCTTCTTAAAGGAGTCCCTTTAGCATATTTTACAATGCTGGTTGGGCAGCAGTATATTGTTTTAGCCTTATTTTTTCTGAGAAACTCCTTATTTTGCCTTCCATTTGAATTGAGAGCCTTGCTGGGTAGAGTAGACTTAGTTGCAGGCCTTTGCTTTTCATTACTCAGAATATTTCTTGCCATTCCCTTCTGGCTTGTAGTGTTTCTGTGGTGAATTCAGGTGCTAGCCTTATCAGCACTCCCTTGTATGTTACTATCTCTTTCTAGCTTGTTGCCTTTGAAATTCTCTCTTTGTCTTAGATACTGTCATTTTAGGTGTGATGTGTCTTAGAGTGAGTCTCTTTGGGTTCCTCTTGGTTGGGACCCTCTGTGCTTCCTGGACTTGTGTGACTTTTTCTCTCCTCAAATTAGGGAAGTTTTTGATCATTACTTTTTCAAACAGTTTTTCTATCTCTTGCTCCTCTTCTTCTCCTTCTGGTATTTCTATTAAATGGATATTATTACATTTCATGTTATTCTGCATTTGCCTTAACCCCCTTCATTCTTTTTGAGCCTTTTTTCATTTTGTTGCTCTTTCTGGGAGTTTTTTTCTACCATGTCCTCCAGCTCACTGATTCTTTCCTCTGCTTCATCTAGCCTGTTTTTGTTTCCTTCTACTATGTTCTTCCATTCAGAAATTTTATTCTTCATTTCTGCTTGGTTCTTGTTGATAGTTTTTGTGTCCTTTTTCATGCTGATATAGTTTGCAGCAAGTTCCTTGTAGTTTCCCTGTAGTTTTTTTTGAAAATTCTCACTGAGCTCTTTGAGTTCATTGGGCTTCCTTATAACCATTGTTTTGAACTCAGTTTGTGATAGTTTAATTGCCTTTATTTCATTTAGTAGTCTTTCTAGGGATTCCTCCTTTCCTTTTGATTGAGTGTTGTTTCTTTGTATTCCCATTATTTGTTGGAGCAAAACCACAAAGCCCAGGAATCAAACTCACAACCATAAAAGTAACTCCACTCTGCAATCCCAGTATCAACAGCAAATGAACCAGTATTAATAGGGCTGTAAAGAGATTAAGGCTATTATAAGAAAGGAGAGAAATAAATTATAGTATAAAATCTTGTGACTTAAAATGCACCAACTTGATGTATGAGAAATGAATGTTAAAAAACTATGTAATAAAGAAAATATTGCAAATCATGGAGAAGACCACAGTGGATTTTGTCTCAGTAGCCTGTAGTGTTTAATGCTGTTTTTTTATTTCTGGATCCACCTCTGGTGATGTCAGATGTTGACCCCTTCTGACCTTAGGCATTCTGTTCAAGACTTCCTGGGATCTACTACAATCAGCTGTCTCCTTCAGTTGTTAGTCTAGTCACTGTGTGCTCAGCAATCAGGCTTAAGTGCCATAGGGTGGGGCAGAATCCCTCCTGGTGTTGGAGCTAATGCTTCCCCTCAGGCTGCTGCTGCTTGGAGGGGAGTAGTCTGTGTGAGCTCGGTGGCTGCTGCCTTATGGGGGACAATTCAGCACCAAGATCCCAGAGGCTACTCTCTGTTCTCTCCCACAAGTCTACATCCTCAGTCTCTCTTCAAGCTCCTCTAGTCTTCTCTGCACCCCCCTGCCCTTTGCAGGGATCTACTGACTGTGGCTGCCATTGTGCACTCAGTGGTCAGGCTTAAGCACCACAGGGCCAGGGTAGAGTCTCTTCTGGGGCTGGGGCTATTGTTTCCTCTTAGGTTCCCTTTTAGGGGAGTGGTCTGCCTGAGCAAGATGGCTGCTGCTACTCAGCACCAGGATCCTGGCAGCTACTTTCTCAGCTTCCTCCCCAAAGCATCCATTGTCAGTCTCTCAGGCATCTGTAGCCCACTCTGCCCCAACTTTTCTGGAGCCCAGAGTAAATCGTTTTAGATGAAAATTTATTCATTGGCCTTTTAAATGGCTCTTTCAGCCTCCAGCTGCCCGCCTCTGGCAGAGAGCAGCCCTGCTGCTTTTTGCAGCTTGCTGTTATCTGTGTACCTTTTGGGCTCTGCTGCTATAGGCTAGGGATCCCTGCTTATGGTTTAGACCCCGTTCTTCTCGGGCGGTTCCATCCTGCTTCTTAAATATCCCTCTGGCACTGCTGCCTGAAGGTCCCCACACAGACTTATGTTTCTGCAACAGTCCTTACCAGTCAGGTTGTGCTGAACTGATTCTTCTATTTGTCTGAGGTTATAAGGCTTCTCTCCCTCTCTCCATTGTTCAGTTGTTTGTTCTGGGTGATTTGTCAACAATTTACATGTAATTCCATTTTGGTCATGGGAGGAGGTCACTGTGAGTCTCATTCACTCCCCGGTCGTCTTGATCTTTCTGAGCTGCATAGGTTTTTTGAATTGGTGTTTCAGGATTTTTAGGGAATGATTCCACAGTGGAATTGCTAGGTCAAAAGGCAGTTCCATTTTTAGTTTCTGAGAGATCTTTTTGTCATATGCACTACATCTTCTGGTACTCCTGTGAGTTAGTTGCTCCCCCCTCTGTATTTCTTGACCCCACTGTTGCTGCTTAAATTGAATAAACGATTATCACAGAGCTCCAAGGAAATGCTATTCAAATACACAGTCAAAATAGATCTATTCATTACTGTAACAATTTCTCAGTAGATGGCAGGAAAATGTGAAAAGGAGGTTCCTTATTCTGATTTGTGTGGCTTCTCTGTGGGTTATCAGTGGACCCTGGCCTAGTACCTCTGACTTAACAGTACTCACTGCTGAGCTGGGGCTGCTCCAGAAATTTGACCATGGTAAGCATGACCTTGAAGCCCTGTGCTCAGCCTGGGCACCTGTAGGAGCAGAGTGCAGAGGCCTCCCTTCCAATGCAGCCAGTAGGAGGGCCTCGTCCACAGGACTGCCCATATAGCAACAAGAGCCCTTCTAAGACATACACTATAGTCCAGGACTTCTCACACTATGGCTGGCAGACCAAATCTGGCCACTGCCTATTTTCCTTTGCCCAGCAAAGGGAGAATGGTTTTTACATTTAAGATGGTTGAAAAAATAAAATAAATATTTTGTGGCATGTAAAAATTATATATATGAAATTTCAGTGTTCGCAAATAAAACTTTATTGAAACACAACCGTGTTAATTTGCTTATTTACTTACATATTGACAATGGCTGCTTCTGCCCTAATACAGCAGAGCTGAAAGGTTGTGACAGACACAGTGTGACTGCAAAACCTAAAATATTTATTATCTGGCCCTTTACTGAAAAATGTTGCTAACTCCTAGATTAGTCCTTTGGGACTACAAGGGACTCCACACTATCATGATATTTTTGGGTATTTATAGTGCCAAAATGGAGTGGGGAGACCTGGGAGCTGATATACATTAGTCCTTGAGACCCCTGGGAAATGTGGGTATGGACTTTCATATTCAGACCACAGCACCATTCACAGAGTGTGCAATGCCCTGGGGGAAGACATCTCCCCTCAACCCCATGCCTGGCTACAGTCTGTGAAGCCCTAATCATGAGGGTTCATCCTTCCTTCAGTATCCCCAACTGTCTGTGCACCAACTATGACCCCTGGACTTAGCAGAGTGCTCCCAGTTTTTCAAATGCTTTTGGTGGCAATTTGAGCATATATTAATGTCTTTTTTAAAAGTATATTTTCTTAATTATACTCTTACATTTGTCCTATTTTTTCCTCCCTTTTATCCTCCTCTGCCTGGTATGACCATTCCCTCCAGGATTACCCCCCACCTTAGTACATGTCCATGGGTCATACATATAAGCTCTTTGGCTTCTCCATTTCCTATACTAAACCTCCTCTGTCTATATTGTACCTACAAATTATGCTTCTTATTGCCTGTACCTTTCCCCCCATTATCCCCTCTCCCCCTCCCTGCTGATGACCCCCCATGTAATCTCCATTTCTGTGGCTCTGTTCCTGTTCTAGTTGTTTGATTGGTTTTTTTGTTTGTTTTTTAGATTCAATTATTGATAGTTGTGAGTTTCTTGTCACTTTACTGTTCATAGTTTTGATCTTCTTCTTTTCCTTAGATAAGTCCCTTTAACATTTGCTACAATAAGGGCTTGGTGATGATGAACTCCTTCAACTTTACCTTATCTGGGAAGCACTTTATCTGCCCTTCCATTCTAAATGATAGTTTTGCTGGATAGAGTATTCTTGTATGTAGGTCCTTGTCTTTTCATGACTTTGAATATTTCTTTCCAGTCCCTTCTTGCTTGTAAGTTTTCTTTTGAGAAATCAGCTGATAGTCTTATGGGAACTCCTTTGTAGGTAACTGTCTCCTTTTCTCTTGCTGCTTTTAAGATTCTCTCCTTACCTTTAATCTTGGGTAATGTAATTATGATGTGCCTTGGCGCATGCTTCCTTGGGTCCAACTTCTTTGGGACTCTCAGCTTTCTGGATTTCCTGAAAGTGTATTTCTTTTGTAAGATTGGGGAAGTTCTCTTTCATTACTTTCTCAGGTAAATTTTCAATTTCTTTCCCTTCTTCTTCTTCTGGTACCCCTCTGATTCAGATTTAGGAACACTTAAAGTTGTCCCAGAGATTCCTGAGCCTCTCATTTCTTTTGAACTCTTGTTTCTTCATTCTGTTCTGACTGAATGTTCATTTCTTCCTTTTGTTCCAAATCATTGACTTGAGTCCTGGTGTTCTTCCCTTGACTTTTGGATCCCTGTATATTTTTCTTTATTTTACTTTGAGTAACCTTCTCTCCTTCCTTTATTTTGCAGCTGTACTCAATAATTTCTCTGAGCATCTTGATTACCACTGTTTTGAACTTTGCATCTGGTAGGTTGGCTATCTCCTTGTTGCTGAGTTCTTTTTCTGTAGTTTTGATCTGTTCTTTCACTTGGGGCATATGTCTTTGTCTTAGCATACCTATTATGTTGTAAAGGATGGAGCGTTAGGTATTTACCAGGAGGGGCTACCCATTTTACTGCATTGTAGTGTTGTATGTGGGGAGGGGTCAGAGAGAGAACAATACCAATTGCTCAGCTCTCACCCAGATTTCAGTGACTTCCCCTGCTATCCACAAATGAATTCCACCCTTCAAAGTGCAGCCCTGGTGCTGATGCCTGGGTGGTGAGCTCGTGTATGTTCTAAGACTCCGACCACTTTATCATTCTCTCCTATGTGACTGACAGTTTCTACAACTGCTCTAACCCCCTCAGATTTTTATAGCCAGAGGGTTTGAAGTTTCTTTTCCCATGCTGGAAGCCTGGGTTGCACAGCCTGCCTCACTCCCCAGTTGTTCCTCCTGGTTTATCTGCATGTACATGTGGAAACATCTGGTCCATTAGCTGCTGCCTTGCCCACCCAGTCCACCAGCTTCCACCTTGCTGCACACCCTTTCTGCCCCAGCTGCCCATCTCTGCCCCTCTCAGCCTGGATTAATTTTTCTTCATTGACTTCTTGGTTGTCAGACTTCCATACAGTTTGATTTTCTGGCACTTCTGGCTATTTTTTCTTTTTAAATTGGTTGTTTAACCCTCTAATCTTGGATAATATAATTATGTTGTACCTTGGTGTGTGCTTCCTTGGGTCCAACTTCTTTGGGACTCTCTGAGCTTCCTGAATTTCCTGGAAGTCTATTTTCTTTGCCAGATTGGGGAAGTTCTCCTTCATTATTTGCTCAAATAAGTTTTCAATTTGTTTTGATTGTGCAAGGAAATGAAGTGTATCTACCTACACCTCCATCTTGGCCAGCGGTCATAATCTACTAATGTCTTAATCATTTCTGAAATCAAAGCTGATTTCAAATAATGTGTAAGGGAAATGCTTCAGAATCTTCTGGATAATAGGGGAATGTTTTACCTAGACAACAGGTTACTATACACTGAAAACTTAACCTTATAGCCACCAGTCCAACCAACCTGGGGTCTTTATAGAAACATCTTCAACAACAGACTAATTCAATTAAAGTAGTTTCCACAGTCTAATATGTGACTTCCTGGGTCACAATTTGTTCAAAAAGAATATGCTTATGATATTTGATAAAATATCCAGTATCTGTAAGCATGTACAGCTACCTACCTCCATATCTGTGCAAAAGATTGAAAAGAGTTATGGGAATGGAAGGTGATGATGGTTACACAACAATGTGAATGTATTTAATGCCTTTGAACTGTACACTTAAAAGTGGTTAAAATGCTAACTATTATGTTATATGTATTTTACCACAATAATAAGAAAAAGAAAAAAAAGGTATGTACTGCCTCCTCTGATGTCATGTGGTACAAGATACTTCCACCTCCTTCCTAAGGATTATTGTGAGAACTTCCTAACAGATCTCCCTTCTTCACTCTTACTCTGTTATAATATAGTCTATTCTCACAGAGCTATTGGGAAGGCCCTTTTAAAGCATCAGAGAGCCATGGCTCTCTTCTATTCAAAATACTGTGATGCCTTTCAACTCACTGAAAGCAGAGGCTGAAATCCTTGCAATTGCCTATCAGTCCCTCTGAAGTCTGGTCCTGTATCCATATGACCTCTCTGCTTTTCCCTCATTACAACCCATACCCAAGGTCTCCTTGCTGTTTTTATGGGGCATCAGGCATGTACCTGAGAACACTCACACAGCCAGGTACCTCTATCTGGGATAGTCTTCCCACAGGTATTCTCCTTCTAACCTTTGCTCAGCTGTCAAATTCTTCCAGGGGTCGAGCATGACTTTCTGTAATACTGCAACCTCTCTCTATACTCTCTCTGTGCTGCTCTGCTTCTTACACTATAGTATTATCTCTAGCATACCATGAGATTATTTTTAAATTTAAATTTTATTTTTAATTACAGCTTACATTAAATATTATTTTGTATCAGTTTCAGGTGTACAGCATAGTTTAGTAGACAATCACATACTTTAATAGTATGCCCCTTGATAATTCCAGTACCTAACTGGCACCATACATAGTTATTACAATATTATTGACTATATTCCCTATGCTGTACATTACATCCCCATGACTACTTTGCAACTACAAATTTATATATTTTAATTCCTTCACAGTTTTCCACTAGTTTCCCAACCCTCATCCCCTCTTTGGCTACTATCATTTGTTCCCTTGCATCTCTAAGTTTGCTCATTTATTTTGTTCTTTAGATTCCGCATATAAGTGAAATAGTATGGTATTTGTCTTTCTTTGACTGACTGATTTTGCTTAGCATAAGACCCTTTATTTCCATCTGTGCTGTTAAAAATGATAAGATTTTATTCTTTTTTATGGCTGAGTAATATTCCATTGTATATATGTGCTACCATTTTATCTACTTATCTATTGACGGGCACTTGAGTTGCTTCAATATCTTGACTATTGTAAATTATGCTGCTACGGACATATAGATGAATATATTATTTCAGATTAGTGTTTTGGGTTTCTTTGGATATAGAGTCAGAAGTGGAATCACTGAGTCATGAGCAGTTCTATTTTTAAATTTCTGAGGAACCTCTATACTGCTTTTCACAGTGGCTTCACCAATCTGCATTCCTACCAACAACAGTGCACAAGGGTTCTCTTTTCTCTACATTCTTGCCAGCACCGTTGTTTGTGGATTTATTGATGATAGCCATTCTGACAGGTGTAAGGTGGTATCCCATTGTGGTTTTAATGTGCATCTCTCTGATGATTAGTGACATTGAGCATCTTTTCATATGTCCATTGGCCATCTGTATGTCCTCTTTGAAGAAGTGACTATTCAGGTCTTCTGTCCACTTTTAAATTGTATTGTTTGTGTTTTTTGTGTTGAATTGTATGAGTTCTTTGTAAATTTTGGATATTAACACCTTTCTATATTATTTGCTTATTTATTGTACACTGTTTGATCTGACTAGAATGTAGACTCCATCAGGTCAGGAATATTTTGTTCATGTTGTACACTCAGCATTTAGAATAATATCTCGTACATAGCAGGTGCTCAACATATATGTTTTTTCATATGTAATGTTTTATTTTTTATTTTTTAATTGTTAAATTACAGTTGACCTTCAACATTATATTATTTTCATGTATACCACATGATGGTTAGATATTTATATAAGTTTTAAGTGATCCCTCCTGTAAGTCTAGTACCTACCTAGCACCATACTCAACATATTTTTGGAATGAATAAATAAACAAATCCTTGCTAGGTAAGCCTTCCCAAGTACTTAAAACTGTATTGGAATTATAGGTTACCTCTTAACCAATAAATTATCTCTAAAAGGTTGGGTATTGTTTTAACAGGGCTCTTGGTCAGAATTATTGATGCAGGTTCTTTTAGCGTGGTTACTATCCTTATGAACAGTTGAAAAAACCTAGGCAGCCCTAAGACTTGAACCGAGGGTTGTTGTATCCAGAGTTCCTGTGTTTAACACCACACAAACCACCTTTCCTGCAGTACACCAGAATTTGAATTTACCTTCTCTCCAGACAAGGTCATGTCTTGCCTCTGCCAAATATTTTTTTTTCAGTTGAGCCATCTCTGTATCCTAACTATTCTGGGAAGGTGCACAGATAATATTCCATTTTATGTGTATGAAAACAGAGGCCAAGACATTTTTATTTTTTAAATTCTTGTATTATTATTCATTAATTCTTATATTATGTTCCTTTTTTTGCATTTTTTCATGTTGTTCAAGAACAGTTGTCTCAATTTTCCTATGACACCTTTCCCCTGCCCCACCCACCCAAACTTCCCACCCTCAATCCTTTCCCTCTTTGTCTTTGTCCATGGGTCCTTCATAGATGTTCCTTGACAACCCTTCCCCACCTTCCCCTCATTATCCCTCTCACCCTTCCCCTCTGGTTACTGTCAGATTGTTTTTTAATGTCAGATTGTTGTTTTCAATGTCTCCAGTTATATTTTGATTGCTTGTTTGTTTTGTTGCTTAGGTTCCACTTATAGGTAAGATCATAAGATATTTGTCTTTCCACACCTGGCTTATTTTAGTTAGCATAATGCTCTCCAGTCCACCCATGCTATTGAGAAGGATATGAGACTCTTTATTTCTGCTGCATAGTATTCCATTATGTAAATGTACCATCGTTTTTTGATCCACTCATTTACTGATGGGCACATAGGTTACTTCCAACACTTCACTATTGTAAATTGTGCTGCTATGAACATTGGGGTGCATAGGTTCTTTTGAATTGGTGTTTCAGGATTCTTAGGGTATAATCTCAGCAGAGGAATTGCTGGGTCAAAAGGTAGTTCCAATTTTAGTTTTTTGAGGATATTCCAAGCTGTTTTCCATAGGGGCTGCACCAGTCTGCATTCCCATGAACAATGTACTAGGTTTCCCTTTTCTACACAACCTTGTCAGTACTTCTTGTTTGTTGATTTGTTTATGATGACCATCGTGGCTGATGTGAAGTGGTATCTTATTGTGGTTTTAATTTGCATCTCTCTGATGGCTAGTGAGGCTGAGTATCCTTTCATGTTTCTGGGCCCTCTGTATGTCCCCCTTGGAGAAATGTCTGTTCATGTAATTTCTCTTCTTTCATTTCTGATTTTATTGGATCCTATCCCTTTTTTTCTTGATGAGCCTGCTTAAAGGCTTGTCAATTTTATTTATCTTTTCAAAGAACTAGCTCTTGGATTTATTGATCCTTTGAATTGTTCTTTTAGTCTCTATGTCATTCAATTCTGCTCTAATCTTGATAATTTCCTTCCTTCTGCTCGCTCTTGGCTTTATTTGTTGATATTTCTCCAGTTTGGTTAGATGTAGGTTTAGGTTGTTTATTTGAAATGTTTCTCTTTTTTTAGGTAGGCCTGTATTGCTATGAATATCCGTCCTAGTACTACCTTCACTGTGTCACATATATTTTGAACTATTGTGTGTTTATTTCCATTTGTTTCCAGAAAATTTATTATTTCTTCCTTGACCGAATTATTAACCCATTCATTATTGAATAGCATGCTTTTCAGTCTCCATGAATGTGAATGTTTTTGAGTTTTTTCATTAATGCAGGTTTCCAGTTTCAAGCCCTTGGGGTCTGAGAAAATACTTGATATGGTTTCAATTTTCTTGAATTTGTTGAGACTTGTTTTGTGTCCTATCATGTGGTCTATCTTTGAAAATGTTTCATGTACATTTGAAAAGAATGTATTTTGCTTCTTTGGAATGAAAGATTCTATATATATTTCAGTTAAGCCCATTTGATCTAGGACACTGTTCAATGCTGCAATATACTTGTTGATATTTTGTTTAGAATATCTATCCATTTTTGACAGTGGAATGTTAAAATCCCCTAGAATAAGTGTGTTGCTGTCTATATCTTCCTTGAAGTCCTCCAGGATTTTCCTTATATATTTGGGTGCTCCTATGTTGGGTGCATATAGGTTTACAGTGTTTAAGTCTCCTTGATGGATTCTTCCTTTGAGTATTATGAAGTGTCCTCCTGTGTCTCTTTTTATGGCCTTTGTTTTGAAGTTTATTTTGTCTGATATAAGTATTGCTACTCCAACTTTTATTTCCTGTCCATTTGCTTGCAATATTTTTTTCCAACCCTTTACTTTCAGTCTGGATATGTCTTTTTTTCTGAGGTTGGTCTCTTGTAGGCAGTATATGTGTGGGTCATGTTTTCTTATACATTCAGCTACCCTACGTCTTTTGATTGGAGCATTTATTTTATTAACATTTAATATTATTATTGATAGGTCTTATTCATTTTTCCCTCTTTGTATCTGTGTTCCTCTCTCTCTCTTTTTCTTCCTCTTCTTAAAGAAGTCCCCTTAGCATCTCTTGCAGTGCTGGTTCAGTAGACATATATTCTTTCAGCCTTCTTTTGTGTGGGAAACTCCTTATTTCTCCTTCCATTTTAGTTCAGAACCTTGCTAGATAGAGTAGTCTTGGTTACAGACCTTCGCTTTTCATTATCCAGAATATTTCTTGCCATTCCCTTCTGGCTTATAGTGTTTCTGTTGAGAAATCAGCTGCTAGCCTTATCAACACTCCCTGGCATGTTACTTCTTGTTTCTCCCTTGGTGGTGTTAAGATTCTCTCTTTGTCTTAAAACTTTGCATTTTAATTATGATGTGTCTTGGGGTAGGCACCTTTGGGTTCATCTTGACTGGGACTCTCTGTGCTTCCTGAACGTACATGCTATTTTCATTTTTCAGGTTTGGGAAGTTTTCTGTCCTTATTTTTTGAAACAGGGTTTCTATCCCTTGCTCCTTTTCTTCTTCTGGTATTCCTATGATTCAAATGTTATGTCATTTCATGTTATCTTGCATCTCCCTTAAGCATCTTCATTTTTTTTAGTCTTTTTTTCATGCAACTGCTCTACCTGTGTATTTCTTTCTACCTTGTCTTCCAGCTTATTAATTCGGTCCTCTGCTTCATCCAGCCTGCTCATAATTCCTTCTAGTGTATATTTTATTTCAGAAATTGTATTCATTTCTTTCTGGCTCTCGTTTAAGGTTTCCATTTCCTTTTTCATACTGTTGTAGTTCTTACTCAGTTCCTTGTAGTCGTCTGTGAGTTCCTTGACCATCTTTACCACCATTCTTTTGAAGTCTATCTCTGATAGTTTGCTTGCCTCCATTTCATTCAGCTCTTTCAGCTCTTTTAGTGGGGAGTCTTCTATTCTTTCAATTGCTGGTTCTATCTTTGTCTCCCCATTTTCTGGGACTCTCTTTGTTTGTTTCTGTGATTCCTCATGATGTGCTTTGCCAGCTGTCTTTGTAGGGTGAACTTCTGATATAGGAGTTCTGTGGGACTCAGTGATGTGGTCTCTTTGATCTCCTTGTCTTGATGCTCTGGGCTTTCCCTTTGTTCCATTTGTGGTGTCTCTTGTTGTACTTGGGGTTTTCCTGTTGGGGGCTCCTTTGTTGGTGGGTTCTCTTCTCCATCTGTTTTCTACCATCCTCTGCAATCTTTGGCTTCCAAACTTCAAATAAGCTGGAATTCCATTGGCTGATCACTCAGTTCTTCAGAAAATCAATTAGGTGTCCCAGTTGGGTACACAAGCAAGAAGGCTTAGCTCCCACCTTCTTCCGCTATCTTCTGATTACAGGTATTATGGACATTTTGATTATGTTGATTTTTCCAATCCATCAAACAGTATGTGCTTCCATTTATTTGTTTCTTCCTTAAATTTGTTCTTCAGTGTTGTGTAGTTTTCTGAGTACAGGTTTTTTATCTCCTCAGTTAGGTTTATTCCTAGGCACTTTATTTTTCTTGTTGCTATAGCACACGGATTTTTTCCAATTTCTGTTTCATATATTTCTTTTCTTTTTCTTTTTTGGGTATATTTTATTAAGTACACTATTACAGCTGTCCCTTTTTCCTCCCTTTATCCCCTCCACCCTGCATCCCACCCTGTCATCCTCAGATCTCTTAGTTCATGTCTATGGGATGTACATATCAATTCTTTGGTTTCTAAATTTCCTATACTATTCTTAATCTCCCCTGTCTATTTTATTTTATTTTTTGTCAACATTTTTCCACCAAAACCTTCCCCAGCCCCATCTATCCCCACCTCCCATGTTCAATTGCTCCCCCATTTGATTCTGTTGATGAGTACTTTATACATGTTCCTTGATGATCCTTCCTTGCCCTTTCCCTGTCATCACCCTCCCTCCTTGCCTCTGGTTACTGTCAGTTTGTTTTTTATTTCAATGTTACTGGTTATATCTTGCTTGCTTGTTTATTTTGTTGATTAGATTCCTCTTATAAGTGAGATCATATGGCATATATCTTTCACTGCCTGGTGCATTTCACTTAACATAATACTGTCCACTTCCATCCACACTGTTGTAAAGGGTAGTAGCTCCTTCTTCCTTTCTGCTGTGTAGTGTCCTTTGTGTAAATGTACCATAGTTTTTTGACTCATTCATTGTTGTGGTCTAAAAAATGCTTGATTTCAATTTTCTTAAATTGTTGAGGCTTGTTTTGTGTCCTGTCACATGGTCTATCTTTGGAAATATTCCTTGTGCATTTGAAAAGAATGTGTATTTCGCTCCTTCAGGATGAAACTTTCTCTATATATATCAGTTAGGCCCATTCAATCTAATGTGTCATTTATTTCCGCAATGTGTTTGTTGATATTTTGTTTGGATGATCTGTCTGTTGTTAACGGTGGGGTATTAAAATCCCCTACTATAATGGTGTTGCTGTCTATATCTTTCTTGATGTTCTCTGGGATTTTCCTTATATACTTGGGTGCTCCTGTGTTGGGTGCATTTAGGTTTACAATGTTTATATCTCCTTGATGGACTTTTCCTTTGTGTATTATGAAGTGTCCTTTAGTGTCCCTTTCTATGACCTTTGTTTTGAAGCCTATTTTGTCTCATATAAGTATTGCTGCCCCAACTTTTTTTCCTGTCCATTTTCTTGCAATATTTTTTCCAGCCCTCTAATTTCAGTCCATGTAAGTCTTCTGTTATGAGGTGGGTCTCTTGTAGGCATATATGTGTGGGTCGTGTTTTCTTATCCATTCAGCTACTCTGTGTCTTTTAATTGGAGCATTTAATCCATTTACATTTAAAGTTATTATTCATAGGTACTTATTTGTTTTTCCCCTTTGTACTCATGTTCCTCTCTGTCTCAGCCTTTTTCTTCATCTCCTTAAAGCAGTCCCTTTAGCATATCTTGCAATGCTGGTTTAGCAGAGGCGTACTCCCTTAGCCTTCTTGCATCTTAGAAACTCTTTATTTCACTTTCCATTTTAATTGAGAGCCTTGCTGGGTAGAGTAGTCTTGGTTGCAGGCCTTTGCTTTTCATTACTTGGAATATTTCTTGCCATTCCTTTATGGCTTGTTGTGTTCCTATTGAGAAATCAGCTGTGAACCTTATATTTGCACCCTTGTGTGTTAGTTCTTATTTCTCCCTTGCTGTTTTTAAGATGATCTCATTGTCTTTACAATTCGGTATTTCAATTATGATGTCTTCATGTAGGTCTGTTTGGGTTCTTCTTGATGGGGGCCCTTTGTGCTTTCTGAATTTACAAGGCTTTCCCCCCTCCAGGTTAGAGAATATTTCTGTCATATTTTCAAACACAGCTTGTATCCCTTGCTCCTCTTTTTCTCTTTCTCATGGTCCTATGATTTGAATGTGGTTGCATTTTATGTTGTCCTGAAGTTCCCTTAAGCTATCTTCATATTTTTAAAATCCTTTTTCATGCAGCTGTTCTATCTGGGTGTTTTTTTTTTCTACCTTGTCCTCCAGCTCACTAATTTTGTCCTCTGCTTCATCCAGCCTGTTTGTAATTCCTTCTAGTGTGTTTTATATTTCAGATGTTGTATTCCTTATTTCTTCCTTATTCTTGTTTACAGTTTCTATTTCCTTTTTAATACTGCTGCAATCCCTGCTCAGTTTCTTGTAGTTGTCAGTGAGTTCCTTGTGCATCATTATACCATTCTTTTGAATTCTACGTCTCATAGTTTGCTTGCCTCCATTTCATTTAGGTCTTTTACTGGGAAATCTTCCATTCCTTTTGATTGTGGGTTCTTTCTTTGTCTCCCAATTTTAGGTGATTCTTTTTGTTTGTTTCTGCAGTTCCAGATACTGTTTTTTCCATCTGTGTTCATAGGGTGAACCTCTGTGGTAGAGGTTTGCGTGTCTCAGTGGTGCAGTCTCTTTGATCTAATTGTCTGGATACTCTAGGGTTGCCCATTCTTCTGTTTGTGTGAACTGTCTTGTTTTACTTGGGCTTTACATGTTGGTGGTTCCTTTGTTGGTGGGTTCTCCCCTCCAGTGGATTTACTGGTAGTCATAAATCCCAATTTTCCTTTTATGCTTTTGTATAGGAGTTGGTTTACAAGAAGTTGTACCATACAACCAAACCTATGGCACCATAAAAAACCCTCCTACCACATCAGCAATCTCTACTTCAATTGAACTAAGATTAATAAAGGTGAAGATAGGGTGAAGATATTATAAGATATGATACAGGGAATATGAGATGACCAAAAGTGGGGAAAATGTTGTTGTATGGCAAGAGGGAGGAGAATTGATAACAGTTGGGATAGAACCAAGGCAAAGAAAGGGAGAAAAGAATTACAATGTTAAGTAAAACATTAAAGGGTGATGGGAACAGTGGGGTAAGAAGAGGGAAGTGTATACTATGAGGTGTGAAGTAAAATTGAAAAGGTACTGGACCAACAGGAGCAAAATTTCTAAAAAGATAGCAATGACAGCTGAATAAAGTTTAACAAAGGTGAAATGGGAATAAGAATATTGTAGAAAAGTGAAAAATGAATGTGAGATGTCTACAGTTATAAAAATGATTTTGAGAGGATGGGGAAGCAAACTAATAAGAGTAAGGAGTAAAATCCAGGTTGAGAGAAGGCGGGAAAAGAAAAAAGGGAACAAGAAAACAATGAAATAAAATTCCTCACTCAACTGATCAGGGTAAAGGTGAAGGCAAATGGAGTAAGACAGGGGAAGAGTATTCTATGGCATTTAAAGTACAGACAAGTAGTGAACAAATGGAAGCTCCTTTGGTGAAGTACAGCAATAACCATGATATTTCACCAAACTAGCCCCTGTTTATAGAAGGTGAAAAAGAAATAAGGCTCACAAACAAACAAACCAAGATAAATTAAATACAAAGAAGTGAAATAAAAAAATGCACGTGCTGAAAGATAACAAAGTGAACTTTGTCTCATCTGTTGGTGTTCGCCTTCTGACTTCTTTCTGGATCTGTCTCTTCCAGTTTTCACACAATTCCATGTCTTATTGTCTTATTCTTGAAAAAAAAAGTCTTCTGCAAGATTTTAAACCTGTGAAGCTGGTTTTGCAGTTCTGCCCAGGACCCTTCAGTGGAAGGGAGCTCACAGGGAGAGGGAAAGAAAGTAAGTGTGGCCCTTGGAGAAACCTAAGAAGGAGTAGTCCATTTTGGGTGCTGGCATGATATTTTCATCTCATCTGGATATAGTTGAGGCATTTAGTGATGTCTGAGTCTGAGCCACTAGTCTGAGTTGGTCAGGGGAATGGCATGTCCCTTTTTAGGTGTTTGCGGGGCCTCCTGCCATATTCCTTATACACCATGCTCTCTGCTACCTCCATATTATCCTCTAGCCCTGGTCACCATGTTCTCCCTAACACAAGTCTGAGCTTTGCATACTATCCTCTTTGTTTTGCAACACTCTTTGTGCTCCTTTTGTACCTCCTAAGGACACAACCTGTTCTTAACATTTAGCAAATATCCTTTCACATAAATGAACTTATCCTACTTAAGCTGATATTTTTACTTATGGGAATAACTGTCTACTTTACAATTTAGATTTGCCATAAACATTATTTTTGAGACTACTCTCGATCCAAACAGGCAATTAAAGCAAAGTGGTGAGTAGAAGTGGAGGTAAAACTAGTTGAGGATTCCCCAAAACCACTCTCTCACAGTTTGGTATTAAATACCATGACTTCTTTTTTTACTTTTATTTGTATTTGTCTTTCCTCTAACTCTAAGTTTTCTGAGACTTCATTTTAGGAATCTCTTTTATAGTTGGACTTAATATTTTTTTTTGTTTTTGTCCAAGTATTAATGACTTTGTGGCTCAAAATGATTTTCCCTGGTAAATCCCTAGTTGCCGTTTTTGTTTAAAGCCATGGTAACATAGTTGAATTACTGTTGGATGTAGCCATTTATAGAAAAATTTAATATTAAGCCAAGTCTGTTTGAAATAGAACTTTATACTTGGATTAAATCCTCTTTGACAACTGCTTTAATTGTGGTAGGACAAAACTTGGGGAGGAGCCTTAAGGAGTTCTGGCTGGTGTCCCTGTACCTGTTGTAAGCTGTTCCTTTGGCTGGGAAATGCTCTGGTAAAGAGGTTAAGGGCCATCATAGCTACAGTTTCACAAATCTTTGTGTGCCTCTGTTCCCTTGCCTGATGGACACAGCTGGACTACAGTGGCTCTGCTGCCCAGATTCAGCTCAGAATGAATTGAATGAGCTTTTGGTGAAAAGGCACAGAGCATGAGACAAGATTTCCCTCTCTCTTCCTCAGTGTGCACATCCCCTACACAACTGATCTGTTTTCTATTCAGAATTTCTTCATTACCTGTGATTTCAATCAAGAATTGTCATTTGATTCAAATTTGTTTTGTTTTATTTTATTTTAAAAATTAATGTAATGTAAGTGTGACTTTTTTGGGGGTGTAGAGTTTTATGAGTTTTAAAACATGTATACATTCACCACAATCAGGATATAAACTGTTCCATCACTCCAAAAACTCCCTGGTTCTGTTCCTACATAGTCCACCTCTTCACCATCTGTTGGTATCTACTGAGCCAATCTCCATCACTATAATTTTGTCATTTTGAGAATGTCACATAATGGAATCAAAGAGTATATAACATTTTTGACTGCATAATACCTTTCAGATTCATCCAGGTTATTGTGTGTATGAATAATGTGAGTTTTATTGCTGAGAAGTATTCCATTGTCTGGGTGAATCACAGTTTGTTTATCCCTTCGAATATTGAAAGACACTTGGATTGTTTTTAGTTGTGGGTGACTATGAATAGAGCTGCTATAAACATTCATGTATAGGTCAAATTATTTCATAAAAAGCTTCTTTTAAGGAGAGTTTTAAAAGAATTTCCTTTTTGAGTATTATTATTTCCTGAAGAGGTTTAAAAATGTGGCTTCCAATTCTTTGATACTCTTCTCACTGAGAGGTGGTGTCTATGCCCCTATCCCTTGAATCTGAGTGAGCTACTATGAGCCATAATATATAACAAAGGCGATGCTACATGACTCTGAGACTAGGTCATAAAAGCCATGCGGTTTCTGCCTTGTTTACCAGAACACCCACTCTTGGAATCCTGAGTCACTACTGGAGAAGTCCCACTAGTCTCTGAGACCACCATGCTGAAAACGGCATGTGTAGGAACCCTGACTGTCAGTCCCAGCTGAGCTGTCTCCCCATATCTTCCAAGTTGCTAGACATGTGAATGAAACAGCTTGGTCTCTCCAAAAGAGTCTACCTGACAGCTAAATGCCCTCAAGTGACCTCTGCAATACCACATGGAACAGAAAAATCTCCCAGCCAAACTGCCAAATTTCCTGAGCCAAGAAATTGTGAGATATAATAAAATTGTTGTTTTTACCCACTAAATCTGGGTTTCTTTGGTCCACAGCTGTGAATAAGTGGAATATTCCCCAATGAGCATTTAAACTTCACAGGAACAGGCAGGATGTCCCTTGACAAACCTAAAACCCTGAATGCAGAACTTCTCAATAAGGATAATTTTATCTTTAACTATGATTTCCACACCATACTTGGCAAGGTGCTTTACGAATATTGTGTGGCAGTGATGCTGAGGAAGTGGAATTACCTTGGTAATCACCTCAGTAATAAGACAATTATCCAGTGGCTATCAGATGTTGTTAGATATGTTACTCATGAATCACCAACTGCAGAATCTAGAAAGGTCATTCAAAACCATCTATTTTACCCCTTCATCAGGCAGGTGGGCAGTGAGGCCAGAATGGGAAGCAAGGACTTGGAGCACCATGTTTGATTTCTGGTTCCAAGCTAGTTAAGCAAGACCGCTATTCGCAAGTGTGGATGGACCATGAAAAACCACTGGATGGCTCTGAGAACCAGCAGAGCATGCAGAGGGGTCTATCCAGGTAATCAAAGAACCCCAACCCAAACAGTTAATACAGAAAACAGAAGAGTCATTACACAATTCTGGTCTGTAGTTTCAGTAGATGCTTGGGAGCTATCGCTTTGATTAAACACAAATGTAGGCAATTATGAAAAAAGTACAGTAGGAAACCAGAAAGTGTTTTTGAAAATAAAAAAATTCCACAATGGTCCAAATTAAAACAAAACTCACTAGAGGTAATGAGTGACAAATTGACTCAAATCCGAAGCTAAGAAAGAGTACAACTTGAGTGATCCTCACAGATCAGAGTGAAAATTTTTAAAAAATGATGGAAATTATAGGAAAAAAGGTGGAAGAGAGACATGATTTATTCATGCATTTATTGAATCCATTGGGAGACTTCTGTTGGTCTTGGCAGTGGGCATCAAACATTGAAAAAACAACAACAGAAAAAGATCGTGGCTTGCTTGGAGCTTATATTTACTGAGGAGAAAGAAATCAGAAATAAACAAATAAATTAGTTAAATATATATCAAATGAGAGAAAATGATTAGTGTTCTCTAAATACACAGGCCAGGGAAGAGGAAAGGGAGTGGGGGTGGTGAGGAGGGAAACTACTAACAACTGTCAATCAAGTGGTCAGGAAAAGGGAAGGTGGCTACTGGGAAGGTGGCTTAAGGGGGATCTGAGGGGAAAAGGGAGCAAACTAGGAGGAGACCTGGGGGAGCACTTTCCAAGCAAAGGTGACAGATAGCCTGGGAAGACCCTGAGGCAGGAACCTGAGGCCAAGTTGTGTAAAGACAGAATAAGTGCTGAGCAGAGGAAACCAAGGAGAGAGAGGTACAGATTGTGAGGGACTCCAGGCCATGGTGAGTATTTGGACCATTTTAAGAACTCTGAGAAGGAAAGGCATGGAGGAATTTTGAACAAAATGTGACATGACTTCATTTAAGCTTTAAAAAGATGATTCTGGTTGTTGTGTGGTGACTAGATTGAGGGAATAGTAATGCAAGGGCAGAGGAAGGAGAAGAGGAAGGAGGCTCATGTAATGATTTGATCAGAGATGGTGGTGGTTTGGACTGGCCTGATAGTGATGGAGGTGATAAGAAGTGGCTACATTTTGAATTTATTTTAAAGGCGAGTCCTACAAGATTTACTGACAAATCAATTTGGATGGAGGAAAGAGAGGATCATCAAAGATAACTAGATTTTGGTCTAAGCAACTGAAAGAAGTTGTCATTTACTGAGGAAAAGAAGATCCAGGGAGAGCTATTTTTTTTTCTGGGGATGGGGGTGGGGATCAGAAGTTTGCTTTTTGATTTTCCATTTTAAGATTCAACATTTGGAGCTATATGAAGAGAACTGGAAATGCAAGAATGGAATTGAGGTGGAAAGTTAGATGGCAGAGGAATATATATTTGTGTGTCATTAGTACATAGGTGGCATTTAAACTGTGAGAGTGAATGAAATCTTCAAGGACAAGTGTAGACAGAGACAGAGTATAGGCAGAGACCAAAAACTGAAGCATTTTAACCATTTAAAATTATACACCAGTGGTATTAAGTACATTCACATTGCTACAGCCATAACATCCGTTCATCTCCACACATGTTTGTATCTTGCAAAAGTGAAATTCTGTACCCATTAAGCAATAACTTGCATTTTCTGCTCCTCTCAGCCCCCTAGAAACTACCATTGTACTTTCTGTCCCTATGAATTTGAATACAGTGCTATAGAATGAATGTTCGTGTCTCCCCAAAATACATACATTGAAACTTAATCCCCAGTGTGATGGTATTAGGAGGTGGGTCCTTTGGGAAATGATTAGGTCATGAGGGTGAAGACTTCATGAATAGGATTCTGTCTAAAATGGGAGTTCTTCTAAAAGAGACCCCAGAGAGGTTTGTTTCCCCTTCTGCTGTGTGAGGAAACGGCGAGAAGACAACAGTCTATGAACAAGGAAGTGAGCTCTCAACAGCCACCACATCTGCTGGCATCATGATTTTGGACTTTCCAACTTCCAGATTGTGAGAAACAAATTTCTGTTGTTTATAAACCACCAAGCCATGGTATTTTTTGTTATAGTACCTTGTATCAGTGAAATCATGCTGTATTTTTCCTTCTGTGACTGGTTTATTTAATTTAAAGCAATGTCTTCATGGTTTATCCATGTTGGAGTATGTATTAGAATTTCTTCCCTTTATAAGACTGAATGTATTCCATTGTATATGTATATATGATATTTTGTGTATCCATTTATATGTCAATGGACGATTAGGTTACTTCCACCTTTTAGTTACTATGAATAGTGCTATGAAAGTGGGTGTTACAAATATATATTTCAATCCTTGCTGTCAATTATATTGGATATATATGCAGAAGTGGAATTGCTGGATTATATGATAATTCTATGTTTAATATTTTGAGGAACCACCATACTGTGGCACTTGCATACTTTCAACACATTTTCCAAGGTAATATTTTGAACCAAGTGGTTATTAAGACTGTGGTAAAGAAGTGTAAAACTCTGGGAAGATGGTGAAATTGTGGCATTCTTTTTCATTCTTGCTTTCTGGCTGTCTCGGGTCTGTGCCTCTGATGTCCGTGTGGCATGCCCTTTTCTATAGCATCTGCTCACTTTTTTTCCCTGAAAGAAATGTAATGTCCATGTAGGTCTCCCTCATTCTCTAAACAGCTCTCATACCAAGTTAAATGTTTCTTGCTTTGCATGGAGGAGAGAGTCTTAGGAGGATGAAGAAAAAATGGCTATAGATTGGCCATTCTGCAAGAAGGAAGGGACAATTACTGCTAGAATTTTGGGGGAATTAAGCCTCTCAAAGTTCTGGGCCTTATTTTACAGAAAAAGAAACATACAATTTTGCAAGGAGAAGAATGTGGGAGAAGACAGTTCCAAGGAAACAGCCTCAAAGGATGTGCTTATTTGTCTTGGAGGATAGCTTCAGCACTCCTGCATTCTTGGGACCTGGGGCCACTTATGGGTACCATGTAGGCACTGAGAGTTCCTTTGTATGTGGACAGTTCATATTTTTCTCCATGCAGCTTAGATGACCCCATAGCTTTGTTTTTCTTTATCTACTGAGGCAACTTTGGAAGTTTGTCTAGTTAGTACTTATTTACTATATGTTGAAAGAGAGATGGGGTACAAATTAGGTAACCTTTAAATAAAGCTTTAAGGAGAGCTATCTTGACATTACTCAAAACTGAGCCCTTTGATGCCTGGTAATATAAAAGTCCTACTGATTCCCATTACAACACACATTGCAACATGTCTCTCTTCTCATAAATGTCTTTTCAAGGTCACTCCAACCCTGTCTGATCCCTCTCCCCCTTGACCTTCTACCCCTGTTTAGCTGCAAACCAATAGAGTTGTCTTCTCTATCCTTGCTCACCTGCAGGTAAGGGCTGGTCAAGGAGATGGAAAAGTTATACTAGTGGTTCAATGACCAGTGTGTGGTCTTTACACTCTGCTATACACAGCCTTCTGCCTGGTAGCCTATTCTTTTGCACAGAATGATCATTCCACCCCCTCCTCTCCCATCTCAGTACCCACTTTCACGTCCTCCTTTATGTTAGATGAGGTTCCTTCAGCATTCTGTCCCCAGGTCCACAAATGCCTCCCCCACCCTACTGTGCCTACCCTGAAGCACAGCTGCCACCTCTCATTCAGTATAATTCCTTCATCTGGATCTTGATTCCTCATCTCCTTTCTCTTAGATATTTTGTTTCTTCCTGTATTTGAGCCCTTGCTTTCCCAAATACTAAATTTTTCCTTCTTTGAATTCTTTGCCAGAGATTAGGAAAATCCACAAGTTTAAAATATCATTAGCAGCAAAAAGGGAAAGACACAAATACTCTTGCTCAGAAACCTGTGAAAAAGTAGTCTCATCTTTGCAGTCAAGCTCTGGCAAAAGAACCTGGCATATGTAGCTCCTCTTCCAACCTCTCCTTTAGTCACTCAGTCCAGCTCCTACTCAAACTCCAAGGGAACAAATAGATTGGGAGAAATTTTGTCTGTCTCTTACCTGTTCCCTTTCTAGAACCTGAAGGTATAACCTTCTCATTCTTCTGTGAAAATCCTAGTGTGGCCTGGCATTGTGGAAAGAATGTGTTTTGCAGTAAGTTTGATTCACAGCTCCGCCATGTAACAGCTGGGAGATTTTGGACTTAACAGCTCTGAGACTCACTTTTCTCATTTATAAAATAGGGAAGAAGAAATGATTGACAGTTTTTGGGGAGACTATGTAGCAGTGGAGAGAAAGTGCCTAACACACAGAAAGTGCCCACTGTAATGTCTACTAGTCCACTCTTCAACTTCTTTCCGGATCTGTGGATGTCTATTCTTCCACAGCCTTTCCAAGCAGATCTTCTTTCTCTGTACTCACATTGTACATATTTTCATCCTTCAGGCTCTGTAGGAAATATGTGCTCTATGTAGCTCTGCTCTCTGCCAATTTATCAGAGGAGAACTCAAGCTCCTAGAATTTGTTGTGCCATAGACCTCATTCCCTGATATCTAGAGGAGCATAGCTAGAGAACTGCATTGGACTATCCCATAGGCATGATCAAGACTAAACTCACTTCCTTCCCTGAAATCTGCTTCCTCCTATTCCCAGTTCCAATCAGAGGCACTGCCTTTTGGCTCCTGCTCCTCAAATCTCACATTGGGGTTATCCTTAATGCCTCAGCTCTCTAATTCCCATTATGAAAGGTCTTCAGAGTTCACTCTCCTTTAATAGGCTTTGTATTATCCCCCTTTCTCTACTTATAATATTACCTCCCTATTCTAATTCTTCAAAATCTTGGCCTTTGCATGAAGCATTTCTTCTCTCTAAACTGCCTTTTTATTTTCTTCTACCTATCAGATCCCTACCTGTCCTCCAGCTCTGTGTCCCTTCCTGGCCTCATTGGTCATCCCTCGTACTTGGTGTCTCCTTTGTTTCTATGTCACACCTTGGTTATGACAGCCAGTCCCCAAGGAGCAGGAGCCAAGCTGCTCCAGTTTCCAATGACCTCTGTTGCCATCATACTTGTGGTATCCACAATAGTTCATGGAATGAATTAATCTCCAGGAAAAATGTTTTCTGAGTAGTGTGTTTATTTCAAATAATATTCAATAAAATAAAAATTAGGTTCAATAAGATAAAGGCAATCACTATGATCTTTGACCTGGGGTGTTAACAGACACGATAATATCTGTTGAGGCTGAAATAGAAACTCTGTTTTTTTTGAGCTTTTGGAGCCACCAGTAATAAATTTGCCTGACTGGGCTGAACAAATGACACTCACAAACTAAGCCCAGTTCCTCCCACTAGGGGAGAATCCTGTGCAACCAACGACCCTCCGGAAGGGTCATACATAGTGAATGGTGATGCTATGATCTGGTTTCACGTTGTAGTAGGGAAGTGGGTCCCTGGCCACTTAAAGCATGCAGTATAAATTCCAGGGCCTTATTCAAGGCTTATTAAGAGCAGTTTTCATCCTGGGTCTTCTCCCCATTGTGTATATTCTCAGGCCAACTTGCCCCTTCCACTGGATCCCCTCTCTCAACCCCAGTCTACTTTGGCCTTCATGCCCCTGATAACCCCTCTTTTTTCTCCAGCATGCTTTCAACCTACAGGATTCTTTCTGCCAGCTGAATGGTTATTGAGAGTGATGGTTTTGGAATATTCATCCCTCTGGTGACAATCAGGGGACTGAAAATGAGGGAGCAGCATGCATGGCTGACTCTGATTGAGGACTTACTTTCCTTGGTACTGAAGACTTGCTCTCTGTCCTCTTTTCTCATTAGTTCCCTCCCCTAAGCCATGCTCTGGTTTACTTTTGGTTCCCGTGGCTTCTTAGCTATTTTAAGCAGCAAGAAAGCACTGCCAGGAGGATTATTGTAAAAGAAAAAATAGTGTAATAAGGATCCTGACTATGTTCCTGTTTAACCACCTCATTCCTCAAAGGACGTAATTCAATCACAATATGAGGGCATGGTCACTGCTAACTGAAAGTGGAGTTCCAGGGATATCAGTGTGGCAGTAAGTTTGTGTATAAAGAAATTCCAGTGATTAAAATTCTGGAAACAAGCAAGGAGAAAATTAGCAAAATGTTTACTATAAACTAAGGCACGGTCCTGGCAAAGCAGAACTACCTAGTCTGCTACTTGAAAAAAGAGTTAAAATGTTCCATGTGCATTTGAAAATAATGTATATTTTGCTTCTTTGGGTTGATAGTTCTGTATATATCAGTTAAGCCCATTTGATATAGTGTGTTGTTCAGTGCCTCAATACTGTTGTTGATTGTTTGGAAGATCTATTTTTGACAGTGGGATATTACAATACCCTACTGTAAGTGTGTTGCTGTCTATCTCTTTCTTGAAGTCCTCCAAGGTTTTCCTTATATATTTGGGTGCTCCTATGTTGGGTGAATATATGCTAATTGAAATAATCCAGGTGGTGAAAGACAAATACCATATGATCTCACCTATATCCTCTTGATGGGTTCTTCCCTTAAGAATTATGAAGTGACCTTCTTTGTCTCTTTTTATGGCCTTTGCTTTGAAATATATTTTCTTTAATATAAATATTGCTACCCCAGCTTTTTTTTTTTCCTGTCCATTTACTTGGAATAATTTTCTAACCCTTCACTTTCACTCTGTGTTGGTCTTTTGTTCTGAGGTGGGTCTCTTGTAGACAGCATATATGGGGGTTATGTTTTCTCATCCATTCAACTACCCTATGCTTTTGACTGGATCATTTAATCCATTTACATTTAAAGTTATTATTGATAGGTATTTATTCATTGTTGTTTTCCTCTTTGTATATGTATTCCTCTCTCTCTCACTCTTTTTCATCATTTTCTTAAAGCAGTCTCTTTGGCATGTCTTGCATGGCTGGTTTGGTGGAGGCATATTCTTTTAGCCTTCTTTTCTTGTCTTGGAAACTCCTTATTTTGCCTTCCATTTTTAAATGACAACCTTGCTGGGTAAATAGTCTTGATTGCAGGCCTTTGTTTTTTTTATAACTTGGAATATTTCTTGCCACTCCCTTCTGGCTTATCATGTTTCTGTTGAGAAATCAGCTGTTAGCCTTATAGGACCTCTCTTGTATGTTACTGTTTCTCCCTTGCTGCCTTTAAGATTCTCTCTTTGTCTTTAAAATTTGACATTTTAATTATGATGTGTCTTGGAGTAGACCTCTTTGGGTTCATCTTGATTGAGACCCTCTGTGCTTCCTGAACTCGTGTGGCTTTTCCTTTCTCCAAGTTAGGATGTTTTCTGTCATTATTTTTTTAAACAGGTTTTCTATCCCTTTCTCCTTTTCTTCTCCTTCTGGTATTCCTATGCTTCAAATGTTGTTGTGTTTTGATTGCTTAAGTTGTCCTGAAGTTCCCTTAAGCAATCCTCCTAATAGGTCTTGGTTTTTCCTAACACATGCATACACTTAGAATAGGTCAGGAATGCATTTAGGAATAACCAACATTTTTTCTTCCTCACTTTGGGCTTCATGGTTTTTTGCCTGGGTTTAATGGTTCTTTAGCTGAGAATTTAAAGGAAATAAAGGAGAGTTACAGTCCCCCACCACATTATTTTTTACACTGCTGGAACTTTCCCATCAGGATAAGTTCTTTTTTTTCCTCTAGAATTAATTTCTTGGAGATACTGAGGCTCTTTCTCTGTCTTTTTCTTTCTATAAATGACATTGTCTTGACAGAGTTTTTAACTCTTCCTTGCACTCACTCTGCCAGTTTTAGAGAAACCTTGGTCTTGTCCACTGGCCTCGCCTTTATAGCTCAGTGGCTTGAAAAACATCCTTGGATGTCTTTGGGCTCACTCAGTTCAGTCCACTTCCCACATCACCACTAGACTGTCCTCAGTAAGACACATACCCAAGGTGTCACTCTCTTGCTTTCATCCTTCACTGATGCACCTTTGCCTATGACATTGCATTCAGGCTTCTGAGTGTGGAATTTGAGGACAGACCACGATCTGGTTATAGATTACACTTCAGTCCTTGCCTCTGAGAATGTTCTTATTTTTTTTTAACCTCATCATGTAATGCCTTCTCACCTTACTTCCTCTATAAAACACTCAGACCTTTTCAGCCCAGCCCATTCTAGAATTATCTATGAGTGTGCTTTAGTAATTCCAACAGTGGGAGGCCTCAACAGCATGTATTGCTGTTAACTAATTTCTAATTTCCCAATGGCAGCTAACATGGAACAGTGTGTGTGAACATGATTGCGAGTGTGCGTGAGTGTGTGAGTCTGTGTTTTTGAGTGACAGTGTGAGTATGGGTATGTGAATGAGTGTATGTGAGTGTGAGTATGAGTGTGCATGTGCAGACATTGATTCTCTAGGCTCAGTCTTTAAAGTTCTGAACAAAATTACTTCTGCCCCATCAGGTTATTCCGATAAATTGAAAGGATCTTAACATGCTTTTCTACAATCCAGAAAATACTTCCAAAAGAAAAATAATATTATTCACACTTGCTCTTTCCATTTATAATAGAAGAAATATTTCCTACATAGTTTAATGACAAATGAGAATTGATTTGAAGAAAGCATCTTCAAATTGTATTGATAAAATTACATTAAGCGAGAAAATTTTCTTTTGACTTCTTTTGATTTCGAACACCTAGACACAAAGCTGTACAAAAAAAATTCATGCTCATTCTGCATTATGGAGTGAATATCATCCACAATTTTATTGACCTATTATTATTCAGTTAAAAACATCTTTTAAATGTGAATCTTAAGTATTGTATACTTGAGATAGAAAGGGAGAAATGTTTCCGCACCAATCCCACAGGCCAAGTGGGAGGCTCCCCTTGCCTGTCTGTGCAGAGAGCTGGGTTCCCTGTCTCTAGAGGCTTGGTGGCTGCAGTGTTATGGTGCTGATATGACCAGCCAACAGAATAGACTAACTGTCACTCTTCAGGAGAACCACACTATTCTATTTCAGGGCTCCCAGGAGCTGGCCCTACTTTTAACATCTGCCCTTTTGCCTTCATTGTATTGGTTTCTCCTGTGAGAAGAACTTCTCCAATACCTGAAAATCCCCAGTTTCACCTCCAGTACACATTGCTGCTGCTATCTGAGAGATTTCAGTGTTCTTGTGAAATGTCATAAGAATATTTGAATTGAATAGAGTCATTCTTAGACTTGACTTCATCTGTATTAATCAGTGTTCAGTTCCAACTAGCCGCCTTTAAGACTCCAGCAAAGTCAGCCATCTCCTCCCTTCCTCCTGGCTCATGTCTCTGCTCCCCTCTCTGTGCTTATTCCATCCCTGAAGGACAGTAGAGAAAGGCCACGGATGACCAGACTTCTGTCATCACCATCCATGTTAGCAAATCTAGAGAAAGAGAGAGTGACCCTTACCCCACTCCCAATACAAATCTCAGGGCAGGACCTGATTGGCCAGGCTGTGCCTGCTGCTTGCCCAGAATGCAGAGGTTTTTGGCAGACAGAGAGTAGGGCTGTGTCTATGTGGAAATGGGAAGGGGGAGGGGAAGAGAGAGAGAGATTGAGAGGAGAGAGAGAGAGAGAATGGGGGAACAAATGCACATCACACCAGCCACATCCTACAAAATATGTTTCTTAAAGTCACAACATTCAATTTTTAAAGTGACCATTTTGTAGAATTATTGACCTTAAACTTGGGGAGGGGCACTGAAGTTACCAAACAATGTCTCCTTTCTCCACTTGTGCACGGTGGGCTATCTCTGGCTCACTCTGAATATCTTCATGAAAAGTGCTTCTTAAGGAAAGGATCAAGATGTGCTCTCCTTCAGGAACCCTGAGATAGTGTTTGGTACTGTTGGCACCAGCATCCTTCAGAGCAGAGTGGGAAGGAGAGGAGGAAAACCACCAGGCCTCATTTCTGTGGTTACTCACCATCTCTCTAGGCATTATTATTCCACCATTTCAAGCTAGGGGATTATATAAAGGACTTCTCAACCTAGAAAGTTTTCCATGAGATTTTGTTGACATTCTGACCCTCCTCCCTACCCTATACCACTCAGAAAGGCCTGCAAGGCTGTAGCCCCTGAAATTAACACTGAAGGCCATGGAAAAGCATATTTACTTCCAAGTGTGTAGGCATATATTATTTTTGTGGTGTATCCATGCGTGTAACAACGTGTGGTTTTTGTGTCTCATGTGTTGGCATGTGATAATATACAAATGTCTGCATGTATTTTTGTGGGTACATGTGTGTGTCTGTCTCTGTGGGGCTTGTGCGTATGTAAGAGTAAATGTGTGAGCTGAATTAGTGTTGATGTTTAGACTGTGTTGTGGGTGTATCTGAATAGCTAAAGGAACAGCATTCCTTTCCTTATAATTACTAATTTTTTCCCTAGTGTTTTTAATTTGTGAAGCTGCCAGTTGTTGTCCTACTCAATCCCCCCTGCCCCCACCTGCCCCAGGGGAGCAGAAGGCCATTTGGCCCAGCTGTGCTGCTGGAATGCATTCTGCTTTTCTTGAGCATATTTTATTATTATTATTTTTAAAGCTTTTGGAAGGCCTTGTGAGAGAGGTGCCAGGAAATCATTGCAGATTATTTTTCAATACAGAATTCTAGAGGGAAATGGAGAGTTGTGTTTTATTGGCAAGCTGCCCTCTCCATCTTTAAAGTAAACAAGACTTCATTTTCTACATTATTTAACTTGTCATCCTATGCTTTCCTTTTAAATCATCCTCCAAATGGCCTTGTGCGGTCCAAACTTATAGGCATGGAGCCCTCTCTGTGTACACTAGCCCACGCAGCGGGGAGCATACACAGTGGAGCTCCTGAGGATCAGAGTCTGCCATGACTCAGGTCCTTGTGTGTCTCTGCTTTGAATAGTGACCCTTCAGAGCCCCTGGCCTCTGGCCTGTGTTGATTATGTATAACTTTTTAAAGAAGATTTTATTTATTTATTTTTAGACAGAGGGGAAGGGAGGGAGGAAGAGAGGGAGAGAAACACCAGTGTGTGATTGCCTCTCACACACCCCTTATGGGGAACTGGCCTGCAGCCCAGGCATGTGCCCTGACTGGGAATTGAACCAGTTACCCTTTGGTTCACAGGCCAGTGCTCAATCCACTGAGCCACACCAACCAGGGTTGATGTGTAAATTTTGGAAAGAATCAGAACATGTGCTTCTGCCAGGCTCTGGTGGCAGCACCCTGTTCCAAACTGCCACTTGTCGTTTCAACTCAACTCAACTTAGTTTGAGCCAAATAAACACAAGGAACATCTGCTTGGTCTCAGGCAAGTGCTAAGCCACTGTGTGAGTGTGTGCGTATATGTAAATAAATGAAAACTGCCCCTTGAGAATGTTGATATGTTGATGTAATTGGTCCAAATCCCAACTTCTCAGACTGTTGTAAAGACCCCACAACATGTGTGAGCCCTGTGGCTCCCTGCAGTCACAGCCCTGCACCTAGGACTACTTTGCTATTCTACCATGGGCATAGACAGGGAAGCCCACTTGACCCTTGTTTCTGCATGTCCACATATAGCAAGCATCTTGTGATTTCTTTGCCCTTGTAATGAGGGTGTGGAGCCACTGGCCTGGATACCTGCACTCCAACATTTTTCCATCTTGTTTATTCCTCCTGTCTGCCTTTTCTATCACACACATGTCTGCATAGCCAGCTTTTGTGTCTATGTAGAACCATCCCTCCCAACCTTGGACCACCATCCCCCACCCCTAGACACTCAGCTTTACCCTTCATGGGCTCAATAGGAAGTTTTCTTCTGAATAAATAGGAATTTTGAGCAACACATTGTTCTGCCTAATTACACATAAGCTCACAGCCAGGGAGGAGTTTGTTTTCAAACTAGTTTTGCAGAATATGCTACTCTGGAGAGAAAGCTTATTGTCAAACCTTTCATGAAACTGTTCACTCAATATTTTCAGGATTCCAGTGGCTGCCATTCAATATATATGTTTCTCCAAAGCCTCTCTTCCCATCCCTCCCTTCCCTGTCTTTTCTTCTTTTCTCTTCTCTCCTTAAGAAAAGAATATTAAAGCATGTTCCTCATGCCATGAAAAATTTATGAGACCAAATCATACAGTTGAAGAGCCTGCAAATCATTCATGCTTCAATAACTCCTGAAACTATTAGTGTCCAGGTCCCAGGAACAGTGCAAGGTGCTGAAGCTCTGCCGCTGCCCTCAGAGGACTCTTGTTCTCCTAGGAAGAGACAAGATGTGCACTGATGACCCCAAGGAAAGTATGGAATGTGCCAGGAAACCAGAGTTTGGAAGAAAGTCCTCCTGGTTGAGGACCAGGTACAGTTCTTTATAAAAGATGAAATTTAAGCTTCCCTTGAAGGCTGCATGGGATTTTGACAAAAGCCTGGGGAAAGGGAAGGGTGGCTGATGGTGGTGCACAGAGTTGAGCAGTTTTAATATGGGTCACACTTTAGGTTACTTGGGCTGCAGGGACCAGCAAGAGATAGATGAGAAAAATGGAATGAGTCACATCTAGAAGGATGGGAGGGCAAGAAACAGGGCTTTGGACATTGTCATTGAAATATCTTGAGCAGGCAGGGATGCAGGCTCAACTTTGTGCTAAAGGGAAAGAATAACACACTGTCTTATGCAGTAATTAGAGGGTAGTGGGGAGAAGATCAGGAACACAGCACTAGAGCATTACTACTAATGTGCAAAGCCAGTCCTCAGGCCTAGGTGTATGCTCAGTTCAGTGACTTACTTCACATCAGAATGAATGTTTTCAGTAACATTTTCAGGGACATTACTTAACCCTCTAACTTTTTTCTCTCCATGTTCATACTTTACATTTCTTTCCCCCATTTATTTCTATAACAAAAATATTTTTGATAGTGGGACAAGTTCATGGTTTTTAAAAAGTAAAATGAGAGGTTTTATTTCCCTTTCTTTTAATATGAGTTTGAAATTGTCTTGGACTTTCTGCAGCATCTCACATTGTAGGAAATTTTGATGTTTCTCTAATGTAGGTATGTTACCAGCATGTGATGGGCAATGAGGAGAAGCGGAACAGAAGGCATAGTGCATATCTGCAGGCAAATCTATCTTTTCCTCACCACCCATGTCTTCATCTTTTATCATCTTTTTTCAAGAGGCCACATGGGGACCTGGGGATTTTTAGAACTCCCAGAAGTTTCTTTTGCTGCTTCAGGTGTGATTGTTAACTTGTTTTTAATGTGCATGTGGAATGTGCTATAGATTAACTAGTTGCAGTTGGAAATGCCCCAAGAAAGTTATTCCATTCTGAAAGCAGAATCTCTCCATCCTGACTGCTGCAAGAGTGAGATGGGGCTGGTTTGGGGACCCTCTTACACTGTCCCTTGTGGGCTGGGTTCCTGGAGAGCTGGTGGCTCTCGGCAGGTAGCATGCTTGCTCATACCTCTCCAGGAGTAGAATGTGGGTGGGGGTGTTTTTCTGCCACGGCCTCACTCTCCTTGTTCAGCAGGTAGGACAATGGTAACTGCGCTGTGTGGGACGGTTCTGGGAGTAGCAGGTAATTCCAGAGTGCTTTGGTGGCATCCTTGCTTCTCCAGTCTTCCTCAGCTTTCCTTTCTTATTTTTCCTAATGACCTGGGCAAAGGTAATGAGAAACCTGATTCTAGCCCTTCTCTAGCCCTTACTGCCTTCAGCCCTGCTGAGCAGGGAAGGTTCAACTCTGCTGACTCTCCCCAGCATCGCTCCTCCAGGCCCAGCCCTGGTTCTCATCTACTCTTCTCTTGCTCAGTAAATACGTAGGGGCTGACCATGGGAGTGGACATTTAGAAGCCACATCTTGTGTGGACATGGGACCCAGAGAAAGGGAGTCTTAACATTCATATGACCTGTCTTACAGTGGAAGAAGGAGCAGTCTTGGCAGAAGAACCAGAAACAGCCACTCATGGAAGAAAGCAAGTCTCGTGGTAGGCTATGACTGGGAGCCCACTTACTGGTAGGAGGAGGAGCTCCCGCTGGACATACTCAGGCTTAGAGACATTGCAGAGGGCCCCTGGTGGTGTGACAATAGAGTTTATCTCACATTCTGCAGCCCTGAGGCCTACCATGTAAATCAGTGGCACTCCCAAGTTTAGCCATTATCTACATGCTCCTGAATGAAAACAAGACCTCAGAATCCCTCATGACCCCACATCAGTTGCATATAGGCCCCTGGGCCACTGATTCCCTTGGCTGACTCTTGGCAGTTGGCTTCAGAGGTGGCACTCTTCTCCTACACCCCACTTCCGTCCAGCTGGGTTCTGTCCTTCAGATGGCTTCTGACTGCTTCTCTTCTCTTGGGAGGCATTACATCCCAATCCCTGACTTAGATCTCAGTCTGGTTCTAGATCAGCTTCTGGTCCCAAATATCTCAGCCCAAACTGTTAACTGTTTGTACTTTCCTTATTAAAAATCTATTGTACCCCAGCTTTTGGGCTCTGTGTTATGGGGAGTTAAAGAGAATGAGACCAGCTGTGACTTGAGGCTGTTTTAGCCCTGAGTAATCTCTTTACCTACTTGTCCTTAAAATACACATGGACGTATAGAAAATGACCAAAAACAACACAAAAAAACTGACAGGAACATGTCAACAATTGTTAGCCTTGGAAGGGATTTCAATTATCTTCAGGAACAATGTCAGTTACTCGGTTGAACAGAAGAAGGTACCTTGGTGCTCCATGCTCCACTACCCCCCCCACAAAAAAACAAAACAAAACTCAAAAAGGTCTAAAGAAGTCGTTGAACCCAGGGGAGTATTGATTTACACCATCCTCCCTCTCTGCCTCCCAGCCCATTGCCATCTCGCTGATGGGGACAGGAGAGTCACAGTGAATCCTGAAAGGCATGGCTCCCACACGTGCAATGCTGCTGGCAGGGCTGAGGGAGGAAGAACACAGTCTTCTGTGCACTGTATCTCATGGATGAAAGCTAATCATTCCCCATATTGATAAGGGCATACAGTTCAATAAGTGTGTCAGAGTACCTGACCAACCTCAACCCAGTAAATTATACTAAATAAGTACCTGACGCCAAAAAACTAACAGTGGGACAGGGGCCTGGATCAACTCTGTTTTCTGGCTTCAGCTCTGCAGGGGACATTCTCCAGGGGACTGGGAGTCAGAGATGGGCAAAAATGGTAAAATGGTACCACATGTCTTCTGCTAACCAGGCCTTAATGGAGAATGAATATGCAGAAAAACCAAAGCACTTGTTCTGAACTGAAACTTGAATACATTTGAAAGCATAACTTTTGAAAAAATTGTTTTTAGAAGGAAATAAGAAATAATTTAAAGATCAATATTTCATGTTCTTTGTGAGCTCAAAAATATGTGAGATTAATAGAAGAGATCAGGATGATGAAAAAGCAATGGGCTGAGATATAAGCTCAAATGACAAGAACAACACTGATATTAGGAAAAAAAGTATAAAAAAAATCAGTGCAACAGCAGAGTTATAATCTATCAGGGGCAGTAAAGGGGAAAAGTGAAACAGCAAAAAAAAAAAAAATGCTATAATGCTGAAGGCAAATTTGAACTGCTTCCCCAAAATTCACTGAAAGAGGACAAGGGATTGAAAATAATACTAAGAAGAAATAAAATGGTTACAGAGCCTAACAAAAGGAGGCTTGGTCTTTGAATAATATGGCTATTGAGAGAAAGAAATAAAACAAGGGGAAAGAGGCAATAATAAAAAGTGTAATATTTGAAAACATCTGAGCTAGGAATAAAAACTTGGTTCAATAATGAGAAAAAGATTTACTTCTATAATGATATTTAAGGCAAATTTGCTAAAAAAAAAAAACAACAAAAAAACAACCCAAACAAATATAGATGTATCCCAGTAATTTAACCAGTGATTTGAAAATGTGCATGAAAGCATTTGGGCTGAGAGTACACGCCCCTCAGAAGGGAGCAAACACCAGTTAGGTTGCTGTTAGATACTCATTGACAGTTGTAAGTTTTGGAAGACAATGGGATGATTTCCAAGTTTTCAGAGACAATGTGTTTATTGCCCCCAATTTGACTTTTACATGTCAAAACAACAAAAACATTGTTATACTCAAGTGCTCTAAAAGTATGCTAAACCGTATTTGTTATAACTGAGAGGAGTCAAACAAGAAAGTAGGGATGGGGAAATAAATTCATAAATGTCTGTATGTTGTCAGTTTGAATAAAAAAGCCAGTAATCAGAATGAAGACTAAGGATACATAATAAACAAGAACTGTCACTGAATAACAATGGCCCAGCTCTTGAATTCCTGATTGGTGCATACAAATTGAACTAGCAGTGTAGAAGAGAGGCATAAAGACTAACAGAATTCCTGTTTTATGAGGTACATATTCTAAACAATACAGCAGTAAGCAAAGACATTGATAAGATGATTTTCAGATCTTAATGAGACCACAAAGAAAATACAACGCAATTGGTGGGAGGAATAGAGAGAGTGAAAGGCTACTTGGACATGACTTCAGGGAGGCAAGAGTCAAAGGTACCATTCCTGTCATGATTCTGGGGAGGGATATTCAGGTCTCTAAGACAGTCAGTGCAAAGGACCTGAGCAGGGAATGAGTCCAATATATCTGTGCAGAGAGGAAACAGTGTGGCTGGATGGCAGTAGTGTGGGCAGAGGGGTGAGGTGAGGCATATCATAGATCCCTGTAACCATGGCAAGGTGTGTGGTTTTATCCTTAGGGCCACAGGACACCACTAAAGGGTCTGAGAAGAGAAGTGGCCCTCTGACATTATGTTCAGAACAGGCTGCAAGGGCAGAGGAGCAGCAATAATGGCTGTCAGAGATGGGGAGATGTGGGCTGATGGAGGTCATGTTTTGGAGTGACAGATCTTACTGATGGCTTGAGGGAAAGGAAGATATCCAGGAAGGTTTTCAGCTTTTTGGCCTGAGAAACAGTTGTGCCATGTTCTGAGATGGGGGAGTAGAGAAAGAAAAAAGTTTGTGAAGGGTAAGGAATATTAAGGTTCTCTTTTGGACACACAGATTTGGAGATGTCAACTGGGCACTTGGATATGAGTCTATAGTTGGAGGAGAGGCCTGAGCTACTAATATTACTTGGGTATTATTAGTTTGTGGATGATATTTTAAGCAGTAGGATTTGAAGAGAGACGTGGCCTGACCCCTACATCAATCCAGTTTTTGGAGAGGGAAAGGACTAAGGCTTGGAAGAGAAAACTGAGAAAGGGCAGGCAGTTTGAGAGGAGCAGAATCAAGAGATGGTCATATCACAGAAATTTTTCAGTTAGAAATGTATTTGGCTTCCAGTAACAGAGATCAAACATAACAATGCCTGGTATCATATAGAAGTGTGTTTCCTTCTTGCCATGGAAAAAGTAAGATAAGTGTGTGTGCCTTGGGACAACATGGTCCCCATAGATATTAGGGACACAGACGTTTTCTAAGTTTTGCCACTGTTAGCCTACAACATCACCTTCAAGATTTCATTATGGCTGCTAGAACTCTAGCCATCACGTCTCTATCCTCACACCTAGCAAGAGGAAGGACAAGAGCACAAGAAATTCTCATGTCTATTGTCAGTCTCCCTCCTAACCTGTTTTCCTGGAAGTTCCATGCACAACTTACACTTATATCTCCTTGGTTACCTCTGTCTCAAGGGAGGATACATAACAGGTTTCCTGGCTCTTAAAAACTTCATCTTAAAAAACAGGGAGTCCTTCACTTATTTGTGCTTCACTCTTCATGCATACATTCATTTATTCATGAACTATATCAAGCATCAGGACTGAACCAACTGCTGAATGTACTGGATCTTGGTGATGGGGAAAGTGAACCTGTCCCAGACCACTGTTGAGCACGGACCATTTGACTGGCTGAGTGCATGTGTTTAGTACTTAATGCTCACCACAACCCTGTGGGCTGATTTGGTTCCCATTTGCTGCATGAAAACAGGGAACCTACTGAGGGTGAACCATCAGTGTGGCACGGCATTGTGTGGGGTGCACCATGGTGCCATCTGCACTTGTGGGACTGGTGTGGTGAGCTTGCCTCCTCCAGTTGGCTCTGCTGTGGGCACTGCAGACTTGCAGACGACAGGGACAGCTCTGTGCATGGTGCAGGAAGTGTCAGAACAATGAATCCCCACAGCCTGGAGGCCTGGGTACGTCCATGGAGATATCCCCTGTGTGTTCTGGAATGTTTGGTGTGGTTGACCTTGCCAGTGATTTATAAAATGTGTTAAAAATAATTTTTACCTAGAGATAAAATATGGCCCTGATTCTTGGGTATACAATGACCATTGTACTTGTTGATGACTTCAGCTATAGTTGCTTGAAATCAGTATTATATTCACCCAGATATGTGGTAAAATAGTTTCCCCAGCCAGCACCCGGTTTCTGAGAAGGATTTCCTCTGGTGGTACAAGGAAACTACTCATGTCTTACCCTTAAGAGGCAATGGATAAAATTATCTTGATTACAAAGAAATTATTTGTCCAGTGACTAAAGCCTGCTGATTCTTTTGTGTAGATACGTACATTTTTCTGAGTCTGACCTCACTCAGCTTTGGAACCCTGAGGAGGCTTATGTGAGGAATATCCTGGCAGTCAAGCCTAGTCTGGCTATAGCCTAAACCTAACCTTTCTAACTTGATTCCCCAACATATACAAGATACATAATTTAAGAGTTTCAATTTCTGTCTTGTTAGAATCTCCTTTTAAGTGCCCCAAAAATGTCCTCCAGTTTTATATTATCAGCAGAAAGTAAGGTGGCAGCATTTAATGCCCAGATCCATTGTGCACATAGGTCCCCTTCAAGGGCACTCTGAGGGCTACCCCAACAGATTCCATTGCTTTCTGTAGAGAATCAGCATGGAGTCTGGGAAAGGGAAACTGATGTGAGAAGGCATGCAAGGCCAATATAAACAGGCAAAGCTAAGTCAGGCAAAGCTGACTTTGGTATGTGGACTCATTAGAAAGCTCGGATGATAGAGCCAGACAAGATGGGACTCCAGATTCTAGCCCGGTCAGTCACTGGTGTTGTGACCTTGGACACATCACCTAAGTTCTCCAAATGTCACTTTTTTTCTTTTTAAAAATATAAATTTATTTTTTAGAGCAGTTTCAGGTTCACAGCAAAATTGAGAAGAAGGTACAGAGGTTTCTCATCTGTCCTCTGCTGCTCAAACATGTACGGACTCCTGCATTTTCAACAGCCCTTATAAGAGTGGCACATATTTTAAAATTGATGAACCTACACTGACACATCATAACACTCAAAGGCCACACTTTACTTTAGGATTCACTTTCATTGTGCATTCCACAGGTTTGGACAAATGTATAATTATGAGAATTCACTATTACAGTATCACACAGAAAGATCTTTGCTGCTATAAAAATCCTCTGTACTCTGCCTATTCATCCCTTCATTTCCCCTAAAAACTGACACCCACTAATGTTTTACCATCTCTACAGTTGTGCCTTTTCCAGAATGTTATATAGTTGGAATCATACAGTATTCAGACTTTTCAGATTGGCTTTTTTTCTTAGTAATATATATTTAAATTTCTTCATGTCTTTTAACAGCTTAAGAGCTCATTTATTTTAATATAAAAATATAAAAATTGTTTTAAAATTACAGTTGATAAACAATATTATAATAGTTTCAGGTGTACAACATAGTGATTAGATTTTATATACTTTATGAAGTGACTACCCATGTAGTACCCAGGTCTAGTACCTGACACCATACATAGTTATTGTAATGTTATTGACTATATTCCCTATGCTGTACTTTATATCACCATCACTATTTTTGTAATTGGCAATTTGTACTTAATCCCTTTTCACCTTTCTCACCCACTCACCTCCCATCTGGCAAATATGTTTTTCTTTTCTCTGTATCATTGGTTTCTCTTTTGTTCATTTGTTTATTTTTAATTTTTAATTAAAGTTAATATTCAATATTATATTGTTTTTGGGTATACAGCATAGTAGATATTTATATAACTGAAAGTCTAGTACCTATAGGAAACCATACATAGTTATTTAAATGCTATTGACTATGTTCCCCATGCTATATTTTATATCCCCATGGCTATTTCGTAACTGCCAATTTGTATTTCTTAATTTCTTCACTTTTCCATCTATTCCCAAACCCACTCCCATCTGGCAGCTATCAGTTTATTCCCTATGAGTTTTTTCTCTTTTGTGTGATTATTTATTTTGCTTTTTAGATTACACACATAAGTGAAATCATATGGTATTTGTCTTTCTCTGCCTGATTTATTTCATGTAGCATAATATTTTCTAGGTCCATCTGTGTTGTGGCAGATGGCTAGATTTCATACCTTTTTTTTGGCCAAGTCATATTCTATTGTATATATATACCACAATATCATTTATCTGCTCATCTATTGATGAAACATTAGGTTGCCTCCATATCTTGGGATTTGTAAATATGCTGCAATGAACATAGGGATGCAAATATCTTTTCAAATGAGTGCTTTGGATTTCTTTGGTTTAAATACCCAGAAGTGGAATTCCTGGGTCACATGGTAGTTGTATTCTTAATTTTTTGAGAAATCTCCATGCTGTTTACCATGGTGGCGGAAACAATTTGTATTACCACTAACAGTGCATGAGGGTTCCCTTTTCTCAACATCCTCATCAACACTTGTTTGTTGATTTATTGATGCTAACCATTCTGACAGGTATGAGGTGATATATCATTGTGGCTTTAATTTACATTTCTCTGATGATTAATAACATTGAGTATCTTTTCATTGGCTATTTATATGTTCTTTTTGTACAAGTGTTTTTTTCAGGTGTGTCAATTTTTAAAACAGACTGTTTTCTAATAAGTTATATGAGTTCTTTATACATTTTGAATATTAGCCCCTTTTGGATGTATCATTGTCAAATATCTTTTTACATCCAGTGGGTTGTCTTTGTGTTTTGCTAATGGGTTCTTTTGCTGCACAATCACTTTTTATTTTGATTAGTCCCATTTTCTTTTCATATTTTGTTTCCCTTGCCTTAGGAGACCCAAAAAATATTACTAAGAGGAGTGTCAAAGAGTTTATTGTCTATGTTTTCTTCTAGGAGATTTATGGTTTCAGTACTTAGATTTAAGTCATTAATTTTTAACTTTATTCTTGCATATGGTATAAGAAGGTTATCTAATTCATTTTTTGCAGTATCAGTCCAACATTCCCACACCATTTATCTATTAATTTTTTATCATTAACATTTTATTTTATGTACTTTATCATATTTTATCCACCTTTATATCCCTCTGTTCCTCTACCAATACATCTTTTTTTAATGATTATATTCTTTTTAAAAAACTTTTTTATTGTTGTTCAAGTACAGTTTCATCCATTTTCCAAACACCGCTCTCCCCTACCCACACACTCAACCCCACCCCACCTTGACTTTGTCCATGAGTCCCCCATATATGTTCCTTGACCACTCTTCCCCTGTTTCCCCTGTCTTTCCCTACCCCTCCTCTGTTCACTGTCATTTGCTCTTCACTTCTATGTCTCCAGTTACATTTAACTTGTTTGTTCTGTTGATTAATCTCCACTTAGAGGTGAAATCATATGGCATTTGTCTTTAACTGCCTGGGTTATTTCTCTTAGCATAATGTTCTCCAGATCCACCCATGCTGTTGAGAATGGTAGGGGCTCCTTCTTTCTTTTTAAAAAAATTTTTTTATTGTTCAAGTAAAGTTTTGTCCATTTTCACCCACCATTCCCCCTCCCCCAACCTCAACCCCAATCTCTTTGACTATATCCACGAGTTCTGCATATATGCATGACCATCACTCCCCTGTTTCCTCCCATCTTTCCCTCCTCTTCTCCTCTCTACAATATCAGTTTGTTCTTCATTTCAGTGTCTCTGGTTTCTTTCTGCTGCATAGTAATCCATTGTGTAAATGTACCACAGTTTTTTGATCCACTAATTTACTGATGGCACCTAGGTTGCTTCCAATGCTTGCTATTGTAAATTGTGCTGCTGTGAACATTGGGATACATAGTTTCTTTTGAATTGCTGTTTCTAGATTTTTAGGGTATAATCCCAGCACTGGAATTGCTAGGTCAAAAGTCAGTTGCATTTTTAGTTTTCTGAGGTAATTCCATACTGTTATCCACAGTGGCTACACCAGTCTGCATTCCCATCAACCGTGTACTAGAGTTCCCTTTTCTCCACAGCCTCACCGGCACTTGTTTGTTTATTTGGTTATGATGGCCATTCTGTCTGATGTGAAGTGATATCTTATTGTGGTTTTAATTTGCATCTCCGTGATGTCTAGTGATACTGAGCATCCTTTCATATGCGTCTGGACCCTGTGTATGTCATTCTTGGAGAGGTGGCTGTTCAGGTCCTTTGCCTATTTCTTAATTGGGTTGTTTGCCTTCCTGGAGTGGAGACATGTGAGTTCTTCATATATTATATATGGAGATCAAACCCATGTTGATATATCATTGGCAAATATCTTTTCCCATACAGTTGGTTACCTTTTCATTTTGCTGATGTTTTCTTTAGCCATGCAGAAGCTTTTTAATTTGATGAAGTCCCATTTGTTAATTATTTCCTTTATGTTCCTTGCTCTATGGGACATATTGGTGAAAATATTGCTGCATTGAATATCTGAGATTTTCATGCCTATGCTCTTCTCTAGTACTTTTATAATTTCACTACATATATTTATGACTTTTACCTGCTTGCGTTTGTTTTTGTGTATGGTGCAAGTTAGTGGTCAAGTTTCATTTTTTTGCATGCAGCTGTCCAGATGTCCCAACACTATTTGTTGCAGAGGCTATTTTTACTAAATTTAATGCTTTTGACTCCTTTTCAAATAATAATTGACCATAGAGAGAAGAGTTTATTTCTGGGCTCTCTATTCTGTTCCATTGATCTATGTGTCTGTTCTTATGCCAATACCAGACTGTTTTGATTACAGTAGCCTTGTAGTATAGTTTGATATCGGGTATTGTGATCCCTCTGACTTTGATCTTCCTTCTCAAAATTGTTGCAGCTAATCAGGGTCATTTATACTTCCATATAAATTTTTGAATTGTTTGTTCTATATCTGTGAAATATGTCATTGTTATTTTAATAGGCATTGCATTGAATCTGTAAATTGTTTTGGGTAGTATGGGCATTTTGATGATGTTAATTCTTCCAACCCATGAACACTGTATATGCTTCCATTTATTTGTATCTTTCTTAATTTCTTTCTTGAATGTTGTGTAATTTTCCGAGTACTGGCATTTTACCTCCTTGGTAAGGTTTATTACTAGGTACTTTATTTTTCTTGTTGCTATAGAGAATGGGATTTTTTCCCCCTGATTTCTGATTCTGATATTTCATTGCTGGGGTACAAAAATGTCTTCAATTCCTGAATATTCACTTTGTATCCAGCTGTTTTGCCAAATTTACCAATTAGGTCAAGTAGTTTTTTTGTGGAGTCTATGGGCTTCTATGTACATAATCATATTATCTGCAAACATGCAAACAATGACAGTTTTAATTCCTCTCTTCCTATTTGGATGCCCTTTATTTCTTTTTCTTGTCTCATTGCTGTGGATAGAATCTTCAATACTCTGTTGAATAGAAGTGGTGAAAGCAGACACCCTTGTCTTGTTCCTGATATTAGTGGGAAAGATTTTAGTTTTTGCCCTTTGAGTATAATGTTGGCTGTAGGTTTTTTGGATATGGCCTTTACCATGTTGAGGTATGCTTCTTTTACTCCCACTTTATTGAGGTTTTTTTTATATTAAATGGGTTCTTTCCTTTGTCAAATGTTTTTTCTTCATCTATTGATGCGATCATATGATTTTTGTCTTTCCTTTTTTTAATGATATATGTTAGATTTATTGATTTGCAAATATTGTACCATACTTGCATCCCTTGGATGAATCACACTTAATCTTGGTGGGAGATCTTTTTTTAATGTGATGCTGGATGTGGTTTGCCAATATTTTGTTGAGGATTTTAGCATCTATGTTCATCAGCAATACTGATCTATAGCTTTTTTTCCTCGTGGTGCCTTTCGTTTTGGGTTAAGGATGATGCTGGCTTCATAAAAAGAGTTTGGGAGTCTTTCTTCTTTTTGTATTTCTTGGAGTAGTGTGAAAAAGACAGGGGTTAGCTCTTCCTTATGTGATTTGTAGAATTCCCCTGAGAAACCATCTGGTCTGGAGCTATTGTGTGCCTGGTGTTTTTTCATTACTGCCTCATTTCCCCCAGCTGTTATCAGCCTGCTAAGGCTTTCTGCTTCTTCTTTCAGATATGGAAGGTTATATTTTTCCAGGAATTTGTCCATTTCACCCAGGTTTTAAAATTTCTGGGCATATAGTTCTTTGTAGTAACTTCTTACAGTCCTTTGTGTTTCTGTGGTATCAGTTGTGATTTCTCCTCTTTCATTTCTGATTTTATTTATTTGGGTCCTCAATTTTTTTTCTTGATGAGTCTGCTTAAAGGCTTGTAAATTTTTTTTTCTTTACTAAGAACCATCTCCTGGTTATTGATCTTTTGAATTGTTCTCTTCATCTCTTTCTCATTTAATTCTGCTCTGATCTTTGATATATTCATCCTTCTGCTCACTCTGGGTTTTGTTTGTTGTTGTTCCTCCAGTTCTTCTAGATGTTGTGTTAGTTTGTTTATTTCAAATATTTTTATCTTTTTCTGATAAGCCTGTATTGTTACACACTTTCCTCTCAGAACTCCATTTGCTGTGTCCCATAAGTTTTGGACAGTTGTGTGTTCATTTTCATTTGTTTCCATAAAGTTTTGATCTCTTGCTTGGTTTCATTTTTAACCCATTCATTGTTTAATAGCATGCTATTCAGTCTCCATGAGTCTGAGTGTTGTTTAGTTTTTCCCTTGGGGTTGGTTTCTAGTTTCAAGCCCTCATGATCCAAGAAAATACTGGATATGATTTCCATTTTCTTGAATTTGTTCAGGCTTGATTTGTGTCCTATCATGTGTTCTATCTTTGAAAATGTTCCATGTGCATTTGAAAAGAATGTGTATTCTGCTTCTTTGGGATGAAAGGTTCTATATATATCAGTAAAGTCCATTTGACCTAGGACATTGTTCAATGCCACAATATCCTTGTTGATATTTTGTTTGGATGATCTATCCATTTTTGACAGTGGAGTGTTAAAGCCACCAATATAAGTGTGTTGCTGTTTCGATCTTTCTTGTAGTACTCCAAGATTTTCCTTATATATTTGGATGCTCCTATGTTGGGTGTATATGTATTTAAAGTGTTTATGTCTTCATGATGGATTCTTTCCTTGTGTATTATGTGGTCATTCAGTATCTGTTTTTAAGGCTTTTGTTTTGAAAGTCTATTTTTCCTGATATATGTATTGCTAGGTCAGCTTTTTTTCCCCCTGTCCATTTGTTTGGAATATTTTTTTCCAACCCTTCACTCTCAGTTTGTGTAGGTCTTTTTTCTAGGTGGGTCTCCTGTTGGCAGCATATGTGTGGGCCATGTTTCCTTATCCATTCAGCTACCCTATGTCTTTTGGTTGGAGCATTTAATCCGTTAACATTGAAGGTTATTATTGATAGGTACTTACTCATTTTTCCCTCTTTGTACCTGCGTTCCTCTCTCCCTTACTTTTTCTTCCTCTTCTTCAAGCAGTCTCTTTTGCATCTCTTGCAGTGCTTGTTTGGTAGATGTGTATTCTTTTAGCTTTCTTTTGTCTGGGAAACTTCTTATATCTCTTTCAATTTCAATTGAGATCCTTTCTGGGTAGAGTAGTCTTGTATGCAGGCTTTTGCTTTTCATTACTTGGAATATTTCTTGCCATTCCCTTCTGGCTTGTAGTGTTTCTGTTGAGAAATCATCTGCTAACCTTATTGGAGCTCCCTTGCATGGCATTATCTGTTTCTCCCTTGCTGCTTCTAAGATTCTCTCTTTGTCTTTAAAATTTAGAATTTTAATTATGATGTGTCTTGTAGTAGACCTCTTTGGGTTCATCTTAATTGGGATTTTCTGTGCATCCTGAACTTGCATGGTATTTTTGCTCTCCAGGTTCAGGAAGTTTTATGTCATTATTTTTTGAAACAGGATTTCTATCCCTTACTTCTTTTCTTCTTCTGGTATTCCTATGATTCAAATGTTGTGACATTTCATGTCGTCTCACATTTCCCTTAATGTATCTTCATATTTTTTGAGTATTTTTTCATGCAGCTGCTCTACCTGGGTATTTCTTTCTACCTTGTCTTCCAGCTCACTAATTTGGTCCTCTGCTTCATCCAGCCTGCTTATAGTTCTGTCTGGTATATTTTTCATTTCAGAAACTGCATTCTTCATTTCTTCTTGGTTTTTGTTTAAGGTTTCTATTTTCTTTTCCATACCGTTGTAGTTCCCATTCAGTTCTGTGTTAGTGCCTGTGAGTTCCTTGAGTGTCCTTATCAGTATTCTTTTGAATTCTTTGTCTTATAGTTTGCTGACCTCTGTTTCATTCAGGTCTTTTAGCGGAGAGTCTTCTATTCCTTTCAGTTGCTGGTTCTTTCTTTGTCTCCCCATTTTTGGGGATTCTTTTTGTTTTTTTTTCTGTGATTCCTGATGCTCTTCCTTGCCAGCTATCTCTGGTGAACTTCTGTTACAGGAGTTCTTTGGGACTCAATAGTGTGGTGTCTTTGATCACCTTGTTTGGATGCTCTAGGTTTACCCTTTCTTCCATTTGTGTGTTGTCCCTTCTTGCAATTGGGCTTTTCCTGTTGGTGGCTTTTCTTCTCCTGTGGGTTTACTGGTATTCACAACTCCCAACTTACCTTGTATATGATCGGGGCAGGGCAAAGACAAAATGGAGTAAAACAGTGAGGGAGTATTCTATGGGAATTAAAGTACTAACAAGTGGGGAGCAGATAGGAGATCCTTGGAGAAGTATCACAACAAGCATGATAATTCACCCAAGTGGCCACTTTTTAAATATTTATTTATTTATTTATCATGTAATTTTTGGTATATTTTATTGATTATGCTATTAAAGTTGTTTCATTTTTTCTTCCCCCCATCCCCTCTGACCTGCACCCCCAACTTTTTGTCAAAGGTGAAAAAGTGATAAGACTCTTATGGGGGGCGGGGAAGAATGTGAACTGACTCCAGAAAGCAGAGTGCCTATGTGGGGTTAGATGATGACATGTAGTGAGACTGATAGAAACTTGGGGTAGGTGGGAGAAAATAAAGTTAACCACAACAGTAATAAAGCTCTGTAAGATAATAAAATGGGCCCAAATGCGGGTATGGTGCTGTGTGAGATTTGGAACAATAATAATAGGACAAGCACTATTTAATCTGAATAAAAAGAATAAAAATTAAAAGACCAAGAGTAGTGTGTTATTGGAGTATAGGCTCAGTGTCAGATGAGAAATAAATATAATAGGAAAGGTAGAACAGGAGAACTAGTCAAACAAGGAATTCAAACAAACAAACAAATGAAACAAAAGCTAAACGTAAGAAGAAAAATTAAAAAATTAAAATATATGAAAAAATAAAAATAAAAACGCACAAAGCAATAAAATAAAAAAAATGAAATGCAAGTTCTGAAGGATATCAAAGTGAAATTTTTTCTCAGCTGTTGGTGTTAGGCTTCTGATCTCTTTCTGGATCTGTCTTTGATCCTTTCACAGCTCCAGGTCTTATTGTCTTACACTTGCAAGGAAAAAAAAAAGGAAAAAAGAAATTAAAAAAGCCTCCTTTTGACTTTAAGCTCACCAAACAGTTTCTGCTCTCATCCTTGATGCCACAGTCAGAGGTGGGGTTCAGCTCTGCTTCTTGTTCTCTGTTTTTTCCCCTGCTCTTGTAGATCGCAGAATGGGGGCTGTGTCTGGGCTGCCATTTTTCCTTGTTCGCAACCTCAACATGAGCCCTCAAAGTACTGCAAGAGCCACACTGTCCTATGGGTCAGGCTGGTGCCTTCAATTCCACTCAGTGTGCAACTCTGTTTTTAGTCCATGAGGTGCACTGAGTGGGAGCAAGTTACACCTCTCCTCTCTCTTTGCTGGCTTGGGTGCTGCGCTTGGGCAAAGTCATTTTGGGTAGTTTAGTTCCCCTCTTAAATTAAGTCTCTCTGGAGACTGCTACCTCTTTGGACTCAGTTGCCGTGCTTTGATCAGTCTTTGGGATGTGCTTATTTGGAGGACTTCATGCCCCTTCTCTCCCTTCTTTGGGCCGGCCACCTCCCACAGCAGCACACCAGAGGTCCTTGCACACCAGCTGAGAACCTTCTCTTTTAGTGAATTCTCCTTATTTGTGGGTAACCTTTCCTAACAATCTCCAGGATTTTCAATCAACCCAACTCTGACCAGTCGTGGCCCTTCTCTTCTCCCATCTTCCGGTGTCAACTGGCTCCCCATTCCTCTAGTATTGTCCCAGCTGGCAACCACTGTCTCAGCTGTGGTGTGCCGCCTGCTCTGTGTCTCCTGCTGCCCAGTGACAAGGTCTCTACTGGTACAAGCCTGTGACTTTCCTGCTCTGGGAGGGGAGGGAGCTGGCAAGTTACAGTCAGTGAGCCAGCTCCCCTCTAAAGCTCTTGCACTAGCCACTGTCCCTGGCATCAGGCTGGGGACCGCTATAGTTCTGTCCATGGCACAGGACCTGGGGACCTTCCTGATGGCCTACAAAACCTCCTTACCATATGTTTTCGGAATCATTTTTCAGAAATCCTTGACTTCCAGGCTTCAAATAAGCTGGAATTTCACTGGCTGATCACTCATTTCTTCAGAAGATTGGCTAGGTGTTCCTGCTTGGAGCATGTGCAAGATGGTTTAGCTTCCTCCTTCTTCGTGTCATCTTCTGACCCACCCCCAATACATCTTTTTTTTTTTTTGATAATGTTGATTTTAATATGTTTTTTATTGCTGTTCTATTATGGTTGTTCCAATTTTCACACTGTTGCTCTCCCAGGTCCCACCCACCCCACTGCTCCCACACTCAGCCACCCGACTCTTGTCCATGTCCCTGGGTCTTTTATACTTGTTCTATAACTCAGCCCTTCCCCTTCATTCCTCCCTCATCCTTCACACCCCTCCCCTCTGGTCCCTGTCAATCTCTTCCTTGTTTCCATGCCTCTGGTTCCATTTTGCTCATTTGTTTGCTTTCTTCATTAGTTTCCACTTATAGGTGAGAACATATGGTTTTTATCTTTCACTACCTGGCTTATTTCACTTAGTATAATATTCTACAATTCCATCCATGCTGTCTAGAAGGGTAGAAGTTCCTTTTTTTCTTTCTGCTGCATAGTATTCCATTGTGTTACTGTACCACAGTTTTTTATCTACTCATTTATTGATGGGCATTTAGGCTGCTTCAGAACTTGGCTATCGTAAATGCTGCTGTAAACATTGGGGTGCATAGGTTCTTTTGAACTGTTGTTTCAGGATTCTTAAGGTATAATCCCAGCAGCGGACTTGCTGGATCAAAAGACAGTTCCATATTTACATTTTTGAAGAAATTCCATACTGTTTTCCACAGTGGCTGTGCCAGTCTGCATTCCCACCAACAGTGCACTAGGGTTCTCTTTTCTCCCCATCCTTGCCAGCACTTGTTGTTTATTGATTAGTTAATGATGGTCATTCTGACCAATGTGAGGTGGTGTCTCATTGTAATATTAATTTGATCAGTCTTATGGCTAGCGATGTTGAGCGTCCTTTCATATACCTTTCGGCTCTCTGTATGTCCTCCTTGGAGAAGTGTGTATTCAGGTCCTTTACCCATTTTTTAACTGGATTGTTTGACTTCCTGGTATTGAGTCATATGAGTTCTTTATATATTTTGGAGATCAAACCCTTGTCCAAGGTATCGTTGGCAAATATGTCTTCCCACATGGTTGGTTCCTTCTTCATTTTGATGATGTTTCCTTTAGCCATGCAGGAGCTATTTAATTTGGTGTAGTCCCATTTGTTTAGCCTTTCCTTTATTTCCCTTGCCCTAGAGGATGTATCATAAAAAATATCACCGCATGAGATATCTGAAATTTTACAGCTTATGTTTTCCTCTAGGACTTTTATGTGTTGTAGCTTATGTTTAAGTCTTGTATCCATTTTGAGTTTATTCTGGTGTATGGTGTAAGTTGTTGGCTGAGTTTCATTTTTTTGTATGTACTATTCCAGATCTCACAGCACCATGTGCTGAAGAGGCTATTTTTACTCCATTTTCTGCTTTTGCCTCCTTTGTCAAATATTAATTGACTGTAGATACATAGATTTATTTCTGAGCTCTTTATTCTGTTCCATTGATCTATGTGTCTGTTCTTATGCCAGTACCAGACTGATTACAGTGGCCTTGTAGTATAGTTTGATAGCAGGTATTATGATCATTCTTACTTTGTTCTTCTTTCTCAGAAGTGCTGTGGTTTTTCAGGGTCATTTTGGTTCCATATAAAATTTTAAAGTGTTTGTCCTAAATATGTGAAATATGTCATTGGTATTTTGATTGGGATTGTGTTGAACCTATAGATTACCTTGGGTAGTATGGACATTTTGATACTATTAATTCTTTCAGTCTGTGAACACAGTATATGCTTCCATTTACTTGTGTCTTCCTTAATATCTTCAGTGTTGTGTAGTTTTCTGAGTATAGGTCTTTTACTTCCTTGGTTAAGTTTATTCCTAGGTACTTTATTTTTCATGTTGCTATAATAAACAGGATTTTCCCTAGATTATGTTTCTGATATTTCTTCAGTGGTGTACAAAAATGCCTTCAATTTCTGAATATTGACTTTGTGTCCTGCTATTTTGCCAAATTCACTTATTAGCTTCAGTAGTTTTTTGTTGGAGCCTTTAGGGTTTTCTATGTATACTGTCATGTCATCTGCAAACAATGACAGTTGTATTTCCTCCTTTCCAATTTGGATGCATTTTTCCTCTTTTTCTTGTCTAATTACTGTGGCTAGAACTTCCGATAGTATGTTGAGAAAAAGTGGTGAAAGCAGATATCCTTTTCTTCTTCCTGATCTTAGGGAATGTTTTAGTTTTTGCTCATTGAATATGGTATTGGGATAAGCTTCTTGTATATGGACTTTATTATGCTGAGATATGCTCCCTTCATTTCCACTTTGCTGAGTGTTATTAACATAAAAGGGTGCTGTACTTATCAAATGTTTTAGCATGTCTATTGATGTGATCATGTGGTTTTTGTCTCTCATTTTGTTTCTGTGCTGTATTATGTTTATTGATTTGCATATTATATCATTCTTGCATCCCTGGGATGAATCCTAGTTGTTCATGAGATATGATATTTTTAATGTATTGCTGGGTACAGATTGTGAGTATTTTGTTGAGGATTTTCTCACGTATGTTTATCAGATATATATGTCTGTTGTTTTCTTACTCTGTAGTGTCTTTATTGGTTGTTGGACTTAAGATAATAGTGACCTCATAAAAAGAGTTTGTGAGTCCTCCCTCTTCTTGAAATTTTTGTAGTAGTTTGAGAAGAATAGGAGTTAATTCTTCCCTAAATGTTTTGTAAAATTCTGTGAAGCCCTCTGGTCTAGGTTTTTGTGTGCCAGGATTTTTTTTGATTACTCTTTTGATTTTACTAATTGTTATTGGTCTATTCAGACTTTCTGCTTCTTCTTGATTCAGTTTTGGAAGATTATATGTTTCTAGAAATTTGTCCATTTCACTCAGGTTGTCATATTTCTTGGCATATAGTTGTTCATAGTAATTTCTTACAATCCTTTGTAATTTTGTGGTATGAGTTATAATTTATCATCTTTCATTTTTGACTTTATTTATTTAGGTCCTCTCTGATTAGTGTGGTTAAAGGCTTACTGATATTGTTTATCTTTTAAAGGAACTGGATCCTTGATTATTGATCCTTTCAGTTCTTTTAGTCTCTATGTCATTTAATTCTGCCCATATCATGAGTAATTCCTTCTTACTACTCTCTCTGGCCTATGTTTGTTGTTGTTCATCTAGGTCTTGTAGATGTATAGTTAGGTAGTTTATTTGAAAATTTTCTCTCCTTTTCAGGTAGGCCTGTATTTCTATGAACTTTCCTCTTAGGACTGACTTTCCTGTATCCCATAGGTCTTGGGATGTTTTGTGTTCATTTTCCATCATCTCCAGAAACTTTGTGATTTATTTCTTGATCTCCTTGTTACCCCATTCATTATTTAATAGCTTGTTATTCAGTCTCCATGAATTTGAATGTTTTTGAGTTTTTATCTGGAGGCTGATTTCTAATTTTCAGCCATTGAGGTCCAAGGCAATGCTTGATATGATTTCAATTTTCTTGAGTTTGTTGAGGTTTGTTTTGTGTAGTATCATGTGTCCTATCTTTGAATATATTCCATGTGCATTTGAAAAGAATGCATATTTTGCATTTTTTGGGTGAAAGATTCTGTATATATATGTTATATTCATTTGATCTAATGTGTCATTCAGTGCCACAATGTCCTTGCTGAGTGTTTGGAAAATCTGTCTGTGTTGACATTGGAGTTCTAAAATCTCCTACTTTAAGTATGTTGCTATCTATATCTTTCCTAAAGTCCTTCAAGATTTTCCTTATATATTTGGGTGCTCCTATATTGGGTGCCTATATCTTATCAATGTGTATATCTTCTTGATTGATTCTACCCTTAAGTATTATGAAGTGACCTTCTGTCTCTCTTTATGGCCTTTATTTTGAAATCTATTTTGTCTGATGTAAGTATTGCTACCCTGTTTTTTTTTTTTTCCTTATTTGCTTGGGATTTTTTCCTCACCCTTCAATTTCAGTCTGTGTAGGTATTTTGTTGTTATGTGGGTCTCTTATAGACAGCACATGAGTGGATCATGTTTTATTATCCATTCAGTTACCATATGTCTTTTGACTCCAGCAATTAATCCATTTAATTTTAAGGTTATTAGCGATAAGTAGTTATTTTTTTAATTTGAAAAATATGGCCTTTATTTTCATTTTTTCCCTACAAAACTCTAAAGAGGATTTTTTTACTTTATCCTTTCTCCCTCTTTTTATTTACCATATTTTCCTCATATCTTTAGTACCAAACATTTTTACCTCCTTGCTCACCCCAACCTAAAGAAAACATGAACGAAATGGAAAGAGAACCAGTCATATGGGAAAACATATTTGCCAATGATATTTCAGACAAGGGTTTGATTCTCAGAATATATAGAGAACCCACATGACTGTACACTAGGAAAACAAACAATCCAATTAAAATATGGGCAAAGAACATGAACAAACTCTTCTCCAAGGAGGACATATAGAGGGCCCACAGACACATGGAAAAATGCTCAACATTACTAGCCATAAGAGAGATTCAAATTAAAACCACAATGAGATGCCTCTCGCACCAGTCAGAATCCTATCATTGATAAATCAACAAACAACAAATGATGGCGAGATTGTGGAGAAAAGGGAACCCAATTACACTGTTGGTGGAAATGCAGACCAGTGCAACCACTGTGGAAAACAATATAGAATTCCATGAAAAAAACTGAAAATGGAACTGCCTTTTGACCAGGCAACTACACTGCTGGAATTATACTCTAAGAATCCTTAAACACCAGTTGAAAAGAACCTATACATTCTGATATTCATAGCAGCACCATTTACAGTAGCCAAGTACTGGAAATAGTCTAAGTGCACATCCATTAATGAGTGGATCAAAAATCGGTGGTACATTTACAAATGCAGTACTATGCAGCATAAAGAAGGAACTCCTGCCCTTTGCAACAGCATGGTTGGAACTGGACAGTGTTGCACTATGTAAAAAAAAGCAGGCAGTGAAAGACAAATACCATATGATCACAAGTATAAGTGGAACCTAATAAAGAAAACAAACAACTGAGCAAAATAGAACCAGAGACTTGGATAAAGAACAAGCTGAAAGTGATGTGATAGGAGGGGGAAGGCAGATAACAGGGGAAAGCAGGTAAAGGGGGGAGGTAAAGGAACACAGAAGGTACTTATCCATGGACATTTTTCCTCTTTGTAGATGTGTTCCTCTCTCTCTCTCTCACTCCTTTTCATTATCTTCTTAAAGCAATCCCTTTAGCATGTCTTGCATGGATGGTTTGATGGAGGTGTGTTCTTTTATCATTCTTTTGTCTGGTAAACTCCTTATTTTGACTTCTATTTTAAATGACAGCTTTACTGGGTAGAGAGCAGTCTTGGTTGGAGGACTTTGCTTTCTATTACTTTGACTTCTGTTATTTCTATTTCTTGCCATTCCCTTCTGGCTTGTAGTGTCTTGTAGTTAAGAAATCAGCCGCTAGCCTCATGGGACCTCCCTTGTATATTACTATCTGTTTCTCCCTTGCTACCTTTAAGATTCTCTCTTTGTCTTTAAAATTTGGCATTTTAACTATGATGTGTCTTGGAGTAGGTCTCTTTGGGTTAATATTGATTGGCACCCTCTGTGCTTCCTGAATTTGCATGGCTTTTCCCCTCACCAAGTTATGGATGTTTCCTGTCATTACTTTTTGAAACAGATTTTCTATCCCTTGTTCCTTTTCTTCTCCTTGTGGTATTTCTAGGCTTTGAATGTTGTTGTGTGATGCAAGTTCCCTGAAACTATCCTATACTTTTGAGTCTTTTTTCTTTTTTGTTGCTCTCCCCAGTGTCTCTTTCTGCCTTGTCTTCTATCTCACTAATTTGGTCCTCTGCTTCATCCAGCCTGCTTGTAATTCCTTCTAGTGTGTTTTTTATTTCAGAAATTGTATTTTTCATTTCTTCCTCATTCTTGCTTATAGTTCTATTTCCATTTTCATTCTGTTTTAGTTCATTCCTTATTCTTGTCATTGAGTTCCTTACAACCATTTTTTGAATTATATGCCTGATAGATTACTTTCCTCCGTTCCATTTAGCTTTTTTTCTGGGGCTTCTTCCATTCTTTTCAATTGGGGCTTCTTTCTTTGCCTCCCCATTTGAGGTGACTCTTTTTATTTCTATGTCTCAGAATGCTCATTCTTGTCTGCCTGTCTTCATGGGGTGGACTTCTGTGGAAGGAGTTCTGTGGGACTCAGTGGTACAGTCCCTTTGATCACCTTTTCTGGATGCTATAGTATTGCCTTCTGTTTGTGTGTTCTCTCTTGTACTTGGGTTGTGCCTGTTGATGGCCTCTTTTCAGTGGGTTCTCCCCTCCAGTGGGCCTGATGGCAGTCAAAACTACCACTGATCTTGTATGGTGTTTTAGAAGTTGGTTAACAGAGCAATATTATCAGACAAACCTACACCAGCAAAAAGAGCCCCTGTGCCACATCAACAATATCAAATGCAATTGAGCAAATATTAATAAAGATGAAGAGAGATTAAGAATATTATAATAAAATACAAAGGGAATAGGAGATAACTAAAAGAGGGAAATATTTTGAGTGGTAAAAGAGAGGAGAATTCATAAGAGTAGGGATAGATCTGAGGCAAAGAAAGGGATAGAACAAAATTTAAAACATAAGTAAAACACAGAAGGGTGAGGTAAAAATGGCGTTAGAAGGGAGAAAAGTACACTATGAACTTTGAAGTAAAATTAAAAAGGTATTGGACTAACAGGAGAAAAATTGCTGAAAAACCACAGCAGGTCAATAGCAACAGTTCAATGAAGTTTAATAAAGTTGGAAAGGGAGTAAGAATATTTTACAAAAGAGAAAAGTTAATATGAGATTTCTACAGTAAAGAAAAGTGATTTTGATAGGATGGGGAAAGCAAACTAATAAGAGTAAGGAGTACAGCCCAGGCTCATAGAGGTAGAAAAATTAAAATAAAATTCCTCTCAACTGATCAGGGGCAGGGGGAAGGAAAAATGGATTAAGAGAAGGGGAGACTATCCTATGGGATTTAAAGTAAAAGTAAATAGTGAGCAAATAGGAACTCCATTGGAGAAGTACAGCAATAACTATGGTATTTTGTCCAACTAGCCACAGTTTATAAAGGTGGAAAGAAATAAGACCGTTATAAAAGGGGAAAAGAATGATTTAAGAAAGAGCTGACTTAAGAAAGAGGAGCACTTATGTGAGTTTAGATGGAGGAGAAATAGTAAGAGTAAGGGATAGAAACATGGCATAGTGTGAGAGGAAATAAAGTTTAGAACAGTAAGAAAAGTTAGGAAGATGGTGAAAGGGATTGAGATGAGGGAAGGGTGCTGTGTGGGATTTGGAATAACAGTAACGTGAAAAAAATATATAATCTGAATAAAGAGAAGAAAACATAAAAGACCAGAGTGGTGAGTTATTTGCAACATGAGTGAAGTGAAAAAAGGAAAATTAAAATGCTATGTGAAAGGAAGTGAAAGAAAAGTAGAAAGAGAAATTTTATAAAATCACACAAGTTCTAATGAAGAGCAAGGTGAAATTTGTCTCAGCTGTTGGTGTTCACCTTCTGACTTCTTTCTGGATCTGTTTCTGGTTTTTATCAGCTCAAGGTCCAGGGATGGGTCATCCAAAATCTGGCAACACTGCCCATATCTCCTCCGCTGCCTTTAGAGGGAGCTTCTGTTGCAATCGGGAGGGTGAGGTCTCTGTGTTTCACCTTGGAGGCATTGTTCAGCCTTTTGAGAAAATTCTGCATGCATTTCCCCTGCCCATACAGCTCCTGTCTTAGTCTGTCCCAGTTTATCTAATTATGTATAGCTTCTGTTTAAATAGCTGTCCATTTCAGGGGAGCAGGAGACAATTTGTGTAAAGTTGTCAGCTCTCTCCTGCTTGGCGTAATCCGCAGCTCTGTGTGTGAACCAATGCTGGGTGGCACCCTGAATCCCCTTTGTTGTATCCTTTCTCAAGCTTCCTGTTTTGTTAACCTCAGTGAAATAGTGCTCTGGACCCAGTATACTTTGTCTCCCTGGGGGAGTTCAAAATGGGCCCTTTTAGGTAGTCTTGCTGTCTTATTCTTGTGGAAAAGCCCCCTGCTGGTTGTTAAGCTGGCACAACTGGTTTTGCAGATCTTCCCAGCTCCTACAGGTATGGGGAGTTAGGCTCAATTTTTCTTCCCAGTGGTTCCCCCAAGGAAATGGGTTCAGTCTGGCCTGCAATAATCACACATGCACAGTTGCTAGCCCACAGCCTTCACAGCACTCTGAGGTCCTCTCCACTCTGCACTGTTGTGCCAGGCTGGGGCCAAGAAGCCATCTCACTTTGCACTCCTTTGATCAATCTGCCAGGTGCAGAGTGGGAGCAAATTTTGCCCACAATCCTCCCACCTTGTTGTCTAGGCAGCTGTGCATGTGTGTGGTCCCTGCCATGCATGCCTCAGTTCCCCTTTTGAAAAAAGCCTCTCGAGTGCTGCCGCAGCTCTGAACCACTGCCTGGCTTTCCACACACTCCAACTCTCTGGCAAGTCTAGGGTCTATCTCAGTCACAACCAGTCATAGCTCTCTTCCACCATGTCCAGGTGCAACCAGAATCCCCACCCCCACTCTCTGGCATTGTCCAGGCTGGTGGTCACCACCCCAGTTAGGGTGAGCTGCCAGCTGTGTGTGTGTATTCCTGTAACCTGTTTCCCCCGGGGGGCCTTTGTGCACTCAAGCCTCTCCTGGCATGGGTGTATGGTTTCCCTGCCTTGGCGGGGGAGGGAGCCACTAGGCTGTTATAACTGACTGGGATCCCCTAAGATGCCAGTTTTACTGCCAGTTTTGAAGTATCCTCTGCACACTCTGTCTTCTAAACTTCATATCAGCTAAGATTCTGTTGACTGTTCACTTTGTTTTTTGGAAGCTAAGTTTCCCAGTTAGGTGCATGAGCAAAAGGGCTCAGCTCCCACCTACTTGCGGTGATCTTCCTCCCCCCAGATTCATTCATTTTTATGGCTGTGTCATATTCCAGTTTCTATATGCACCACTTTTCCTTCAGTGATTCATCTGTTGCTTCAATATCTTGGCTATTGTAAACAATGCTGCAGTAAACCTATGTGTGCATATGTCTTCTTGAATTAGTGATTTGGGTGTTTTTGAATAAATACCCAGAAGTGGAATTGCTGGGTCCTTTGTTTTCTCTTATTATAGCTTTTGTTTTAATGTCTATTTGTCTGGTACAAGTTGCTATCCCAGCTTTTTAAAAAAAAATTGATTTTTATAAAATATCTTTTTTCATCCTTTTACTTTTTTTTTGTGGCTTTTGATCTGAAGTGAGTTTCTTATAGACAATATGAGTAAGAGTCTTCTTTTGTTATCAATTCAACCATTGTAGGTCTTTTGATTGGAGTATCTAATTCATTTGCAGTTAAAGTTATTGCTGACAGATATGCATTTATTGCCACTTTATTATTCATTTCTTCTTATCTTCCTCCTCCTCCTTCTTCTTCTTTCTTCTTCTAAGAAGACCCTTCAATATTTCTTGTATTACTTGTTTGGTAGTGATTAACTTCTTTAGCTTTTTCTTGTCTAGGAAGTTATTTATCTGTCCTTGGAGGCTAAATTATAACTTCACTGGGCAGAGTAATCTTGGTTGTATGTTCTTGCTTTTCCTAATTTTGAATATTGTCTGCCAATCCCTTCTGGACTACAAAGTTTCTGTTGAGAAATCAGCCGACACTATTTTTAAAAATATTTTTTAATTTATTGTTCAGGACCACTTTTGAAAATATTTTTGTATCAACCAATGCTTTATCCTTTGAGTCAGCAAGTCTAAGCATACACCCAAGTAAAAAAAAAAGTAGTGCTCTATTTATCAAAGACAAGTACATGAATATTTATAGAAACATTATTTGTAATAACTAGGGAGAAACAGAAACTAATATACAAGGGTGCAAAGATATTAGCTGACACGATTATGGGAGTTCCCTTGTGGGTAACTAACTATTCTTTCTGCTTTTAACATATTTTATTTTTTGTTAACCTTTAGCATTTTAATTATGATGATCTTAGTGTAGGTCTCTTTGGGTGCATCTTGTTTGGGATTCTCTGCCCTTCTGTCTATTTCCTTCACCAGGATAGGGAAGTTTTCTGTCATTATTTTTTCAAATAGGTTTTTCAACATTCTTCTCCCTCTCTTCTTTCTGGCTGACTATTGATGTGAATGTTGGTACAATTAATGCTGTTCCAGAGGCCTCTTTAACTAGCCTCATTTTCCTGGTGTTTCAATTCGGTATTTTTTTGCTCCCTTATTATCCAAATGCCTGATTTGATCATCTGCTTCATCTACTCTACTCTTGATTCCCTTTAATGTACTCTTAATTTCAGTTTTTGTATTCTTTATTTCTGACTTGTTCTTTTTTTATGTTTTCTATCTCAATTTTATGTTTTCCATTTTTTTGTGTGTAGGTTTTTTCTAAGTTCACCTACTCTTTCTCTAAGTTTCTTGAGCATCCTTGTAACCAGTGTTTTGAACTATGCATCTGGTAGATCTGCAGCCCCCAACCTTTTTGGCACCAGGGACTAGTTTCATGGAAGAAATTTTTCCATGGATGGTGGGGATAGTGGGAGAGACAAGAGGCAGAGTTCAGGCTATAAAGCAAGTAAAGCTTCATTTGTTCACCCACAGATCACCTCTTGCTGTATGGTCCACTTCCTAACAGGCCATGGACCAAGGTTTGGGGACCTCTGCAGTAGATTTTTTGTCTCCATTTTTTTTAGTACCTTTTCTTGAGTTTTGCTTTGTTCTTTCATTTGGGACATGTTTCTTTGTCTCCTAAATTTGGCTGCCTCCCTGTGCTTGTTTCTGCATATTAGGTAGATCTCCTACATTTACCAATCTTGGTATAGTGACCATATGTAGTAGGTGTCCTGTATTGTACAGTGTAACAGCCTCCCTTATAACCCAAACTGGGTACTCCATGTGTACCCCATGCTGGCTGTGTGCACTCTTTGTTGTAATTGAGACTTGATTGCTGTTGGCACATGAAAGACCATTTTTATAAGTGCAAACAACTTGTTTACTATCTCTAAGAATGCATAACCCTGGGACAGGCAGTCTTTCTAGGGTGAGCAAGGCCCCAGATGTCAAAGCAGTAGTATACTAAAAATAAAAGACATGGTTAAGTCACCTAGGCACATGGCTTACACACTTATTCTGATGTATGGAATGGACTTCTTTCCCTTTTTGCTCAGTTGGCTTCTGTTCACATTGCAGGCCTCAGCTTAAATGCCACCTTTGCAGAAACAGCTTCTGTATCATAAATTCCAGATGCCCCTGCACACATCAGGCTTCAATACAATGCTTTGTTTATCTCATGCACCACATTCTTATTTTTAATTCCTTGTTTGTTTCATACTTGTGTTGTTTATGAAATCAGTACCATGCCTGCCTCATTTGTTATATCTCCAGGGCCTAGTAGAGGAACCCACACATAAGGAACACCAAATAAATACTCATTGAATAAAAAAAGTAAATGAATGGGGATTACAGAGTTTTTTAAAGGTGGTGCAGATGATAAATAGAAAAGTAGAGATGAACATAGTTCTTTGATTTCAATTTTGTTTAATTTCTAAATTTTGATACACCATAGTCCCTCCAAATGTCACAAAGCAATCACTGAGCCTGCTTTGCTAGGCATCTAGACCACATGGGCAGCTCAAGCTATACACTGAGTTCCCTGAGGCTGACAGAGTCTGTTTAGCTCAGTTAAGTATTTGGAAAAGGACTCCTTGCAAAGGTTGCTGAGTCCTGACTGATACTTGAAGACTTGTTTGCAATCTCAGGTTATTAGCCCCATACAGTGAGTAAAAGAGATTTAATTCTGCGTGCCTGTTAGGGTTACAAGATTTGGCCAATAAAAGTACAAGATGCTGTGAAAAACAGTGTGGAGATTTCCCAAAAAATTAGAACTAGAGCTGCCATTTCACCTAGCAATTATACTTCTGGGTATTTATATGTAGAAAACAAAAACATTAATTTGAAAAGATATATGAACCCATATGGTTATTGCATTATTTACAATAACCAAGATATGGAAGCAACCTAGATGTTCATCAATAAATGACTGGATAAAGAAGATGTGGTACGTATACAATAAAATACTACTCAGTTATATAAAATAATGAAATCTTGCCATTTGCAACAACATGGATGGACCTAGAGTGTATTATGTTAAATCAAATATATCAGACAGAGAAAGACAAATATCTGTGGAATCTAAAACCAAGGCATATGTATATTTTATTTCTCCTTTATTTTACAAAAAATGTAGCATGACATAATTGCTCTTTTACACATTACTTTTTCTCATTTAACAATATATCCTGATTTTTTTGTAAAAATAAAAATAATAAACAAAACAAGGAAACAAAATAAAACGGAAAGAGACCCATAGATATAGATGGCAAAATAATGGCTACTAAAGGGGAGGAGTGAATTGGGATAAGTGAGAAAAGGACAGGCACCCAGACATGACTGGTGTGGCTCAGTGGACTGAGTGACAGCCTGTGAACCAAAGGGTCACCAGTCTTATTCCTGGTCAGGGCACGTGCCTGGGTTGTGGGCCACGTCAGTGGTTGGGGTATGTGAGAGGCAACCAATTGATGTTTCTCTCACACATTGATGTCTCTCTCTCTCTCTCTCCCTCTCTTCCCCCTCTCTAAAAATATATAAGTAAAATATTTTTAAAAACAATGGATACTAAGATATTATTATTATAGGCAAAGAGAAGTACAAGATGCTCAGCTAGATTTAAATGTCACATGGACAACAAAATTACAATGTTAGTGTATCTGATATTGCATGGGGTATACTTTATAATTAAAATTATTCAGTGCTTATCTGAAGTTCAAATTTATCTGGACATGCTGTATTTTATCAGGCAATCTTACCAGGGGTACATCCAAGGAGCCTGTATTTTTATTTTTAATTTTTTCCATAATTTTTGTGTTTTTAAAAATATATTTTATTGATTATGATATTACAGTTGCCCTATTTTTTCTCCTCTTTATTCCCCCCTGCCCTACACAAACCCTCCCACCAGCATTCCTCTACTTAGTTCATGTCTATGGGTCATACATATAAGTTCTTTGGCTTCTCCCTTTCCTCTACTATTCTTAACCTCCCCTTGTCTATTTTGAACCTACCATTTATGCCTCTTATTCCCTGTAACTTTTCCCCCATTCTCCCCCCTCACACTCCCCCTGTTACCCTCCATGTGATCTCCATTTCTGTGATCCTGTTCCTGTTCTAGCAGTTTTCTTAGCTTGTTTTGTTTTTGTTTTTTTAGGTTCAGTTGTTGAAGGTTGTGGGTTTGTTGTCATTTCACTGTTCACATTTTTTATCATCTTCTTTTTCTTAGATTAGTCCCTTTAATATTTCACTTAATAAGGATGATGAACTCCTTTACCTTTACTTTATCTGGGAAGCACTTTATCTGTCCTTCCATTCTAAATGATAGCTTTGGCTGCATAGAGTATTCTTGGATGTAGGTCCTTGTCTTTCAAGACTTTGAATATTTATTTCCAGCCCCTTCTTGCCTGTAAGGTTTCTTTTGAGAAATTAGCTGATAGTCTTATGAACACTCCTTTGTAGGTAACTGTCTCCTTTTCTCTTGTTGCTTTAAAATTCTCTGCTTCTCTTTAATCTTGGGTAATGTAATTATGAAGTGCATTGGTGTGTGCTTCCTTGGGCCCAACTTCTTTGAGACTCTCTGAGCTTCCTGGACTTCCTGGAAGTCTATTTCCTTTGCCAGATTGGGGAAGTTCTCCTTCATTATTCATTCAAATAAGTTTTCGATGTCTTGCTCTTCCTCTTCTCCTTCTGGCATCCCTGATTCAGAGGTTGGAATGTTTAAAGTTGTCTCAGAGGTTCTGCAACCGCTCCTCATTTTTTTGATCTTTTGTTTCTTCATTCTATTCTGGTTGAAGGTTTCTATCTTCTTTCTGCTCCAAATCATTGATTTGAGTCCCTGTTTTCTTCCCTTCACTGTTAGTTCCTTGTATATTTTTCTTTATTTCACTTTGCATAGCCTTCACTTTTTCCTCCATTGTGGGACCATACTCTATCAATTCTGTGAGCATCCAGATTTCAAGTGTTTGTACTCTGTATTTGTTATGTTGGCTATTTCATCGTTGCTTAGTTGTGTTTTTGGAGCTTTGATCTGTTCTTTCATTTGGGTCTTTTTTTTTTTTGTCTCAGTGTGTCTATTATGTTGTGAGGGGTGGATAATTACTTATTTGCCAGGGTGGTGCAACTCACATCACTGCCTTGTGGTGCTGTATGTGGGGGAGGGGTCTGAGAAGGAACAGTGCTGCTTGCTTGGTTCTTGACCAGCTTTCAGTCACTTCCCTGGCTACCAACCAGCAAATTGGGCCCTTCTTGTGCTGATTCCCAGGTGGGTGAGTTTGTGTGCTTTCTAGAACCCTGTGGCTCTCTCAAATGAACTCTCTTGTGAGGCTGGCAGTTTCTCCCACTGCCACAATCCCCACAGGTTTTACTGGTAGTGGTTTTGAGGCTTCCTTTTCCTGCACAAGAACCCTGGGTTGCATAGTCTCTCTCATTCCCATTATTCCCCTCAGTTTATCTGCATGGAAATGTAGGACCACATGGTCTGCCAGCCGCAGCCTTGCTGCATGTCTTCTCTGCCCTGGCTGCCCATCTCCACCTCTCCTACCAGTCTGAATGAATGTTTCTTCTTTAACTCCTTGGTTGTCATACTTCCATACATTTCAATTTTCTGGCCATTCTGGTTATTTTTTGGTTATTTTCTGGTTAAAATTTGTTGTTGTCCTTATTTTGGTTGTGCCATGTAGGGCCCCTGAAGGTCAGTCCAGGGCAGGCATCCTGGAACTATGAGTCATCATCATGTGCCTATGAGTCATTGTACAGATGTGCTGTAGTCCTCAATTACATTAGCTTATGTAAGCATGACCTAAGCAAAACTGTTCTGCACAACTATGCCACAATGCCACTATTGTCTAAGTTTGTATAAAACCACTGTACCAGTAATAAAACATGCTTGCATCTTGAAGTGTGGATCCTAAATTGGTTCCTCATGCTTTCTTTCAGTGAGACCTCTCACCACTGAAACCTACCCTGGCTGAACAGCTGGGCATAACATTTGGTGTCACAAAGAGGATGAGGTGAGTAGTGCTCCCAGTACCCCTGAGGGTCCCCAAGTGGATGACATGTGGCCCCCAAGCTCCTTTTGGTACCTGGTGGCAGTCTATCTCTCTGTATGGGTGGCTCCAGAGGACTGGGATGCTGTACGCCCTGTTCTGGAGGATGTTGGGAAGGCCCTGGAAGTGATAGATATCAACATGCCTGTGGACCATTGGGAAACAGTGGGCCATGTGGCCTGGATGTTCCTGGCTGTATCATGGCATGCCAGCCAAACCATCCAGGAACAGACACAACAGGTACAGCAGCTGCAAAGCCAAGAGGCCCTGGAATAATGCCTGGTGGTGGCTGAGCATAGGTTATTGGGATCAGAAACCTTGATCCCATCGATGCAGGATGGAAGTCCTGTGCTGGGACCCTACCTGTTAAGGCCTATTGTGTGGCAACAGATTGAGTTGGTGCAATCAGTGGCACCTGGGGGAGTAACAGCTGGAGCCCCACAAGTGCAGCAGCATACCACGATGACCACATATTACTTCAGTGGAACTCTGGAACTTGACCAAGCAGGTATGACAGAAAGTGGCTGAAACTATTCTCGGCTAGTTTCTACTTCTGTGGGATGGTGGGGTGGAATGTACTGAACTGTCTCCTGAAGAAATGTCACAGTTGACCTCTATAACAGTTATTCTCTCCTTGCACCAATGCTTACAAAACATAGCCAGTACAGCTTGTAATGCCAGGAATCATTCCCTGATTAATTGGTTGTCAGCCACTTGTACAGTATGAGGGGATTCTGGTGAGTTATCAGACACTGTGAATAAATGGACAACCTATTTGGACTTAGTCCAGGTAATCAGTGAAATAGGCATGCAACAAAGATGTTCCATCAGACATATACAAGTCCTGATGAAATGTTTACCACTTAATGAAAGATCTCATTCTAGCTTTGGGTCCCCAAGGAACATTTGGGATGATGGCTACCCTGTTGGTCCCATACATGTACTGCGAGATACATGAGGTAACCTTGGCAATGGCCTGCTTAGGTGATGTGGAGGTGCACCACAAAGAGCACACAGGAAAAGTGCGCACCATTGGTGCCAGCAAAAAAGCCTGAGCAGGGCAGGGTCAACCAGAAAAACCCATAAGCCCTAGGTCTGCCATGAAGGCGACCTGCCAATAGATGTGGTGTGACCTCTTGGCAGTAGGTGTCACAGAGGAGAAAATAGATTAGCAACCACATCAGGTCCTGTTGGCCCTTTGAAATCAGCTGTGACTGGAGCAACAATTTACACCTTTGCCGAAGAAGGGACTCAAGAAACCTGTGAGTATGGAGCTTTGCTTGGTGCACTTCTTAGACTAGGGGTCAGGCTGGGGAACCTGGCGAGTGGCAGAGCTGGAAGGCCTGAGGCTGCATGTGGAATTAACCATTCAGTGGTCCCCCTGCAATGTGCAATGTGTTTTGGCATTGGTGGACATGGGAGCAGATAACACCTTGTTATATGGGAGCCTTAATAAATTTCAGGGCCCTACAGGCCACACCGAGAGATACGGAGGGCATCTCATGTGTCTGTTGGGTCCCTATAACCCTGGGCCTAGGACTTTTGCCACCAAGGATGTATGATGTGTACATTTCACCCATTCCAGAATATATTCTAGCTATTGATGTTTTGCAAGACTTGACAGTGCACATGACAGTGGGAGAATTTCACCTTTGCATAAGAGTCGTAACGACTATTGTAAGAGGACATCCCCACCATGTCCCTTTTGTTCTGTCTCAGGCCACTAGGATCATTCACATGAGACAATACCATTTGCCTGCAGGACAAGAAGAAATAGGGCAAACTATTCTTAAGCTAGAAGAAGCTGGAATTACTTGTCCTATGCACAGTCCTTTCAACTCTCTGGTATGACCTGTGTGGAAGCCAGGTGGCTCCGGGAGGATGACTGTAGACAATAGTCAACTAATAAAGTTACACATGCCTTTACATGCTGCTGTGCCCAATGTAATGGAGGTAATGGATCCTTTGGCACATATTCTAGGCTATGTAGTGGATTTGGTGAATGCCTTTTTCTCCATCACCATTGCAGCAGAAAGTCAAGAACAATTTGCATTCAGCTGGGAAAGTCAACAATTGACTTTTCTCATGTTGCCACAGGGCTATGTACATAGTCCCACCCTTTGTCATGGACTCGTTGCCCAGGATCTGGCGACCTGGGAGCATGCACCTTCAGGCCCTCTGTTTCATTGTATTGATGATATTATGCTAACCTCTGATTAATCTTACAAATCTAGTAGCGGTAGCAACCAGCTTGTGGACAGCATTAACCAACTGGGGATGGGTTGTCAATGAGGAGGGCCTGGTTACTCTGTCAAATTCTTGGGAGTTGTTTGGTTGGGTAAGACGAAAGTCATGCCAGAAGTGGTAATAGACAAAATCCAGGTGTATCCCCAACCTGAAACTGTAAAGCAGTTACAAACATATTTGGGCCTTTTGGGGTTTTGGCATGTGTTTATTCCCCATTTGTCAACACTTATGTGCCCCCTTCACAGGTTAATGTACTTGGGGGCTACTTGGGATTGGACTCCAGAGAAGAAAGAAGCTTTTAAAGCCATGAAATGGACTGTTGCCCAGGCACAGACTCTCCATGTGGTTGATCCTGCCCTTTCCTTCCTCCTAACTGTGCAGGTCACGGAGGCTGGAATGGGTTGGGGCTTATGACAAAAACAGGGCTCCTGGAAGGTACCCATAGGATTTTGATCCTAGCTATGGAAGGGAGCTGAAAACCATTACTCCCTCATAAAGAAACAACTGGCTGCCATTTATGCAGCCTTGGTGGCAGCCTAGGCTAAGACCCAACCCCGTGATCGTACAGTCAACTTACCCTGTGGAGGGGTGGATATGGTCCTGGGTAAAGACCACCCAAAGTGGGTGGTGCAGACACCTACACTGACCAAGTGGGGTACTTATTTGGAACAGAGGGTATGGTTTTCTGCAAGCCCTTTTCCCGAGCAACTGCACACTCTGTTAGGTCCCATGCAATTCAGGGCTGAAACCCCTCTAGGGCCAGAAATCCCTGTAGAGGTGCCAAGCCCCTACCAAGAAGGACAGGCTCGTATACCAGTGGGAGACTGGTATACAGATGACTCCTGCCATGGGCAACCCTCAACGTGGGCTGCTGTAGCATTACAGCCCCATACAGACATATTTTGGTATGAAACAGGGACAGGACATTGCAGCCAATGGGCAGGACTGGGAGCAGTGTGGCTTGTGTGACACATGAAGCTGGACCATTGCATATTTTTACTGATAGTTGGGCAGTGTACCAAAGTTTGACTTTGTGGCTCCCTCGCTGGGAAGCCCAAAACTGGTTAATCAGACATCACCATTGTGTGGCAAAACTATGTGGGAAGATCTCTGGAAATGAGGATGCACAATAGGTGTGGCCATCTACCATGTCCTGGGACACCAACCCTCACTAGCTCCAGGCAATAATGTTGCTGACGCTGTAGCCCAGTTCCACAAGACAAGCATAGTACCAGGACAGGAAGCAATTGCCCCTTGGTTGCAGAAAAAGTTGGGGTATGTAGGGGCTAGAACCATAGAGCAAGTAGCTAAACATTGGGGCTTGGAACTCACTTGTGCACAGTCCCAGAAGGCTGTGCACCAATGACTGCGGTGTGCTCTCCTGTATCCCCATTGATGGTGCTTGGGTACCAAGCAGGGACATGTGAGGAGTGGCCTGCAGCCCCTACAAGAGTGTCAAGTGGACTGCATAGGTCCCCTACCCAGGGACTAAGGACATAGCTATGTTTTGACTGCTGTAGATACTACTGCCACTGGTCTGGGGTTTGCATATCCCATAGCCAAAGCTGATCAGCAACATACTGTCCAGGCCCTTGAACAGTTGGCCGCAGCCTATGGTCGACCTATATTTATTGCTAGTGATAGAGGTACACATGTCACAGGACATTTGGTACAGGAGTGGGCTAAAGAACACGATATTCAGTGGCAAGTTCATGTACCCTATTAGCCCCAAGCACCAGGAATGATTGAATGTTTCAATGGGTTATTGAAAGAAAAGGTATGAGCTCTGGGACTACCCTGGCAACACTGGTCCCATAAGGTACCATGGATATTGAAACTCCTGAATGAACAACCCCGACAACCAGGTATGTCTCCTTTAGAAAATGTCATTGCAGGCTTGCCTGTGTCATCTGCTTTGTACCCAGAACTGCAGATGTGAAAACTCTGCCTCAATTAGCCTCTGGGTTGCTGCTGTTACCTGCATCAGAACCCTTAGTGGAAGGATGACTGGCCACCTGGCAGTGGCTTTGATCATTGACTACATCAGGAGAACCATGGGTGATCCTTATAGACCCTTGGGGACTGGGACATGATTGGGCCTTACAGGTCCACCCAGTCCTCTGCCTTTAGTCCATGCCTTTGGTGGTAACCTTACCAATATATGGTAAAGGGTCACTCCTTGCTGGCACTCTGTGTTTGAGCCTGTGGTCATTACCATTGTACATGGTACAACACATAGAACCCCCTTGGCCTCTCACAACTGGAGAGACTGTCTGGTGCCATCGACCTGGGGCAGCACCCTTGGCTACCACATTGTTATCACAAGATGGAAAAGTGGCCTGTATTTCACAAGGGGGCCATGATTTACCACTGATGGTCTTTCTTTCTGCCCTCTCTTATTACCCAGGTTGACTGCTGGAAACAGCATGGTTGCCTGGGTTCACACCTTTGCCCAAGTGCATAATGCCTCTGACTGTTGGGTCTGTAAAGGAATACCTATTGAGGCTGCTGAAGGACGGCCCTGGCACATTGTACACACTATGATCAGCAACTGGACATGGCTATGCACTTGGGACGGTGCTAAGGCCTGGGACAAATGCCGATATGCCATAGAAAGTCTCCTTCGGAGGGACCGTAATAATGCCCCACCAATTCTTGGTTATGCAATTTGGAATGGATGGGGTTGGCTTTCTGGAGAACATGTAGAATTACATACTCCTGCTCCTTTCTGCATAGAACAACACAGAGCCTTGCCAAACCATATGGTGGGGTGGTTGTCTCCCCACCTGTGCTTGAACACCATTCTAGGGACTGATGTTACCCACTAGTGGTCGCAATGGTCACATACTTGTATTAAACCTACTGATTCGTTACCAGCTGGATACCTCTGGGTGTGTGGGAAATATGAATGACCATCTCTCCCTGTGGGATGGACTGGGCACTGCACTTGGGGATGCCCATATATCATAGGGGGCATATTAACTACTTTGACACAGGCACCCCAAAGTTTTGAGTCCCTGTATTATCACTGGCATCAGCATTGCTGAACTGTGTGGTGGTTTTACCCCCTTGCTGTTTTTCTGCCTGGAGTGGGGGTTATTGCCATGGAGCCACAAGTAGAAGCTTTAGCTGCCCATACTGCCTGGCAAACCCTCTCATATCTTATGGATGAGACCACCCAAATACACAAAGTAGTCCTGCAGAACTGCATGGCCCTACATTTATTGACAGCTGCAGAAGAAGGTACTCATGCTGTCCTCTGCACAGAATGTTGCGTGTTCACACCAGACCACACAGAGGACATGCAGCAAGTATTACAAGAGATGGATAGTGAGGTCCAGACTGTTCATGTCCTAACAGAGGACACTTTTGCACACTGGTGGGTGTCTTTGGGGTCCTCTTGGCAATGGACCCTTGCTGTGCTTGCTATCCTTACTGGTAGTATAATGTGGCTCTGGCTCTTTATACTGTTGTGGCCTCTGTGCACAAGGTCATGCACTTTGGGTTAAGTTCTGTGCTGCAGCACTGTAAGGTATGGAGAGTGGGGGCCCTTGAAGGTCAGTTCGGGGCAGACAGCCTGGAACTTTGGATCATCATCACATGCCTATGAGTCATTGTACACATGTGCTGTAGTCCCCAATTACATAAGTTCCTTATGTAAGCATGACCTAAGCAAAACTGTCCTGTGCAACTGTGACATGATGCCACTATTGTCTAAGCTCATATAAAACCCCTGTAACCAGTAATAAAGCAAGCTTGAAGCTTGCAGTGTGGATCCTATGTCGGCTCCTTGTGCTTTTTTTCAGTTAGGCTCCTCACCACTGGGCTCTGACATGCCAAGAGACAAAGTATATCTATGTATGCCTTCATCTTGGCTGGACGTTGAGACTGTATTTTAAAATAGGTTTTTTAGTTGATTCTTCTCATCACTGATGCTGGCAATCAGTAATTTACTACAATTGTTTTTTCTTCAGTTATTAACTGGTAAATTTATACATTTTTATTTAATTTATGGATTTGGGGTTCTTGTCTTTGACATTGTCTTTCACTGACACATGAGAAAGCAATATTTTCTAGAATTTATAGAGAAAATTCATGATTGACAGAGATAGGATAACCTTGCCTCAAGGACAGGCAAAAGGACTTATTAGCAACTTTTATATATGTTCTGTTTCTGCTGGAGTGTTAATGAAATTGTCAGCCAACAGGAGGGGCAATGTTAGAGAATGAAATTTAGTATGGTCCTGTGTTTTATTGGGGTGGGTTGATTATGACACCAATAATTAGAACTTAGGAAACAAAAATGTGAATTTGGGTAAAGAAGAATATAGTTAGGGAGATCATTTTTGAAGATATTCATGTGTCTTTGTACATTCAAGAGGAAAAATTTACCAGGCAGTTTCATGATTTGGTCTGGTATTTGGCAGCACAGTCTGAGTTGGTATATGTGTTTGGGAGTCATCAGTGTATAGGTTGTAGAATAGACTGGGGTTGTTAATGTAGTCACCTGTGGTTAAAAACAAGATGGATGCCACAGCCAGGTGCCATGATTCAGTTGGTTGGGAGTCAGCACAAACCAAAAGGTCACACGTTTGATTCTGTTATGGACACATGCCTGGGTTGCAAGTTCCATCTCTGGTCAGGGCAGGTACAGAAGGTAACTCATTGATGTTTCTCTTCACATCAATGTTTCTCTCCCTTTCTACTTCCTTTCCCTTTTCTCTAAAATAAGGTAAAAATTCAAAGAAAAACAAGACATAGGAAAAACATGTAAATAACCAGCTGCTCCCCTGTTTGTGCTCACCTTTCTCCCTCCTGAACACATTTCAACTTACTAACTTTCTGTCCTACATACAAGAGTTCCACCCAGGCCTGCTGTGTGAGAACATGCCCCTTTATCTATCCACACACAATACCCTAAGTTTATCTGGGGTGGTAATGAAGCTGGTGGCATGATTTCTGTAATGCATGGGAGCTATTTACACTGAAATACTACCCTAATCTCCTACACAGTTACTGTGGCCCCAAACTAGAACCTATATGATCATATTTATGAGGCACTCGAAGATTAGTCTCTACCTCTAGAGCTGTCAAAGAGCAAGCATTCGAAAAAGACATAGAAGAATAAATAAACTGGGAACTAAAGGCAATGTTCTTTTGACTTACAGGAATATTGGGCAAATTAACTTCACTTCTTCATTTTTTATTGCTGTATTATTTATTATTTTATTATTTTCTTTTTTATTAATGTTTTATTTTATACTATTACAGTTTTCCCAATTTTTTCTTTGTCCTCCTCCAGCAAACCTGCTCCCCACTTCCATAGTCAATCCCCACACCATGTCCATGGGTACTTCATATATATCCTTTGACTAATCTCTTTACCTTCTTTCAATCAGTTCCCAACCCCTCTTCCCCTCTTACTACTGTCAGTCTATTCCATTATTCCATGCCTCTGACTCTGTTTTGACATTAGTTCATTTTGTTCATTAGATTCCTCTTATAAATGAAATCACATGGTATTTGTCTTTCCCAAACTAGGATATTTCACTTGGCATAATAGTATCCAGTTCCAACCATTCTGTCACAAGTGGTAGGAATTCCTTCTTTCTTCCTGCTGCTTGGTATTCCTTTGGGTAGATGTACCACAGTTTTTTAATCCAGTCATCAACAGTTGGACACTTGAGCTTTTTCCAAATCTTGGCTATTGTAAATAACCCTGCTTTGAACATAGGGGTGCATAAATTCTTTTTAATTGCTGTTTCAGTATTTTTGGTGTATATTCCCAGCAGTGGAATCACTGGATCAAAAGGCAATTCCATTGTTAGTTTTTCAGGAAATTGCATCTGTTTTCCACAGTGGCTGCACCAGTCTGCATTCTCATCAACAGTGCACTAGGGTTTCTTTTTCTCTGCATCTTCACCACTAGTTGTTTGTTGATTTATTAATGATAGCCACTCTGGCACATGTGAGGTGATATCTCATTGTGGTTTTAATTTGCACCTCTCTGATGGCTAGTGATGTTGAGCATTTTTTGGTACATCTTTGGACTATCTGTACATCCTCTTAGGAGAAGTGTCTATTCTGCTCCTTTGACCTTTAAAAAAAATTGGATTGTTTTTCTCCCTGGCGGTGAGTTATATGAGTTCTTTGTATATTTCAGAGATTAAACCCTGTTTTTGAATATTTTATTGATTATGCTATTACAGTTTTCTCATTTTTTCTCTCCTTTATCCCCTCTGCCCTAATTCCATCGAATCACCTCATGTCAACTTTTTCCTGCCACCACTTTCCCCAGCCCCACTCCTCCTGAACTTCAACCCTCAATCCTTCCCCCATTTGACTTTGTCGATGGGTCCTTTATGCAAGTTCCTTGGTGACCCTCCCCTTTTTTTCCCCCTGTTATCCCCCTCCCTCCTCCCCTCTGGTTACTATCAGTTTGTTTCTTATTTCAGTGTTGTGGTTATATTTTGCTTGCTTATTTTGTCAATTAGATTCCACTTATGGGTGAGATCATATGGTATCTGTCTTTCACTGCCTGTCTTATTTCACTTAGCATACTATTCTCCTGTTCCATCCATGCTGTCGCAAAGGGTAGTAGCTTGCTCTTTCTTCCTGCTGCGTAGTATTCTGTTGTGCAAATGTATCATAGTTTTTTGATCCACTCATCTATTGTTGGGCACTTAGGTTGCTTCCAACACTTGGCTTTTGTAAATTGTGCTGCTATGAACATTGGGCTACATAAGTTCTTTTGAATTGGTGTTTTGTGATCCTTAGGGTATAATCCCAGCAGTGGAACTGCTGGGTCAAAAGGCAGTTATTTCCATTTTTAGTTTTTTCAGGAAATTCCAAACTGTTTTCCACAGTGGATGTGCTAGTCTGCATTCCCACCAACAGGGTTCCCTTTCTCCACATCCTTACCAGCAGAGAGATGCAAATTAAAACCACAATGAGATACCAGTTCACACCAGCCAAAATGGCCATCATAAACAAATTAAACCCTTTTCTGTTGTATCATGAGCAAATATGTCCTCTCATACAGTTGATTCCCTTTTCCTTTTGATGATGGTTTCTTTAGCTATGTAGAAGCTTTATCATTTGTTATAGTCCCATTTATTAATTTTCCCTTTGTTTCCCTTGTCATAGGAAATATATTGGCAAAAATATGCTATGTGAGATACCTGATATTTCAATGCCTACTTTTCCTGTTAGGATTTTTATGACAACATGACTTCTGTTTAAGTCTTTTATCCATCTGGAATTTATTCTGGTGTATGCTGTGAGTTGGTGGTCTAGTTTAATTTTTTTTGCATGTATCAGTACCATCCTTGTATCACTGGAATAACTCCCACTTGATCATGGTGTATGATTTTTTAATGTATTCCTGGACCTGGTTTGCTAATAGTTTCCTGAGGACTTTGTATCTATGTTCATCAGAGATATGGGCCTGTAGTTTTCTTTCTTTGTTGTGTCTTCACTTGGTTTTGGAATTAGTATGATACCAGCTTCATAAAAAGAATTTGGGAGTCTTCTCTCTTATTGAATTTTTTTGGAATAGTTTGAGAAGGATAGGTATTAGTTCTTCTTTCTTTTAATATTATTCAAATACAGTTGTCTCCATTTTCCCAGCACCATTATCCCCTGCCATACCTACCCCACCTCCTACCCTCAATCCTACCCCCCCTTTGGTTTTATTCATGGGCCCTTTATATATGTTCCTTGATGGCCCTTCCCCTTCTTTCCCTCATTATCCCTCTTCCCCCTCACCTCTGGTTACTGTCAATTTATTTTTTGTTTCAATTTTGCTGGTTATATTTTGTTTGCTTGTTTGTGTTGTTGGTTAGGTTCCACTTGTAGGTAAGATCATATGATATTTGTCTTTCACTGCCTGGCTATTTCACTTAGCAAAATTCTCTCCAGTTCCATCCATGCTGTTGCAAAGGGTAGGAGCTCTTTGTTTCTTTCTGCTGCATAGCATTCCATTGTGTAAATGTGCCACAGTTTTTTTTATCCACTCATTGAGGTACCACTTCACACCAGTCAGAATGGTCATCATAAAGAAATCAACAAATAATAAGTGCTGGTGAGCTTTTGGAAAAAATGGAACCCTAGTACACTGTTGGTGGGAATGCAGGCTGGTGCAGCCACTGTGGAAAATAGTATGGAATTTACTCAAAAAACTGGAAATGGAACTTCTTTTTGACTCAGCAATTCCACTGCTGGGATTATATCCTAAGAATCTCAAAACACCAATTCAAAGTAACCTATGCGCTCCAATGTTCATAGCAGCATAATTTACAATAGCCAAGTGCTGGAAGCAACCTAAATGCCCATCAGTAAATGAGTGGTATTGGTTCTTCTTTTAAGGTTTGGTAAAGTTTGCCTGTGAAGCCATCTGTTCCATATTTTGTGTGTGCCTGGAGTGCTTTGATTACTATGTCAATTTCATTAGTCGTTATCATTCTATTCAGATTTCCAGCTTATTCCTGATTCAGTTTTGGAAAACAACATGTTTCTAGAAATTTATCCATTTTTCCCATGTTGTCCAATTTCTTGGTTATCCATAGTTATCTTATACAATTCTTTGTATTTCTGTGGTATCAGTTATTACTTCATTTTTTATTTCCAATTTTATTTATTTGGGCCCCCTTTCTTTTTTTACTTACAAATCTGGTTAAAAGTTTGTTGATTTTGTTTGTCTTTTCAAAGCAAAAGTTCCTGGATTCATTGATCTTTTGAATTTTTTTAGCCTATCTATCTTAATTCTGCTGTGTTCTTAACTATTTCTTTCTTTCTATTCACTTTGGCTTTATTTTTGTTGTTCTTCTAGTTCTTTTAGATGTAGAGTTGGGATGTTTATTTGAGATTTTTCTGTCTTTGGGTAGACCTGTGATGCTCTGAACTTCCCTCAAAGGACTGCTTCCTATGGCCATAAGTTTTGAGCACTGGTGTGTTCATTTTCATATGTTTCAGGTACTTTTTGATTTTTTCCTTGATCTCATTTTCAACCAATTATTATTTAATAACATGTTAATCAGCCTCCTCAGATTTGAATGGTTTTGAATTTTTTCCTTGAAACTGGTTTCTAGTTTCAAACCATTGTGATCTAAGAAGGTGTTTGATATGATTTCAACTTTCTTGAATTTGTTAAGGCTTGTTTTTTGTCTTATCATGTTGTCTGTCTTTGAAAATGATCCATGTTCATTTGAGAAGAATGTATATTTCTCTTCTTTCTGATAAATGTTCTGTAAATATTATTAGTCCATTTGATCTAGAGTGTCACTTAATACTCTATATTCTTATTGATTTTTTTTGTCTGGAAGATCTATCCATTGTTGACATTGGGTTGTAAACATTCTCTGCAATGGCTGTGTGGCTGTTGATATATTTTTTAAAGTCCTCCAAGAATATCTTTATATACTTATGTGCTCCTATGTTGGGTGTATTCATATCGACAAGTGTTATATACTCTTGTTGGACTACTTCCTTAAGTTTATGTAGTGATCTTCTTTATCTATTGTTATGGCCTTTGTTTTGAAGTCTATATTGTCTGATATAAATATTGCTACCCCTGATTTTTTTCCTGTCCTTTTGCATGGAATATTTTTCCCACCAATTCACTTTCAGCCTGTGTAAATCTTTTGCCCTGAGATGGATCTCTTCTAGACAGCATATATGTGGGTGTTATTTTGTTTTCTTTTTTAAAAATTTTATTTATTTACTTTTAGAGACGGTAAGGGAGGGAGAAAGAGAGGGAGAGAAAACAAACAATGTGTGGCTGCCACTCACGCACCTCCCACAGGGGACCAGGCTAAGAACCCAGGCATGTGCTCTAGACTGGGAATTGGACCAGCGACCTTTTGGTTCACAGGTTAGCATTCAATCCACTGAGCCACGCCAGCCAGGGCATGCATTTTGTTTACTTATCAATTCAGCTATCCTATACCTTTTGATTGGACCATTTAATCCATTTACATTCAATGTTATTATTGATAGGTACTTATTCATTGCCACTTTTCTCTTTATAGCTGTGTTTCTCTCTCTCTCATTTCTTTACCTTCTTAAAGCAGTTCCTTTAGCATCTTTTTCAATGCTAGTTTGGTAAATGTGCTCCTTTACCCAATTTTTTTTTTTCTTATCTGGAAAGCTCTTTATTTAACCTTGCATTGTAATTGAGAGCATTGCTTGGTAGAGTAGTTTGGTTGTAAGTTCTTGCTTTTCATTTCTGGAATATTTCATGTCAGTCCCTTGTGGCTTGTAATGTTTCTGTTGTGAAATCAACTGATAGCTTATGGAGTTCCCTTGTATGCCACTAGCTGTTTCTCCCTTGCTGCCTTTAAGATTTTCTCTTTATCTTCAAATTTTGCCATTTTAATTGTGATGTGTCATGGGGTGGACCTCTTTGGATTAATCTTTTCTGAGATTCTCTGTGATTCCTGAGCTTGTAAGACTTTTTCCTTCACCAATTTAGGTTAGTTTCTTGTCATTATATTTTCAAAGAGACTTTCTGTCCTTTCCTCCCTTTTTTCTCCTTCTGGTAGTCCTATGATGTGAATATTGTCGCATATTATGTTGTCCCAAAGCTCCCTTTATTTATTCTGTTGTTTTTAAGTCTTTTTTTTTCATATTGTTGCTCTGACTGGGTTTTTTTTTCTCTTCCCTATCTTGTCTTCCAACTTGCTGATTTGATCCTCTGCTTCATCTAGCTTGGTTTTAATTTCTTCTAGTGTATTCTTCATTTCATATTTTGGATTCTTCCTTTCTGCCTGTTTTTAATCATAGTTTCTTTGTCCTTTTTCATGCTGATGTAGCTCCCATTGAGTTCCTTGTAGCTGCATAAAGTTTCTAGTAGTTCTTGTAAGTTTCACAAGTATCTTTATAACCATTGCTTTGAACTCTGTGTCTGATAAATTACCTGCCTCAATTTTATTTAGCTCTTTTTTTTTCTGGAAAGTCCTCCTTTCTTTTTGATTAGGGGCCATTTCTTTGTCTTCCCATTTTAGGTTACTCTTTTTGTTTGTTTTATGTATTAGATCAGTGCTTTGACTCCTTGTCTTCATGGGTTGGCCTACTGTGGTAGGCATCCTGTGGGACTGAGTGGTGCAGTCTCCTTTATCTCCTGAGCTGGATCCTCTAGATATGCTCTTTATGCCATTTCTGTGGTCTTCCCTGATGTTTTTGCATTTTGATTGATTCTTGGCCCAGTTTTTGGGGACATTCTCCTTTATAGTTGGCTGACTGAAGGTCTCAACCCCCACCTTGTCTTGTATGCTGTTGTATAGGTGCTGACAGAACAAACAAAATGACACAGAAACCTAAACTCACATAAGCAAAAAATATCCCCATCATCAACAGCAATATCAATGTTAAATGATCAAAGATTATTAATGGGGGAAAGAGAATAACAATATTTTACAAAAGAAAAAATAAATATGAGATGACTATGGGGAAAATGGTTATGAGAAAATATAGGGAGGAGAAATAATAAGAGTAAAGACTAGAAAAAAGGAATTGCCACATAAGATAGAAAAAAGGGAAAAATAAATAAAATGAAAATAAGAAAAGGAAGAAAGAGGGAAAAAAGGAATAAGAAAAGAGAAGTAAAACTGAGATTTAAAATAAAAATTTAAAAAAAATAAGAACAAAATTGAAGAAAAATAAAAATGTTACAGAGCTATGCAAAAGAAAATATACAAATAATGAAAAAGAATGAAGTGAAATTCATCTCAGCAGAGTTTAGTTCTTGCCTGCTGTGTTCTCCTTTTGGATATGACTCTAGTTTTATCTGAAGCTAGTGTCAGCTAAAGTCAGATGCTGTCACCATGTAGCTCTAGGCAACCTGTTCGAGTTACAAGTGATCCACAGTCTGTTGCTGTCTTCTTCAGGCTTGGCTGTGTCCAGGATGGTCCTCACTGATCTGCATGGCTGGTTTTTTATCAGCACAAGGCCCAGGTGCTGGTCAACAAATGAGCAAAAGCACCTGAGGTACCACTTCCACTTGTCTTTGTCTGTGGCCCTGCCATTAGTCTTAGCCTAGTCAGTAACCCATCTGTTTCTGGTAGGGCTTCTGGTGCAGTTGGGAGGATGGGACCCCTGGATGTCCCTTGGGAGGGGCTGTTTTGACTACAAGGAAGATGGATGAGTTCCCCCATCTCTGTGCCACATATCTTGGTTTGTTCCTGTTTATTTCCAGTAGTGAATACTTTCTGAACAGTTAGCCGTCTGTTTCATGTGAAGGTCCAATGTGTAAAAGGGTCAGCTCTTTCCTGCTTGGTACTGATGGCAACTCTGTGTAAGAACTGAGATTTCCCAGGATCAGCTTCCTCCTTTCAACCTCTCTGCCCTTCCCTGATGTTGCCTGGTTTCTCTCTAGAGCTTTTTCATTAGGGCTTATAAGCTGAGACCAGGTCTGTTGAGGTGGGGATGGTAGGTTTCCTCTTTGTCAATTCGTCAGTCTGTAGTGCATTCAGTGAGAAGAGAGCAGTTCCTACTCACACCTAATCTCTTTGGTCTTTGCCAGAGATTTGGGCACTTGCTTCCTCAGGGGAGCTTACTACTGGTTCAGAGTGGGTATATTCAACATTCCCCTTTGCAGGACTGATCTCTGGACTTCAGGGAATAGATCAAGTGAGATCCTTCCTATGGAGGGGGGCTAAACTCTCTCTTTCATAGGCCTCAGTAGGAGGCTCAGTTCTCTGTTCTGATCCCAGGTTCTATCCTCCAAAATTCTCACCATTTGAAAGTCTCTGTTCGGAGTTTCTGTTATTTCCCCCTATGGTAATGCAACCAGTTGGGGAATCTTGGATCTGGCAGGGCTCTTCTTCAGAGTTTCTGCATAGGAGGTGGTGCCTGTAACCTTCAGGAGAGGGGCAGGCAGTCCCTCCCCTTCCCAGGGGTTTGTAGAGTATGAGGAGAGTTGCCTCTCTGTAAAGTTTCTCAGATGATCAACTCTCATCTGTCTAACTCCCAGCCAACAGCCTTTGCAGGCAACACAGGTCAGAACTCTCTGTTCCACACTTCCCTGGTTTGCTTGCAAACTGAACTGGGCAGAGCCTAGTAAACCCCCTCACTGCACAAATTTCTGATCTTTCTGCACAGCTCCTCACAGTGGGAAAAGACCCAAAGATCTTACATGGCTTGAAGTGGCTGAGAAAAGTTTAGAATGGGTCAAAACACTATTTTCCCATTATTCTAGGTTCCCCTCTGCATCCACAGCACCAGCAACTGAAGAAATTCATGCTGGGGGGTTGGGCACTGTTCACAGAATTGAGTGTGGAAAAGCTGGTTTTACTTTTCCTGTCCACTCAGCAAGTTTTCTGTTTTGGTTTCACCCCTGTGTTGTGCAATCTGAATTCTGCCCTGCTGGTCTCAGTGGGAAAGAACCCATAGATCCAGCATTGTTTGGCACAGGTGAGAGAAATTCAGAATGGATTAAAAAAAACCCAAACAATTTTTCCCATTCTGCTAGCTTCCTTTCCTATAGCCAAAGCAGCAGCAGGCATACCTTGTACTGTGCGGAGAGGGTCAGGGCATAGTCTACTGGCTTGTGTATGGAAAGACCGTTTTTATCCCAGTCCACTCAACAAGTTACAGGTTTTTTTGGTTTGTTTCTTTTTCTTTTTTTGCCCTTGCACCTCCACTGCTGTCAGCAATTCCATTTATGCAGCTGCTGTTTTCCCCTCTCAAAAGCCCTGTTGCATCAGTGAGGTTTCTCTCTTGGCCTGTTTTCACACAGTGAACTCTTCAGCCTGGTGCCCAAGCCATAGAAGCACTACAATGAATTAAGATCCCTGATTTACACAGGTGTGGTGGAAACTCATTTCACCCACCACCAGAGACCCCGCTGTCTCCCCTCCCCTCCTCTCTACTGTTGTATTTTTATGGACCCACAGTTCAAAGAGGAGGGTGCTCCATAGCTGCAATTTTAATCTGGACTCTTTGTTAGAAGAGCAGCTAAGCAGAGGTTCTTTGCCCCGCCATGCTTCAGTTTCTTTTAAAAAGTCTCTATGTGGTACCCACACAGCAGTACTGAGTCACTGTCTGGATCTCTACACATGCATCTTCCCCCAAAAAGCAAAATTTCTCACAAAGTAGCAGTTGGCTGCAGCCTGCAGGTACCTGTGACCCCTCTAGGTGTGGCACCTAATCACTTTGGTAGCCTGAGTCCCTAACTGGAGCTTTCCAGGTTGACACTTCAGCTATGGAAGCACTGAATGCTGTGTGTGTATATACCCTGGGTCCCACAGGATCAGTAAAATCTTCCAAATTCACCCCCAATTAGAGTTGGGGATCCCTCTGTGGGACTAAGGTCCCCTGCTCTTGGAAGGGAAAGAGGCCCAAAGCCACAATTTCCGTCTGGACTCTAAGCTGCTACTGGAGCCATGCATGAGGCATTTACCCTTCAACTATAAAGCCCACTTATTGGATGGTATGAATAATCATCTGTATTCCTTGGCCTTTGAACTTCATATCAGCTAAAATTCCATTGATTGTTTAGGCTGATTGTTGGAAGGGCAACTGAAATTCTGGGTCGGGGGCAGGAGCAAATGGACTCAGCATCCACCTACTTAGCCACCATCTTCTCAGCCTACTCCTTTATTTTTAATGGAACAATTATACTGTCTTCCTCAGAGGGTTCTTCAGAAAGTTGCATAAATATATATGTGTATATACATAAGATATGTATATATATACACATGTATTTACATGCACTGCCCTTAGGGTCTGACACACAATTATTTTATAAATATTAACTGCTTATGTATTGAATTGTATTAAATAGTATATGACAATTTAATTCCCTTTCAGCTAGATTGTGGGCTCTTGAGCTTAAGAGGCTGGGCCTAATGGAGGAGGGGTGAGGGTCTGTCATGGCCTGCCAGACCATGCTGAATGTAGCGCTGATGAAGACACTCAGGATGCCATCACGGTTGCATATAGGTGCCTGCACATGTCAGGATCTTGGCATTGGTGGACAAAAGTGAGAGGACTGGGGAATGGCCCTGCCCCTTCCACCAAGTACTGCTGGACTTCTTGGTGTGCTCACTCTCCAAGGAGCCACTCAGATATGAAGCATGGACAAATTAATTGATTAATGGAGAGCTGGGAATAGCTTATACAAGTATTGGTGGAATCCCTAATATTATACCACAGGCAGCTAGGATCACACATCAAAATAAAAAGCAAGAAGATATGGAGCACTACTAGATCATAATTAAAAACAACAAACACAACTAAAATATTAAAAAATCATCAACCTTCAAAAAGTCAGGGTGCCCATGTATTAAGTGGGAGAGAAAAATATTTCTGTTTCTTCCCGCATTGACTGTCCTTATTCCATTGGTCTCTTTAGTAGGACTGCTCCATTTGGCCTAGGTGGAGGAAAACGCCCCACAGTTCTGCTAGAGCTTAGCCATCCCGTGCCTTTAGAGTCTGATTTTGCCTGTTACCACACCAGGGTATGTGTTATTCCACCTTTGTACTTTGATTGCTATTAAACTCTTCAGGTATAACTAATTCTGCCAAATCCAAGATGGTATATACATCAGTGGTAAGTCTTGAGCATCTGTCTCTGAAAGCTCAACCGCATGGAAACCCACTTCATTTGCAGGGAATTTGCTTCACCTTGCTTCTGTCTGTCAGCAGCTTAGGACTATGGGAAGCTTAACCTGCAGAATCTCCTTTTATTGTTCTGTGGTCCTGCCCTTGCTTTTTGAAGGTTTTAATTTATAACTGCTATATCAGAAGAAATATTTTAACAGAGTGTCTTGTTGGAAGTGACAACCTCATCCATCATCTAATGACTTTGTTTCTTATCCCTTTCCTTTAAAAGTTAATAATTTGAAATTTTATATTTGTTTTAGATTCAAAGTCTTTGGTAAAGTCATATGTTACAGATAACTGAAATAATTCCGCAGGAGCTATGTTGGAGTAGTTGTAGAGAAATGCATTTGAATTAGCATGATATAAAGCTATAACTACTTCTACTGGATTAGAATTAAAGCCTCCTGACATCTGGTTATTTGGTTTTTATTAAATCTAAAGCAGTATAAACTTTTTGGCCTCTTACTTTCCTTCAGTGGGAAGATCCTTGGACTGGGTAAAGGAAATACTGGCATTTATCCACTTCCACTTGCAAAATGGTAGCAAAACTACTTGCCTTTCTTTTCTTACAGTGTTATTGTGAGGGTAGTGGATATTGTTATGTGCAATTCAGATTCCCTTCAGGACTGAGACACTCCATATTGACAACTGACAGTTCTAAGACAAATCCCTTTCTGGGAATCTCCCTCTGTCTTGCCTAAGGTTACTTAATGAAGTCAGCATCAGATTACTAATTAATGAGGAGAGGTATATCAAGGCCCAGAACTCTAGAGAGAAGAATACCAAGGGGCCATTCCAGCTCCAAAGATTCCCATAGAATCAGACGAACTTTCTGTTTTACCACTCTGCAGTTGAACTACTTTCCTTGCCCAATCTTGCTTCTCTTATCTCTTATAAGTGTGACCCCCAAGAGTAATCTCAATAAACATTTTGTATGAAAACCTTAGAGTTTTAGAGACTATTATTTGGTGATTATTAATATTTGATACCAGAAATAATCCTAGGAAACAAAATCTAAATTAGAATTTGCAGATGGACCGCCCATTGGCCTACTAACAATGGAGGCAACATTACTGGGGTAGGTGGAACACTGATAGAGTCTGACATAAAGATGTGGCACATGTTGAAATTTTCAACAGTGGCAAATGAGGATGGGGTGATGATGGGAGCAAGCACCTGGCAGATGCAGTATTTCAGGTGGTTAAGAATTTTTGATGTGGATGAGTAGTCATTATAAGGACTTTGAAAAGAGAACTGCTGACAGTAACCAGAGAAGGTCAGGGAGATAATGGGGGAAAGAAGAGGAGTAGTTGTCAAGAAACATGTATAGAGGACATATGGACAAAGCCAAAGGGGGGTAGAATTGAGGGTAGAGGTGGGTGGGATGGGGGAAAGTGGTGATGGGAAAATGGAGACAACTGTACTTGAATAACAATTATATATATAATATATAATATATAATATATAATATATAAACTGCTGTTGCTGAGAGTCATTGACCCCTTAGAGAAAAAACAACAATGTGAAGTGTGAAAGTGAGAGGGCCTCCTTGGCATCATGTAGACACTGCCTTCTCTTTCATGTAAAATGCAGAAAATCCAAGGTAAAACAGAACTACAGAGAAAGTTCAATTTTCATCATTAATAGATACTACATTACCAAAATTATCAAAAGCAAAGGTGTGTCATTAGAGACAAATGTTAAAATTATTCACACCCTTGCATTGCCAATCACTATGTATAGATGCAAAAATTGGACCGTGAAGAACGATTGGAAAAAACTGAATTTATTTACAATGTAGTGTTGGAGAAGGAATCCAAAAATACTCTGGACCACCAGAAAGATAAACAAGTGGGTACTGGAGCAAATTAAGCCTGAAATATTGCTGGAGGCCAACAGCAAAACTGAAGGTGTCCTACTTTGAGTACATTGGAAAGTAAAAGTTTTTGAAAAAGACAATACTTCTCGGAAAATAGAAGGCAACAGAAAAAGAGAAAGATCAAATATGAGATAGATCAACTCCACAGAGAAAGCCATGAGTGAGTTCATAGGAGCTGAGTAAGGCTGTTGAAGATGGGGCATTGTGGTTATCACTCATTTATAGAGTTGCCAAGAATCAGAACCAACTCACCAGAATGTAACACACAAACACACACACATGCGTGCGCGCGCGCGCTCACGGAAACACACACAGCCCCCACTACACCAGCACCACCACCGTCACCACCACTACCACCACCACCACATTGGACCTTAAAGCTCCAAACTGTCTTTAAGTTCTTTGCCCATTTTTTGATTGGTCTGGTTTTCTTTGCTTATTGATTTATAAGAACTTACTGTATATTTCAATCCTTTTCTTGTTATGTGCATAGAATTTTTTTTTCTAAATTTGACTTTCACTTTTGATCTTGTTTACTTTGGGCAATATTGGTGAACTGATTGTTAGGTGATTTTATTTTTTATTATTTTATTTTATTATTTTATTTTTCGTATATTTTATTGATTATACTATTACAGTTGTTCCATTTTTTCTCCCCTTTATACCCTCTGCCGTGCACCCAATCCCATCACCCCCACACCTCTTAATCCATGTCCATGTGCTGCACACACCAGTTCTTTGGCTTCTTAATTTCCCACACTACTCCCAGCCTCCCCCTCTCCATTTATTTTTTTGTTTTTGTCAACATTTTCCCACTACCACTTTCCCCAGCCCCTCCCACCCTACCTCCCACCCTCAATCCTTCCTGCCCTTGGCTATGCCAATGGGTCCTTTATTCATGTTCCTTGATGACCCTTTCCCTCCATTTCCCCTGTCATCCTCTTCTCTCCTCCCCTGTAAATGGATTAAATGCTGCAATTAAAAGACACAGAGTAGCTGAATGGAGATGAAAACATGACCCACACATATGCTGCCTACTAGAGACCCACCTCAGAACAAAAGACCTACACAGACTGAAAGTAAAGGGTTGGAAAAAAATATTCCATGAAAATTGACAGGAAAAAAAACTGGGGTAGCAATACTTATATCAGACAAAATAGGCTTCAAAACAAAGGCCATAAAAATTGACACAGAAGGACACTTCATAATACTCAAAGGAAAAATCCGTAAAGAAGACATAAATATTGTAAACCTATATGCACCCAACATTGGCGCACCCAAATATATAAGGAAAATCCTGGAGGACTTCGAGAAAGATATAGATGGCAACACACTTATAGTAGGGGATTTTAATACCCCACTGTCAACAATGGATAGATGAAACAAAATATCAACAAGGATATTGTGGAACTGAATGATACATTAGATCAAATGGACTTAACTGATTATATATATATTTTAGCCTTTCATCCCAAAGAAACAAACACACATTCTTTTCAAATGCACATGGAACATTTTAAAAGATAGACCACATGATAGGTGATTTTAATTTATATGTAGGTAAGTTTATTTTGGCTTATGATTTTACTTTCATACTCTAAATTCATCATAACTGCATTTGCAATTTCACTTTTTTCTTTAAATTATTTGGTGTTCCTAATAGCATTATTGCTATTATTTTGAAGGTTACATTATCACTTTTATTGTGAATTAAAGTTTAGCTTTATTTCTTTGCTTCACAGTCTGGCACATAATCCACTGAGCCACACCAACCAGGGCATTATTTCTGTTATCCAAGGGTGCTTCTAATTTAGAATCCCAGAATATAATAGATTTCCCATCAGTTTCAGGCAGAACTGCACTTGAATGGGCTTCCTTAAATTTGAATAAGCATCAGAATCACCATGAAGGCTTAATAAAACATGAATTGTTGGTCAATAGCCCCAGAAATTCTAACTTAGTAGGTGTGAGGTGAGGGTCTAGAATTTGCCTTTATAACAAGCTTCCAAGTACTACAGATGCTGCTGGTTTGAAAATCACAGTTTGAGAACCACTGGCTTATGTCATAGTTGAACACAAGTAAAATGCATGCTCTCTGTGGAAAGTCTTGCTCCCAAGGTAGAAAAGGGCAGAGATGAACTGAACATTTTTAGTTCTTCCCAAGTTTTTGTCTCCCAGAAGGTATGGGTGAAAATGGAAGGAGACCCAGTGTTATGCTAATTAATATCCTTTTATAGAGAAAGAAAATATTGGGAGTGGGAAAGTTTCCTTATTAACACCGATCTCCAACCTTTCTAAGCTTAGCTGTTTCTACATCAGAGTCCTGCACTGTGGATGCATATTGGCACCAGCTGAGGAACTCCACTAACATCTTATCTGCCCCCAACTCTAGAGGTTTCAATTCATGGTCTAGAGAGAGGAGCTAGTCCGTGACATTTTAAAAAGCTCCCTAGATTGCAATAGGCATGCCAAAGTTGAGAACAATAGCTCTACAACCTTGCAACTCCATGCATCACCTGGTAGCTTATAAGAAGTGTAGAATCTGTGGACATATGTGGATCTACTGAACAGCATTTACATTCTGATCCATAGATCACACTGAGGGACTAGATGTTGCAAGAACTTTGTCATTCAGAAGGATCAACGCCACTTTAAGGGACTGTGAGACTGACAGGTGTTGATAGTCACCTCTTTTTCTGTGGATGGCTTACCTTCCTAATGCTCAGGATTCCTTATACACATGTGTTCTTCTCCCAATCTTTTCTTTATTGTGATGAAATATACATAGCAAAATTTATCAGTTTAAACCATTTTAAATGTACAACTCAGTGTCATTAAGCAAATTCACCATGTTGCATAACCATCACCACTAACCATTATCAAACCTTTCTAAGTATCATTTTGTTTTAAGAGGTCAGAATCCACTTGTTTATTTAACATTACTAGCCATTTTTCCTAATATCATTTATTGAGTATTCCACATTTTCTTCCATAGTTTTAAGTGACTTTTTTATTAAATTCCTATATATATTTGGATTTATTTCTGGATTTCCAAACTTTTAACTACTAGTCAAGCATTTTTGATATAAAATAGCATTTTTATATAGTTCAACCTAATATCTGATAGGGTCAGTTCTGCACATCCCTTTTTGTTTACTCCATCACTCTTCTAAAAAATATAATATTTCTGTTTTTTCTCCCATTTCCCCTGATCAATTTAGTGTATCTCTGTCAGATCTTCCCTATTGGGATTGAATTGTAGTCTTCCCAAAGTTCATATGTCGAAGCCCCAATCCTTAATGTGGGTGTACATGAAGATAGGTCTTTAAGGAGGTAAAGTTAAATGAGGTCATAAGGATGGTACCCCGATCCAACAGGACTTCAATCCTTATAAGAGAGAGTCACAGAGTATATGTGTACAAAAAAAGGGCCCCATGAGAAGACAGCTGTTTTCAAGTCAAGGAGCAAGGTCTCTCAGGCACCAGCCTTGCCAGCACCTCAATATTGGGCTTCCATCTTCCAGATTGTGAGAAATAAATTTCTATTGTTTAATTCACCTAGCATTTTGTGCCTTGTTATGGCAGCCTAAGCAGACTAAGACGTCACTCTCTCACAATACTTTTGTTATTCATATTGAAATCATGTAAATGTCTAAATCAATTAAAGGAGAATTTGGAAATTTAAAATATTTAGTTTTTCTATACAGAAGGCATAGTTTTCCATTTAACCAACTATTCTTTTATGATACAATTAGAAATGTAAAGTTTTATATGTCAAGGATGTACATGTTTGTGCTAACTTATTCCTAGGATTTTTTATTCTTTTTTTGGTATTTGTTATTGTTGATATTTGAACGGAGTTTTTCTCCTATGTTTTATTTACTTTTAAAGTTTAATTTTAAATATTTACTAAATATATATATATATACATATATACATACACACATATGTATATATATGTACATACATATTTACTGAAAATGCAAGATTTAAGTATTGAGATAACTCAAAGGTCTTGTTACAAATTTCAGTAGCCCTTGCACCCTTCGTCTGCTTCCTGGAGTCAACCACTCACACCCTTTTTAGGTGGCTGTAATGCAGGAGGTTGAGCCCAGGGATCCCAACTGCTCATTTGGGTAAACTGGAAAAACTACAAGGAGGATCTGATGAAGTAGATATAGCCTTTATTACTCACATTACGGGGAGCTCCAATGACAGCATATCAGTGAAGCAGGACTGCACCTCCCCCATCAGAGGCTTGTTATAAGGGGCTCCAGACAAAGGTGGCACAGGTCCAAGTTGCACAAACCTTCATGTAGCCCAGAGCCACATTACATCAGTGTATACGTGTAGGAAGGAAAGGTCAAGAAGCAGTCACCAGACAAGAAACCAGTCCCAGGGGAGATAAGGAGAGAGCTACATTCTATTCCCAGGACAATACACATTCTGGCCAGGGGCCCTCTGGCCAGCCTTCCATCATGGGTGGTGGAAGGGCTATGTTCAGCATTAACCCCAACACTCCACCCCAGCATTGCTTTTTCACCTCACATTCTTTGTGTTAATTCTTCTGATAGGGGAAATGTGTGGTGAACATGTTGGCACATTGCATCCATGTACCAAAGATACACTAAAGGCTACATCCCAAGACTAAAAGTATAAGACAGAAGCCCAAGAGACCTAGGAGGAGGGAACAGCATCAAGAACCAAAAGAATTCCACCAAGTTGTAAAGGGGTCAGAAGCTATAGCTAATATGTGATTGATTGCAGTTCCTAGGGCAGTTAAATTGAGATACATTGTGTGCATTATCAAGAATATATATGCCATACTCTGTGTGCATAATGACACAAGTACTCTCTGGGGCAGCAGTGAGTAAGTCTAATATCATTCTATTTTGTAGCACAACTTTCCTCATTTGAGTTACTACCTCAGATATAAGAGCTGTAGTGTGCTTGGTGTAATAAGGGTTATTGCAGGGTGATTTTCTAGGGGTTTAATGGCTTCAGGGTTAAAATAGTGTCTGCAGAGGGCACAGAAAAGACTTGTGGGCAAAACCACCAGTCAGAGTGCTTGAATCAATAAAGTGCCTGAAATTAGTCCCAATTCTAAGGGACACCTGGAAGGGTATTCAATGCCCATACGGAACCAAGAGTATATGGTTCTCCCCAAGTGCAATGCCTAGTCCAATTAACTGGGACATAAGACCAACCATATTGACCATGGAACCACAGGGCTCCCCACTGGATGGGATGGGCATGTATTCCATTAGTAGACTGTCCCCAGTAATCTGTAGCAGTCATTATTGTAATACTCTTGTATAGGGCTGCCAGCATCCTGAACTGAAGTTTCATTTGCAGTCCCATTTCTGTATTCAATACATATGGGTATGGGCTGTCATACTTCTATCTGTAATGCTGACAGCCACCCAACATCATACCAAACTGCATACATGAGCCATGGCTTGGTGTATTTAACCTATCCTTTCATGAGAGAAAACACTTTTTCACACATCTGCTTAAACAGGAAGTTGGAAGCCTTCCAGCCTTGCAGCCAGTTCCAACATGTTTGATTCACAGGGTGAATCTACCATGGTAGGCTGGCAGAGGCAGCAGTGGGAAATTCAGTGATTCAGTGTGGGACCAACAATCAAAATGATTGCTGATGACTGCTAGCATACCAGTCCACTGTAAAAAGGTGTTTCCAGAGCAGTCTGGGGGTGATAAGAGAGATGTTTAATAGAAACTAGTATAGGCAGATCTTGTCTGTCTGGAAATACACAAAAAATAGTCTGGTGTTTGGGTATTTTTGCTACACTAATCAGTAGATGCCCTGGCCATTGGGAACATGCCCTACCTGGCCCTAGGCTAAGGGCATCTTGTACTCAAAGGTGCAAGAGGATGTGTGTATCTGTCAAACTGAGGCTAAGTTCCCTTAGGAATTGAGGTCTGCTGTGGGTTACAACAATGGCAAGAGGCCAGGAGACCATTACTAAGGGTGCTAGCTGTAACCCCATTACCCATCCCTCTCCCCAACAAGCCACTAAGGAATACCAGTGGGACTCTATCTGCACCTGCCAAGGCTAGGAGCAAGTGCTTTTACCTGGGGGTATTACTTGGGGTTCTGGGAAGAGCATGTTATTTTGTTGTCTCAGTCCAGGGTACAACAGAGGCTCCTGGGTACTTAATTGTAGACAGATAGGTGCTGCCCATGGTGTACTGAGAATATTGACAGGAGATACTTGTCCTACCCTAAGCCATTCGTTCAAAGCTCATAGGTAGTCAGAAAGACAGGTTATCCACCGCTGGAATGAGCTAGAGTCAGCCTTTAGAGCATCTTTCAAGAGGTCATTATATCTCTCAGTGAGGCTGGCTCCAGTAGAGTTGTATGGCAGGTGGGATCTCCAATATATATTGACGGCATTGGTATATTCTTGTACTTAGTGTCCAATAGAATGGGTAGAGGTACCCATTGCTTTCTGTGATGTTCTGAGTCCCATAGGCAGCCTATAGCTGTTTTAGGCTTCAGATGGTAGCTTGTTTTATGGTCCTTTTTGCATGGGTATGCTTGTAGCAAGCCAGTAGTCATGGCTGTGCACTTCAAGGCATATGTGAGCCATCAGAGAGCAGTAGGGGGCCAATGTAGTCAATATGCCAGCAGGTAATTGGGGTGTCCTCCATCTCAGGTCTCTCATATCTTGGGATTGCTGGAGGGGGTGCTTCTCTGCATAGATGGTGCATTGCTGACAGGCCATAACTACATGAAGATAATGGAGGGGTAGACCCTGAGCCTTTACAACTTCCCATAAAGTGTTTTGTCCCATGTGATGCATCTTTCTGTGGAACCATTCAGCCATGTGTTCTGCTGGAACTTCTTTTAATCACTGGATGCATTCCAGGTTGTCATCCTCAGCATTGTTTGGGCTGCAGTGAGGTTAGTGTCTATTGATGTGGTAGAGTTATTACCTTTTCCAGGCTATGTTCATAAATGTCCTTCCATAGGTCCTGTCCCCACAAGGGTTGTCTTGCCACCTGCCAGTCATCTTGTGTCCAACAGAGCAACCATAAAGTTAGTCCTTTGCACACTGCCCAACTGTCTGTGCAAATTGTTACCAGCCCTGGTTCTTAGGTTATGACTATCCAAATGGCTCTTAACTGAGCCCATTGACTATTTTGTCCCGAGCCGTCTTCCATCCACATGCTGCTTGTGCTAGGCTGATAGGCTATTGCCCTCCAGGTGGGTGTCTGGTCCCAGCAAGAGCCATCAGTGTACTAGACATCCTCAGGCACAGGGGCTTGTCCCTCTTTAATATCAGGTCTAGGCATAGGAAAGAAAGTGTGGACCTCCATGTTGGCATCTTGATAAGTAACTGGTCTAGGAATCACTGTAATTCTTGGCTCAGAGTTCTTGTTGCCAGTTTCCTCCCCTGTTTGAGATATGCACCCCACTTAGAGGGGCCACCTGTGCTACTGAGCTCTTGGGTAGGTTTACAAGATCTGTACCAACCAACAGTGGAGTAGGAAGCAGTATGTAATTCAACTTCAGCAGGTCCAGTGATGGCTTCAGTAGCCAGGAGAGCTTGGTAAACAGAATTCGCTTGTTCTATCAGGCTGTGTCAAACCTCCACTCCCTTCCGGACCTGGGACCAAAAACCAATTGGCACCTTGATATACCGTTGCCATTGCCAGAGCCAGTATGTATAGACTTTGTGGTAACATGAACATTCAAACCACACACTTGAGATTGATCTATGACTGCTAGTGCTTGTATGGTCTTCTCTGCTTATTTAGCAGCTTTAAAGGCCTGGTCATGCTTTTCCCCCCAATCCCAGGTGGCTACTTTGTGGGTTAGGTGATACAAAGGGTGCAGTAGCTTAGCTAAGTGTGGTATAAAAAGCTGCTAATATCCTAAGAACCCTAAAAAATCCTGTAATTGCATTGGCTTTTGAGGGATGGGGAAAACCTGAATCTTATCTATAATGGTCACAAGCATCACATTTATCTTACCCAACAAAACAACCCCAAAGAGTTTGACAGACAATCCAGGTCCCTGGATTTTGCTAGAATTGACTGGCAACCCTCAGCCCTGGAGATGAGCCAACAGTTGAGGAGTAGTGTGCTCTAACTCTGTAAGGGAATCAGAGGTTAGAATGATGTCATCAATGTAATGATACAATTTCACAGTGGATGGCATAGTCCATGCAGCTAAGTCTTCAGCCACAAGGTGTGACAAACAGTAGGGCTCCGTAGGTAACCCTGGGGCAAAACATTAAATGTCCGCTGGCAGACTTCCCAGGTGAAGGCAAACTGATCTTGACTATGGGGGTGTATGTCTATTGAGATGAAAACATTAGCTAAGTCTAATAAATAATGATATATGCCCAGCTCATGGCTGAGCTGGTGTAGGAGGCTAGCTATGTTAGGTAGGGCTACAAAGAGAGAGGGAATTAACTTATTTAGTTCTCTATAATCTGTAGTCATGTACCAAGTTCCACCTCATTTCCAGACTGGCCACATATGTGAGTTGTAGGGATGTGTGTCAGTCTGATGATGTTTAACCTAACCATTTCTTCTTTGGTATCTCCAATTTCCTTACGGCCACTCAGAAGGCAGTATTGTTTGGTGTCCACTACTTTATGGGGAGTAGGGAGTGCCATGGGGGGTGTTTGCATGCCCCCTTAAAATGGCTTTTTCAACCCATATTCAGTAGTGAAACTCCCCCATGGTGGCCTGTAGGTATATGTTGGCTAAAATGTCAATTCCTAAGATGTACTTTGGGTTAGGGGAAACATGTACCTGATAGAGGCATGGTGGTAAATGCCCTACCCCAAGGGTTAATGTCGCAGTTTGAACCCAAAGGGATTGTCCTCCATAGCCATAAATGGCAGTTATTGAGGATCCCTCATTCCTACAGTAAACCTCTCCGTATCTGGCCCATTGGACTATGGGTCGCATGCCTAGTTTCTGGATGAACTCCTGGAGCTCCAATAAACTGGTTCAGTATAGGTTAGAGGATGGTAGATTCCCATCATTAGGCCACATAGCTCTGCAAACAGCCATTAGCCATGAAAGGAAGGTAGTTTTGTGCCCCGCCTGAGCTCCAGCTCCATAGATCCTTTGTCTTAAAGAAGAATGGGGGGTGACAGAAGAAATAATGTTTCAGTTCATCTCGCATAAGCAAAATGCCATTAGCCTTCTATATCCTACAGCCGCACCAGCCACCCTGCAATGAATTTGAACACTTTCTGTCTGAACTGGGCATGAATGGGTGCATCATGGTGTGCAAGATCTGGGGAGGTGGTGCTTGAACTCCCTGTGGCACCCCTGGCTGTTGGGTCTTAATTATCTGGGTCTTATTAGGACAGACCATAAATTTCCCTTGTTCTACCTTTATATCCTCTCCATCCCCATCCACCATGACCTCTACAACTGAGTCAATTTCATTTTCAGCTGCAGGATCCCACTTGCAAGGATTCTAGTCATACTGTGCCACAATTATTTATATACAGGTAGGCATTAGTGGCTACCCCTGTATCCTGTCAAAGTGGCATGCTAGGTCTTGTAATTGTTCACTAGTATCTTCTAATTTTGTTCCTAGGGCATCCTTATGTCCACCTATAAGAGAGACATGTCTCTTTCCAGTTTCAATTCCTCTTCTAAATACACAGCATGCACCTCTGTCACTATATGCTTCTCAGTCACATTCCACAGTGCTCGTAGCATTAGTTAACCAACAACAGCAGTGACGTGGCAGAGGTCTTTCTTTTTTTTATATGACACAATGCTCTCCTACATACTTCAAGACTTGTAGGAGGCCAACAGGATTTTTGGAAGCATCACCCACAGTCCCACAGTTGTTCCCATGAACTGAGAAGGCCTGTAACTTCAAACCACATAGAATTTGCTTGCCAGTCCAGGATTCCCCCCAAGCAACCCACACTCATCAGAGTGTCATCTACATCAACTCAACTTGGGGATTTTTTGAGGTATCCTAATCTGGCCAACTACACCAATTACAATGTAGGAGGTCAATCCCAGGGACCCCAACTCCTCATTTAGATAAACTAAAAAAAAACACAACCCCCCAAAAAACAAACACAAGGAGGACCTGTTGGAGCAGACATAGCCTTTATTATTCACTCTACAGGGATCACTGATGGTGGCAGATTGGTGAAGCAGGACTATACCTCCTCTAGTCTGAGGCTTGTTATAAGAGGCTCCAGACAAAGATGGCATGGGTCCAAGTTGTATAAATCTGCATGTAGCTTGCAGTAACATTACATCAGGGTATATGTGTATGTGCATGAGGGAAAGGTCAAAAAGCAGTCACCAGACAAGAAACTGATTCCTGGGGAGAAAAGGAAGGAGCTACATTCTGTTTCCAGGACAATACACATTCCTTCTGGCCAGGGGCCCTGTGGCCAGCCTCCTGTAAGGTGGTGGAAGGGCTAGGTCCAGCATTAACCCCACATTGACTGATTTGTGTTAACTGTATTTCTGAAAAGCACACTATATTGTTAGCTCCCAACTTTTAGTTTAACATATTTTAAACTAAAATGTGACATATTTTATTGTCATTGACATATTGTCATTGACATATTTTATGTGGGAGCTGAGATTTTTTTATCTTTAAAATTATTTTACCTTTTAAATTTTTTTAAGAAGAGAAATTAAAATTTACTTTTTTTGTTTTTTAAAAATATTTTTATGTTTAATTACAGTTGGCATATAACATTATATTAGTTTTAGTTGTACAACAGTGATTAGACATTTATAGAATTTATGAGATGATCACCTCAATAAATCTAGTACCCATCTGACACCTAATATAGTTCTTACAATATTATTGACTATATTCCCTATGCTTTACTTTATATGCCTATGACTATTTGTAACCAGGAATTTACATTTCTTAATCACTTTACCTTTTTTTACCCATCACCACACCCCCCTTTCATCAGGAAACTGTCAAAATATTCTCTGTATATATTTGTTTCTTTTTTGTTTGTTCATTTATTTTGTTTGTTTTTAGATTCCATATACATGAAATCATATGGCATTTGTCTTTCACTGTCTAACTTATTTCACTAAGAACAATACTCTTTAGGCCCATCCATATTGTTTCAGATGGCAAAATTCATTGTTTTTTATGACTGAGAGATACTCCATTGTGTATATGTGCCGCTTCTTCATCCATTCATCCACTGATAGACAATTAGATTGTTTCCATATCTGGCTATTGTAAATACAGTACAGTGAGTGACATGTGGATGAATATGTCTTTTTATAAGAGTGGTTTGGATTTTTCGAATAAATACTCAGAAGGGGAATTGCTGGGTCCTTCTTTGTCTCTTATTACATTGCCGTTGTTTAAAAGTTTATTTTGTTGACAGAGGACAATAGAAAACAGATGGTAAGGAGGTTTTGTAGGCCATGGGGAAGGTTCCCATGTCCTGTACTGCAGACATGGCTGCAGCAGTCCCCGGCCCTGGGCCAGGGACCATAGCTACCACAGGAGCTTTGGAGGAGAGCAGGCTAGCAACTGTAACTTGCTAACTCGGTCTCCTCCCAGAGCAAGGAAGTCACAGACCTGCATCAGTAGAGACCTGGTTGCTGGGCAGTGGGAGACACAGAGCAGGCAGTGCACTGCCAGCTGGGACAACACTAGAGAAACTGGGGAGCTGGGCAACACCGGGATATGGGAGAAGATATGGGCCGCAACTGACTGTGACCTAGGTAGTTCTGGGACTGGTCAGAGTTGAGCTGAGTGAAAATCCTGGAGATTGTTAGGAAAAGTTGCCTGCAAATGAGGAGAATTCACTAAAAAAAGGCTCTCAGCCACTGCGCAAGGACCTCTGGTGTGCTGTGGTGGGGGATGGGCAGGACAGAGAAGAAGGAAGAGGAGGGAAATGAATTTCTCCAAATAAGGGTGCCCCAAAGACTGGTCAAAGTGGGGCAACTGGGGCCAAAGAGGTAACAGTTCCCAGGGAGACTTAATTTAATAGAGGAACTAAACTGCCCAAAAAGGACTTTGTGTGGGTGCAGCACCCAAACCTACAAAGAATGAGAAGGAGGGGTTCAAGTTGCTCCTACTTGGTGCTCCTCACAGAGTCATAAAGTGGCTGCACACCAAGGGCGATTGATGGTACCAGTCTGACACATAGGACAGTGTGGGTCTTGAAGCAGCCTAAGGGCTGAGGTAGATGTTGTGAGCCATGGAAAAAGACAGCCCAGATACAGCCCCCATTCTTGCAGAGCCACAGGAGAGAGAAAAAAACAGAGAAAAAGAAATGAACACCCCCCCCGCCCCCCCGCCCCGCCCCACACTGTGGCATCAAGGATGAGAGCAGAACCTGTTTGGTGGGTTTAAAGTTAGCAGGAGACTTTCTTTTTTTACCTTGGAAGTGTAAGACAATAAGACCTGGAGCTGTAAAAGAACCAAAGACAGACCCAAAGAGAGATCAGAAGCCTGATCAACAACTGAGAAAAAATTTCACTTTGATATCCTTCAGAACTTGCATTTTATTTTTTATTTTATTTTGCTTTTTTGTTTTTATTTTTTTATGTATTTTAACTTTTTAATTTTTCTTCCTTATACTTAGTATTTGTTTTGTTTGTTTGATTTCCTTGTTTGTCTAGTTTTCCTGTTCTATTTTTCCTATTACATTTTAATTTCTCTTCTGACACTTAACCTGTATTCCAATGACACACTACTCTTGGTCTTTTAATTTTTATTCTTTTCATTCAGATTAAATATTGCTTGTCCTATTATTATTGTTCCAAATCTCACACAAGCACACAAGTACTGCCTGTCTTATTATTGTTGTTCCAAATCCCTACCTGGGTTTTGTCCCATTTTGCTATATTTCCTGAGCTTTTTACTGTTGTGGTTAACTTTATTTTCTCCCCCATTACCCCAAGATTCTATCTCTTGCTCTCATTGTATCTCATCATCTAACCTCATGTAGGTGTTCTGCTTTCTGGAGTCAGCTCACATTCTTCCCCTGTACCCACTGTCCTGCCAATAAGAGTCTTATCTCTTTTTCACCTGTTTAAAAAGTGGCCACTTGGGTGAATTATCATGCTTGTTGTGATACTTCTCCAAGGACCTCCTACCTGTTCCCTACTTGCTAGTACTTTAATTCTCATAGAACACTCCCCCAATGTTTTACTCCATTTTACCCTCACCCTGTCCCTAATCAAATACAAGAAAAGTGGGAGTTGTGAATACCAGTAAACCCACAGGAGGAGAGAAGCCACCAACAGGGAAAGCCCAATTGCAAGAAGAGACATCACACAAATGGAAGAAAGGGTAAACCTAGAGCATCTAGACAAGGAGATCAAAGAGACCACACCACCGAGTCCCACAGAAGTTCATGCTACAAAGATAACTGGCAAAGCAGAGCATCATGAATCACAGAAACAAACAAAAAAAGAGTCCCCAAAAATGGGGAGACAAAGAAAGAACCAGTAATCAAAAGGAATAAAAGACTCCCCACTAAAAGAGCTAAATGAAATGGAGGCAAGCAAACAATCAGATATAGAATTCAAAAGAATGGTTATAAGGATGCTCAAGGAACTCATAGACAACTATAAGGAACTGAATGAGAACTTCAACAGTATTAAAAAGGAAATAGAAACCTTAAACAAGAACCAGAAAGAAATGAATACAATTTCTGAAATAAAATATACACCAAAAGGAACTACAAGCAGGCTGGATGAAGCAGAGGGCCAAATTAGTGAACTGGAAGACAAGGTTTAAAGAAATACCCAGGTAAAGCAGCTGTATAAAAAAATACTAAAAAATATGAAGATACCTTAAGGGAAATGCAAGACAACATGAAATGCAACAACATTTGAATCATAAGAATACCAGAAGAAGAAGAAAAGGAGCAATGGATAGAAACCCTGTTTCAAAAAATAATGACAGAAAAACTCCCAAACCTGGAGAGGGAAAATACCATGCAAGTTCAGGAAGCACAGAGTCCCAATCAAGGTAAACCCAAGCAGGCCTACTCCAAGAAACATGATAATGAAAATGCCAAGTTTTAAAGATCAAGAGAGAATCTTAAAATCACCAAGGGAGAAACAGATAGTAACATACAAGGGAGCTCAAATAAGGCTAGCAGCTGATTTCTGAACAGACACTACAAGCCAGAAAAGAATGGCAGGAAATATTCCAAGTAATGAAAAGCAAAGGCCTGCAACCAAGATTACTCTACCGAGCAAGGATCTCAATTAAAATGGAAGGAGAAATAAGGAGTTTCCCAGACAAAAGAAAGCTGAAAGGATACACATCTATCAAATCAGCACTGCAAGAGATGCTAAAGGGATTGCTATAAGAAGAGAAAGAAAAAGAGAGAGAGAGAGGAACTCAGGTACAAAGAGGGAAAAATGGATAAGTATCTGTCAATAGTAACCTTCAATGTTAATGGATTATATGTTCCAATGAAAAGACATAGCATAGCTGAATGGATAAGAAAACATGGCTCACACATGTGTTACCTACTGGAGAACCACTTCAGAAAAAGACCTACACAGACTGAGAGTGAAGGGTTGGAAAAAAATATTCCAAGCAAATGGGCAAGAAAAAAATGTTGGGGTAGCAATACTTATATCAGACAAAATAGACTTCAAAACAAAAGCCATGAAAACAGATACCGAAGGACACTACATAATACTCAAGGGAAGAATCCATGAAGAAGACATTGTAGACATAAGGAGATGACTTGTGCTTATTGATTAAAAAAAAACAGGAAAACCATTTTTGTAAGAAGAAATGGTGCAGTGTTTGGCTCCCAGATCCCAATTTTTGGAACACCAGTCTGAGTCCTGCTCGGTTACAATGCTGGATTCCTTCAGCTGCACATGAGCGAGTGACTTCCAGGCCACCCTTTGCCTACTAAGTGGCATTCTTCAGTCCTCCCACCTCCTAGGAACCCTCTTTTTAATAAATGCACCACAATGTGACTGCAGTGAGTTGGTTTGGGTGGTCAGGATTTTCCGTGTTGAGAGGAAGGGATTGACCATCCATCTGAGGCTTCTGTCCCCAAGGATGCACTTTTCTGGTTTCTGTGCTCCAATGCAGGCCACCTGGAAGCCTCTTGGATGTGACTTTTGAGCTTGCTGAAGGCTGAGAACAGGATGTTGGCCCTGCACTCCTGTTTCTTCAGTGCTTAGAAATGGGGCTTTTGATCTTGTGGCTTTCAGAAGTGAGAGTGGGGCACAGCCAGCTTGGGGGCGGGGGTTGGAGTTCATCATACAGGCAGAAATTCTGCTTTCTTATGGAAGGAGAGGTTGGGGTTGAGGGTGGGGAAAGGCTTCTTCAGAACAAAACCTCAAACCACCCTTGTGGGTTCCCAGGGGAGCTCCTGAGTGGCATCATGCCCCATGGGACACCTCCCAGTCATTTCTGCAAAGGGCACCTGGCCTTCCCTCTGCTCAGGAAGCCACAGTGCATAGTGTGCCTGGAGTGGTGTGCATGCCACCATGGGTCTATTGACTACAGAAAAGTTCACACCAAATGCCAGCCATAGTGGTCTCCTTTCTATTGTCACCATAAACCAGCAGTTTTAATGTAAGTGGTCAAGTACCACTATGATGCCATGGAGGATCCATCAGTGACATGCACATTGACTCCATGTGGGGGTCCAGGTCCCCATTTCCAGGCCAGGGCACCGCTCCACAGCCACTGAGAGTGTTGCCTGCCAATAGCTCTGAGCTGTCACCTTCCCTGGAGAAGTCCACTTCCAATCTCAGAGTGTCCAACTATCTAATTTCTTCCTCTTTGCCTACAAATGCAAAATGTGCATTCAGTACTCCTTTGGACCTTCCAGGCATATTCAGTGTCATCCGTAGAGTCTCCCAACTCTGTGATTCCCTGAGGATGTTAGAATTCTCCTCTCAAGGGCTCTGTTTGAAGGCAATGACCAGCCTTCAGGAGAGAGGCTAACATGAGTTTGGTGGCCAGAGGGAGCTGGGTTGAGTCCAGAGTGCCATTTATTTCCTGGACAATATCAGGCAAGAGGAGATGCCCAATGCCACCATCTCCCACCTGGTGAGATGCAGAGTTACTCTGGAACCTAGCAGGACCATCCCAGAGTCCCTGCTTTCAACCACTGTCTGGATGCAGGGTGGAATGGACCAACAGTGTTTGGGCCAGTCCCTGGCTGCTTGTACAATGGTAGCAATGAAGATGATTGTCCTGTTGATCAGATGATGAAGATCATAATGATAATAATGATAGCAACAAGGTCAAAGGAACATGATTCACATATCTAGATAAGAAGCCAATTGAAATTCTAGAGATTTTTCCCCAAAGGCACTTACTGATGAGAAAAAAAAAAAAGAATAAAAAAATCCAAGCCTCAGGTTCCTGGAAGGAGCACACCTTGGAGTCAGAAGACCTCATCTGACTGAGTTTGGTGTGCTTATCTGTACAATGGGCCCCAAGGTCAAGGTTCAGTGAAAAGAGACCCTGGGTACAAGTGCTTAGCCCTGCACCTGGCACAGTAGGGGCCCCACAGGTGTCTGATGGTTAAAAGAAGGCCATGTCTTAGGAGGGGATTGCAGGATGACACTGGGAAGAAGCAGTGCATGGAGCACCTCCAGGGCATGGGACATGGTAACTTGCAAAAATTCCTGGGACCCCAGCAGAAATGGCCACATTGGCTCTGGCGACAAGGAAGGACTTGCTGCTTCCTTGAGTTTGCTGAAACAATTTCTTTGTGTTCCAGGGTTCTCTGGTATTTTCATGGCCAATTTTCGCACATTCAGCCTTCTTGTTCTGCAAATGATCTCCCCACACAATGCCTGGGAGGGCTGAACTTTTTACTCTGTATCCTTCACTTCTGCATTACATTGTGCTGGGCAAAAACTAGACTAATAACTATTGGTGAGAAATAGACTTACCAGGATCCAGGCCTGAATGTTGTAGGAATAAACCCTCATTAGTTGCCATGAGGACTTAAAGTATGTCTTCCCTGCTCTGCAGCTTTGGAAAAACCACCTAAACCCTATGGACTTTATCTACCTAGCATGTCAATCAAACCACCCCTGCCTTACAGGGTTGGGATACTGCAATGGACTCTTACTGGATCTTTGAAATTTAAGAGCTGAAAGATTGATTTGAAAAGAACAACTTAAGGAAATTTAGCTGGTTCTAGAAATTATAGTAGAACATATTTGTAGAAAATATGCTGCGAGTGTTTTTTTTCTCTTAGAAATTTAAAAATACCTTTCCAATTAGCACCTGGATTAAGAAGTCAAAACTGAAATAATAAAGTAGTTATAAATTAATGGCATCATGTAAAAAAAACAAGAGGGCTTTGTAAATATATACGCACCCAAACTAAGAGCACCCAAATATGTAAGGAAAACCTTGTAGGACTTCAAGAAAGATAGAGACAGCAACACATTTATACTAGGGGATTTTAACAACCCACTGTCAAAAATGGGTAGATCATCCAAACAAAATATTAACAAGGATATTGTGCATTGAACAATGTCCTAGATCAAATGGACTTAACTGATATATAGAACCTTTCATCCCAAAGAAGCAAAATACACATTCATTTCAAATGCACATGGGGTATTTTTGAAGACACATGATAAGACACAAATCGAGTCTCAACAAATTCAAGAAAATTGAAATCCTATCAAGCATTTTCTTGGGCCATGAGGGTCTGAAACTAGAAACCAACCTCAAGGAAAAAACTCAAAAACACTCAAATGCAGGGAGACTGAGTAGCATGCTATTAAACAATGAATGGGTTAATAATGACATCAATCAAGAAATCAAAAACCTTCTGGAAACAAATGAAAATGAACACACAACTGTCCAAAACTTATGGGGCACAGCAAAAGCAGTTCTGAGAGGGAAGTTCATAGTGATACAGGCCTATCTGAAAAAGATAGAAACATTTCAAATAAATACTTAACACTACATTTACAAGAACTGGAGGAGCAACAACAAACACGGCCCAGAGTGACCAGAAGGAAGGAAATAACCAAGATCAGAGCAGAATTAAATGACATAGAGATGAAGAGAACAATTCAAAGGATCAATAAATTCAGGAACTTGTTCTTTGAAAAGATAAACAAAATTGACAAATCTTTAAGCAGACTCATCAATAAAAAAAGGGAGAGGATACAAATAAATCAGAAATGAAAGAAGAGAGATCACAACTGATGCCACAGAAATACAAAGGACTGTAAGAAATTACTACAAAGAACTATATGTCAAGAAATTTTAAAACCTGGGTGAAATGGACAAATTCCTGAAAAAATATAATCTTCCATAACCAAATGGAGAAGAAGCGGAAAGCCTGAACAGACTGATAACAGCTTAGGAAATTGAAGCATTAATCAAATAACTCCTGGCACACTAAAGCCTCGGACTGGGTGGTTTCCCAAGAGAGTTTCATAAAACATTTAAGGAAGAGCTAACATCAGTCCATCTCAGACTATTCCAAAAAATCCAAAAAGAAGGAAGAATCTCAAACTCTTTTTTGAAGCCAGCATCATCCTAATCCCAAAACCAGACAAAAACACCACAAGGAAAGAAAACTACAGGTCAATATTGCTGATGAACATAGATCCTAAAATCCTCAGCAAAATATTGGCAAACCACATTCTACAACACATTGAAAAGATCTCCCACAGTGATTGAGAGGGGTTCATCCAAGGGATGCAAAGATGGTTACAATATTCACAAATCAATAAATGTAATACATCACATAAACAAAAGGAAAGACAAAAATCATATGATTATATACACAGATGCAGAAAAAGCATTTGATAAAGAAAGCACCCATTTAATATCAAAACCCTCAGAAAAGTGACAGCAGAGGGAGCATACCTCAACATATTAAAGGCAATATATAAGAAACTTATAGCCAACATCATACTCAATGGGCAAAAAATAAAATCTTTCCCACTAAGATCAGGAACAAGACAAGGGTGTTGCTATTCACCTTGTCTACGCAAGGGTTCACTGCTACTATTCAACATAGCACTGGAGGACCTAGGCACAGTGATCAGATAAGAAAAAGAAATAAAAGGCATCCAAATAGGAAAGGAGGAAGTAAAACTGTTATTTTTTGCAGATGATATGATTGTGTACATAGAAAACCCTATAGAACCCATCAAAAAACTACTCAACCTAATAAGTAAATTTGGCAAAACAACAGGTACAAAGTCAATATTCAGAAATTGAAGGCATTTTTGTACACCAGCAATGAAATATCATAATCATAAATCATGAACAAAATCCCATTTGTTATAGCAACATCAAAAAAAAGTAAATAAAGTACCTAGGAATAAACCTTACCAAGGAGGTAAAAGACCTGTACTCATAAAGTACACGACACTGAAGAAAGCAATTAAGGAATTAAATAAATGGAATTCATTTATTTAAGAAATTAAGGAATTAACAAATAAATGGAAGCATATATGGTTCATGGATCAAAAGAATTAACAGCATCGAAATGATCATACTACCTAAAGGAAGTTACAGATTCAACTCAATGTCTATTAAAATACCAATGACATATTTTGCAGATGTAGAACAAACAATTCAAAAATTTATTGGAACCATAAATGACCCCAAATAGCTGCAGCAATTTTGAGAATGAAGAACAAAGTCAAACGGATCACAATACCTGATATCAAACTATACTACAAGGCTACTGTAATCAAAACAGTCTTGTGCTGACATAACAACAGACACTTAGATCAATCTAACAGAATAGAGAACCCAGAAATAAACCCTTGTCTCTATGGTCAATTAATATTTGACAAAGGAGGCAAAAGCATAAAATGGAGTAAAAATAGCCTCTTTATCACATGGTGTTGGGCTATCTGGACAGCTACATGCAAAAAAGTGAAAGTCGACCACCACCTTACAGCATACACAAAAATAAACTGAAAGTGGATAAAAGACTTAAATATAATTCACAAAACTGTAAAAGTCCTAGAGGAGAAAATAGGCAGGAAAATCTCAGATATTCCAGGCAGCAATATTTTCACTGATATGTTCCCTAGAGTGAGGGACATAAATGAAAGTATTAACAAATGGGACTTCATCAAAATAAGAAGCTTCTTGATGGCTAAAGAAAATATCATCAAAATGAAAGGGGAACCAACCATATGGGATAATATACTTGCCAATGATACATCAGACTAGGGTTTGACCTCCAAAATATATAAAGAACACACACAACTCTCCTTTAGGAAAGCAAACAACCTAATTAAGAAATGGGCAAAGGATCTGAACAGACACTTCCCCAAGGATGACATGCACAGGGCTCAGAGACATTTGAAAGGATGCTCAGCATCACTAGCCATCAGAGAGATGCAGATGAAAACCACAATGGGATACCATTTCACACTGGTCAGAATGGCCTACATAAACAAATCAACAAACAAATGGCACTGGGGAGGTATGGAGAAAAGAGAACCCTAGTACACTATTGGTGGGAATGCAGACTGGTGCACCACTGTGAAAAACAGTATGGAATTATGTGAGAAAACTGAAAATAGAACTGCTTTTTGACTCAGCAATTCTATTGCTGGGATTATACCCTAAAAATCCAGAAACACCAATTCAAAAGAACCCATGTACCCCCATGTTCATAGTAGCACAATTTACAATAATCAAATGTTTGAAGCAACCTAGATGCCCATCAGTACATGAGTGGATAAAAAAACTGTGGTCCAGTTATACAACGGAAATACTATGCAGCAGAAAGAACAAAGGAGCTCCTACTATTTGCAACAGCATGGATGGATCTGAACAGCATTATGCTAAGTGAAATAAACCATGCAGTGAAAGACAAATACTATATGATTTCACCCATAAGTGGAGAGTAATCAACAAAACAAACAAGCAAGAATAAAAACATTGTTTTTTTAATTGATCAACAGTAACAAAATTTTAGAAAAGTAAATAAAGTCTCTTTTATCTTGTATAAGTATTGATACTCAGGCTTTTTATTTATGAAATCTCTTTTTCTATCATTTACTTTCAGTCTCTGTGTCTTTCTGTCTAAAGTTATTCTCTTGTAGACAGCATATGTAAGGGTCTTGTTCTGTTATACATTCAGCCACCATATGTCTTTTTATAATTAAAAAAAATTTTATTGATAAGTATAGTTTCATCCTTCCCCCCAGCACTCCCACCTTCCCCCACCCTCGACCCCATCTCCCCTTGACTTGTCCATGAATCCTCTATATATATTCCTTGACCACCCTTACCATTTCCCTCCTTATTCTCCTCCTCCTTCTCCTCTGATATATTCCCAGTAGTGGTATTGATGGGCCAAAGGGCAGATCTATTTTTAATTTTTTTAAGGTATCTCTAAACTATTTTCCACAGTGACTTCTCCAGTGTACATTCTCCAGTGCAAGAGGATCCCCTTTCTCTGCACACTTGTCAGCATTTATTTGTTGATTTATTGATGATAGCCATTCTGACAGGTGTGCAATGGTATCTTATTGAGGTTTTAATTCACATTTGTCTGATGATTAGTGATGGTGAACGTCTTTTCACTTGTCTGTTGGTCATCTGTATGTCCTGTTTGGAAGGTGTCTATTCACATCCTTTGCACAATTTTTAATGGGGTTCTTTGATTTTTTTAGTGAAAAATTTTTAGTGTGCTTTATAAATTTTGGATATTAATCCCTTATGAGATGTATCAGTAAATATGTTCTCCCATCCTGTGGGGTGCCTTTTTATTATGTTCATGATTTGTTTTGCTTCACAAAAACTTTTTAGTTTGTTGTAGTCCTACTTATAAACATTATTCTTTCTTTCCTTTGCCTGAGGAGATGCATCGATAAAAAACTGCTATTACTAATGTCTAAGATTATGCTACTTATGTTTTCTGCTAGAATTTTTGTGGTTTCAGGTCTAACATTTAAGTGTTTGGTCTAATTTGAAATCATACTTGTGTGTGGTGTAAGAAGGTAGTTGTTTCATTTTTCTACACATATCTGTCCAATTTCCCCATCACCATTTATTGAATAAACTAGTTCATTTTATGTACTTGCTTCCACTGCTGAAAGTTCATTGACTATAAAGGTGTGGATTTACTTCTGGGCTCTCTATACTCTTCCATTGATCTGTGTGTCTGTTTTTATGCCAGTACCATGTTATTTTAATTATTATGGCTGTATAATAGTTTGATAGTAGGTAGTGCAATTCCTCCAACTTTGTTCTTCTTTCTCAGGATTGCTATTTGCTATGTGGGGTCTTTTTGGTTCCATATAAATTTTTGAAATATTTGTTCTAGTTCTGTGGAATATGTCACTGGAATCCTGATAGGAATTGTATTGAATCTATAGATTGCTTTTGGTAGTATGGACATTTTAATTATGTTAATACTTCCTAACCATGAACAGAGTATGTGCTTCCTCTTATTTGTATCTTCAATTTCTCTCTTCAGTGTCCTATAATTTTATGAGTACAGGCTTTTGCATCTTTGGTTAGCTTTATTTCTAGGTATTTTATACTTTTTGAACCAACTGTGAATGGGATTATTTCACTGATTTCCCTTTCTATCATTGTTGGCATATAAAAATGCAATTGAGAGCAAGAGCATACTGCCAGTAGCATATCCAAGCCAGGGTAGCAGCCACCAGCAAGGGCATTGCCAGATAATTTTGGGGATTCTGGTGGCACCTAGAGCTGTGAGAAGAGGTGGGTAATGAATGTCCTTCATCCAGATAGACTCTGGAATTGCAAGAGAGTTGTAGTGTGTGGAAAGCTGGGCAGGGGCTCAGAGCAGCAGTGGTACCCAAGGAGACTTTTTTCAAAAGGGAACCAAGGCTCACTGCACAGGGAACTCACATGTGCAGCAGCCAGGAAACCAAAAAGGGAGGGATGTGGGCATGATTTGCTCTCAGTACACCTCACAGATTGATCAAAGAGGGCAGCAGTGGCTCAGATCAGTAGAAGTGCCCAAAGATACTATTTTTAAAATCAAAATGGAGGTGCACTCTGCAGGGACCTTGCACATGCAGTGGCCAGGCCAAGAGGGAGTGGTATGAGGCAAATTTGCTTCCACTCAGTGAACCTCACAGATTGATCAAAGTGTTGTGAAGTGAGGTGGTTTGTTGGTGTCAGCCTGATGTAACTGTGAAGAGTGGAGAATGCAAGCTGCACAGTGCTCTGAGGGCATGGGCTGGAACCTGGGCAACTATGATTATTGTAGTCCAGACTGAGTCCTCACCCTGGCCAAACCACAGGAAAGGAAAAAAAGAACCCCGCCCCCTCTACCTGCAGGAACCAAGGGAACCAGGAAGATCTGGAAAACTGTCAAGGCAGGCTTACCAATCAGCAGGTGGCTTTTTTTTTCAAGAGTAAGACAGTAAGACCTGGAGCTCAGAGAAAACCAGAGATAAATGCAGATGAAATCAGAAGGCAAACTCCGGCAGCTGACACAAATTTCACTTTGCTCTTCATCAGAACTTTCACGATACTTTTTCCTCTTTTAGTTTATTTATCTTTATTTGTTGGTTTGTTCTTATTTTGCTTTTTTCCTCCCTTTATATCACATTTTAATTTTTCTACTTTAACTTCACTCATATTCCAAATACCTCACTACTCTTTGTCATTTGTTAATTTTTATTCTTTTTATTCATATCATATATTTTTAATCATACTATTGTGATTCCAAATCTCACACAGCACCATTTCCTGGTCTTAACCCATTTCATCATCTTCCTGAGCTTTATTACAGTTCAAGTAAGCTTTATTTTCTCTCACACGATGTTAAGTTTCCATCCCCTACTTTCATTATTCATCCTCCATCTAACCTTGCATAAGCACTCTTCTTTCTTAAGTTAGCTCATATTCTTTTCCCCCTCTTATAACAGTCTTATTTCTGTTCCACCTTTTATTAACAGTGCTAGTTGGGTTAAATACCACAGTGAGTACTGTATTTCTACAAAGGAACTTCTATTTCTACATAATTTGTGTTTTAAATCCTATAGAATATACTCTCCCACAGTCTTACCTTATCACAGTCATTATGCCTTCCCTTTGCTGCTGACTAATTGAGTGTGGAATTTTATTTTATTGCTTCCTCTTTCTCTCTCTCTCTTTTTTCCTTAACCCTCTCTCAACCTGGGCTTTACTTCCTCCTCTTATTAGTTTGATTCCCGCATACTCTTAAAATCATTTTTCTTTACTGTAGACATCTCATATTCACCTTTTGCTTTGTTACAATATTTTTACTTCCATTCCGCCTTTATTAAACTTCATTCAGCTGTTGTTATTGACCCTGCTGTGGTTTTTCTGCACTATGCTCCCATTTATCTGGTATATTTACAATTTTAATTCAAACCTCATAGTATACTCCTCCCTTTTCTTATCCCACTGTTCCCATAATCCTTTCATGTTTTTATTACATTTTAAATTTTTTCTCTCCCTTTCTTCACCTTGGTTCTATTCCAACTCATTAATTCTTTTCCTTCTTATGACTCAATAACATTCTCCCCTCTTTTTGTTATCTCATATTCTCACTATTGTATCTTATATCGACAATCTCTCTTCATCTTTATTAACCTGAGTCCAATTGAGGTTGAGATTGCTGACATGGCAGAGGGTTTCTTTTTGCTTACATAGGTTTGATTGCCTGGTAGTACTGCTTTCTTATCCAACACATGTTAAACAGCATACAAGAAAAGATGGGGTTGTAACTACCAGTAAACATGCTGGATGGGAGGACCACCAACAAAGGAACCACAAAAAGGTAAAGTGCAAGTATAACAAAAGAGCTCAAAGAAACTGAACAAAGGACAACCCTAGAGAATCCAGATAAGGAGATCAAATAGACAGCACCAATGAGTTCTACAGAACTCCAACCCCAGAATTTTACCCCATGAAGACAACTGGCAGTATCGAGCATCTGGAATCACACACACACACACACACACACAAATAAAAACCCAAAAGAGTCATCTAAAATATGGAGACAAATAAAGAACTCACAATTGACAGGAATGGAAGAATCCAAAGTAAAAGACCTGAAAGAAATGGAGGCAAGAAAACTGTAAGATATAGAATCCAAAAGAATGGTGATAAGGATGCTAAAGGAACTGGGTAGAAACTATAACAGCACGAAAAAGGAAATAGAGAACACAAACATGAACTGGGAAGAAATGAAGAATACAATAAAAAAACAAAAAAAAAATACACTAGAAGGAATCACAAACAGACTGGAAGAAACAGAGGACAGAGTTAGTGAGATGGAAGACAAGGTAGAAAGAAATACTGAGGTAGAGCATCAGCATGAAAAAAGACTAAAGAAATATAAGGATAGCTTAAGGAAACTTCAGGGCAACAAGGAATGTAACAACATTTGATTCATAGGATTACTAGAAGAAGGCAGGGATAAAGATATAGAAAACCTGTTTGAAAAAATAATAACTGTAAACTTCCCTAACATAGAGAGAGGAAAAGCCATGGAAGATTCGGAAGCACAGATGGCCCCAATCAAGATGAACCCAAAGAAGCTCACTCTAAGGCAGTTCATAATTAAAATGGCAAAATTCAAAGGCAAAGAGAGAATGGTAAAGGCAGCAGGGGTGAAACAGGAAGTAACATACAAGGGGGCTCCAATAAGGCTAGCACCTGACTCCTGAAAAGAAGTACTATAAGCCAAAAGAGAATAGACAAAAGCATTCCATGTAATGAAAAACAAAGGCCTGAAACAAATACTATTCTTCCTAGCAAGGCTGTCATTTAACATGGAAGGTGAAATGAGTTTCCCAGACAAAGGAAGGCTGAAAGAATACACCCCCGCTAAACCAGCATTGTAACATATACTTCAGGAACTGCTTTAAGAAGATGAAGAAAAAGAGTGATAGAGGAACAGAGGTACAAAGGGGAAAATGAATAAGTACCAATGAATAATAACTTTAAATGTATATGGAGTAAATGCTCCTATGAAAAGACATAGGATAGCTGAATGTATAAGAAAACATGACTCACATACATGCTGCCTACAAGAAACCCACCTCAAAACAAAAGAACTACACAGACCGAAAGTGAAGGGTTGAAAAAAATATTCCAAGAAAATGGATGAAAGAGAGGCTGGTATAAAAATACATATACAAGATAAAATAGACTTCAAAACAAAGGCCATAAAAAGAGACACAGAAGGACATTTCATAGTACTCAAGGGAAGACTCCACCATGAAGACAGAAATATTGTAAACATATATGCATCCAATATAGGAGCACGAAAATATATAAGGAAAATCTTGGAATATTTCAAGAAAGATATGGATTTAAACACACTTATACTAGGGAATTTTAACACCCTACTGTCAACAATGGATAGACCTTCCAAGCAAAGAATCAACAAGGGCATTGTGGCACTCAGAGTCAGGCTAGATCAAATGGACTTATGTATATAGAATCTTTCAGCCCAAAAAAGAAAAATACACATTCTTTTCAAAAACATATTGAATGTTTTCAAAGATAGATCACATGATAGGACACAAATTAGGCTCAACAAATTCAAGAAAATTAACATTATAAAGAGCATTTTGTCAAACCACTAGAGTTTGAAACTAGAAACCAACCTCAAGGACAAGACTAAAAAACATTCAAATTCTTGGGGATTGAATACCATGTCATTAAATAATGAATGGGTTAATAATTAGATAAAGGAGAAATAAAAACTTCTGGAAACAAATGAAAACAAATATACACAAACCCAACATCTATGGGACAAAGGGATGTCAGTTGTGAGAAAGAAGTTCATAGCAATAAGGCCTACCTAAAAAAGATATAAACATTTTAATTAAACAACCTATCCCTACATCTTGAAGAACTGGAGAAAAAACAAACAAAGCCCAGAGCAAGTAGAAAAAAAGAAATAACCAAGATCACAGCAGGATTAAATGGCATAAAACTTAAAGAATAATTCAAAGAATCAATAAATTCAGGAGAGTTTTCAACAAGCCTTTAAGCATACTCTCAAGAAAAGATGAGAGAGGACCCAAATAAATAAAATCAGAAATGAAAGAGGTGGATTACAACTGACACCACAGACATACAAAAGATTGTAAAAAATTACTATGAACTATATTATGCCAATAAATTTGAAAACCTAGGTGAATGGTCAAATTTCTAGAGACACCTAATCTTCCAAAACTGAATCAAGAAGAAGCAGAAAGCCTGAAGATACCAAAAAAAGCTGGGGAAATTTAAGCAGTACTCAAAAAACTTTTGACCCACAAAAGCCCTGGGCAGGATGTTTTATAAGAAAATTAAAAAAAAAACATTTAAGGAGGAGGTAACCCCTATTCTTCTCAGGCTATTCCAAAAAATCCAAGAAGAGAGAATTCTCCCAAACTTCCTTTATAAGGCCAGCATGATCCTAATCTCAAAAACAGATAAAGACACAACATAGAAAGAAAATTACAGGCCAATATAACTGATGAAAATAGATACTACAATCCTCAACAAAATAATGACAAACTGCATCCAACAATACATGAAAAAGATCATACACCATGATCAAGTGGGATTTATCCTAGGGGTATGAAGATTGTACAATATTCACAGATCAATAAACATAATACATCAGATAAACCAAAGGAAAGACAAAAATCACATGATCATATCAATAGACATGTAAAACGCATTTGATAAGGTACAACATCGATTTATAATAAAAACACTCAGCAAAGTGAGAGTAGAGGGAGCATACCTCAACATAATAAAGGCCATATATAGAAGCCTATAGCCAGAATGATGCTCAATAGGTAGAAACAAAAATCTTTCCCACTAAGATCAGGAACAAGATAAGGGTGTCTGTTTTCACCTCTTCTCTGCAACATAGTATTGGAAGTTCTAGCCAAAGTGATCATAAAAGAGAAAGGAATAAAAGGCATCCAAATTGGAAAGTAGGAAGTAAAACTGTCATTGTTTACAGGTGACATGATAGTGTACATAGAAAACTCTACGGACTCCACCAAAAATCTACTCAGCCTAATAAGTGAATTTGGGCAAACAGTGGAATAGAAAGTCAATATTTAGAAATTAAAGCATTTTTGTACACTAGCAATGAAATTTCAGAATCATAACTTAGGAAAATATTCCATTTGCTATAGCAACAAGAAAAATAAAGTACTTTGGAGTAAACCTAACAAAGGAGGTAGAAGACCTAAACTCAGAAAACTACACAACACTGAAGAAAGAAATTAAGGAATATACAAATAAATGGAAGCATATACCATGTTCATAGACTGGAGGAATTAACATCATCAAAATGTTCATGTTACCAAAACCAATTTAGAGATTCAAAGCAATCCCTATCAAAGTAACAATGGCATATGTCACAGATATAGAACAAACATTTCAAAAATTTCTATGGACTTATAAATGACCCCAAATAGCTTCAGCAATTTTGAGTAAGAAGAACAAAGTAGGAGGGATCACAATACCTGACAACATATTATACTGTAAGACCACTGTAATCAAAACATTCTGGTACTGGCATAAGAACAAACATATAAACAAATGGAACAGAATAGAGGGCCCAGAAATAAACCCATGTCTCTATGGCCAATTAATATTTGACAAAGGAGTCAAAAGCATAAAATGGAGTAAAAATAGCTTCTTCAACAGATGATGTTGGGAGCTCTGGATAGCTACCTGCAAAAAATCAAATTCAACCATCAATTACACCACACACAAAAATAAACTCAAGATGGTTAAAAACCTAAATATATGTCATAACAACATAATAGCCCCAGAGGAGATCATAGGCAGGAAAGTCTCAGATATTCCATCCAGCAATATTTTCACTGATATTTCCCCTCGGGCAAGGAACATAAAAGAAATAATAAACAAATGGGACTTCATCAAAATAAGAAGCTTCTGCACAACTTAAGCAAACATCAGCAAAATTAAAAAGGAACCAATCGTATACAGGAGTTATATTTTCCAATGCTACCTCAGACAAGGGTTTGATCTCCAAATATATAAAGAACTCATATGACTCCACTCTAGGAAGACAAACCATCCAATTAAAAAGTGAGCAAAGGACCTGAACAGATACTTCTCCAAGGAGGGCATACAGAGGGCCCAGAGACATATGAAAGGATGCTCAGCATCACTATCCATCAGAGAGATGCAAATTAAAACCACAATGAGATACCACTTCACTCCTGTCAGAATGGCCATTATAAACACATCAACAAACAACAAGTGCTGGTAAGGATGTCGAGAAAAGGGACCCTTAGTACACTGTTGGTGGGAATGCACACTGGTGCAGCCACTGTGTAAAAATGTTTGGAATTTCCTCAAAAAGCAAAAATGGAAATGCCTTCTGACCCAGCAATTCCACTGCTGGGATTATACCCTAAAATCCAGAAACGCCTATTCAAAGAACCTATGTACCCCTATGTTCACAGTAGTACAATTTACAGTAGCCAAGTGTTGGAAGCAACGTAAGTGCCCAAGAGTAAATGAGTGGATCAAAAAGCTTAGATATATTTATACAATGGAATACTATGCAGCAGAAAGGAAGAAAGAGCTACTATCATTCATGACAGCATGGATGGAACTGGAGAGCGTTATGCTAAGTGAAATAAACCAGGTGGTGAAAGACAGATACCATATGGTCTTACCTGTAAGTGGAACCTAATCTATACAATAAGAAGCAAGCAAAATATAACCAGCAACATTGAAATAAAAAACAGCCTGAGAGTAACCCGAGGGGAAGAGGTAGGGGAATAATAAGGGAAATGTAGGGGAAGGGACACCAAGGAACATGCTTAAAGGACCTATCAACAAAGCCAAATGAGGGAAGAATTCAGGGTAGAAACTGCAGATGTGTGGACCTGGGGAAAGTGGTGGCAGGAAAGTGTTGACAAAAAACAGAACAAAACAAAACAAAACATAACAAAACAAAAAAAGAGACAGGGTGAGCTTGAGAAAAGTATAGGAAATTGAGAGGCAAAGTACTGATATGTACAACCCATAGACATGAACTAATTTGGGGGGCATGATTGGATGGGGTGCAGGGTGGAGGGGATAAAGGGGAGAAAAAAGTGGAAGAACTGTGATAGCATTATCAATAAAATGTACCAAAAAGTAAAAGATAAAATAAATAAAATAAAATAAAATTTAACATTTTAATTATGATGTGTCTTAGAATAGGTCTCTTTGTGTTCATCTTGATTCAGCCACTCTTTGCTTCCTGAACTTTTGTGGCTTTTCCCTTCTTCAGGTTAGGGAAGTTTTCTGTCATTATTTTTCCAAAGAAGTTTTCTCTCCCTTACTCCTTTTCTTCTTTCTTGCATTCCTGTGATTTGAATGTTGTTTTGTTTCATGTTGTTTTCCTGTTCCCATAAGCTTTTATATATTTTTAGTCTTTTTTCATACTGCTGCTCTACCTCGGTATTTCTTTCTACCTTGTTTTCTGGGTCATTAATTCAGTCCTTTGCTTCATCCAACCTGCTTGTAATTCCTTCTAGGGTACTTTTTTATTTCAGGTATTATAGTCTTTATTACTTCCTGGCTCTTGTTTATAGTTTCTAATTCCTTTTCCATACTGTTGTATTTCTCACTCAGTTCCTTGTAGTTGTCTGTGAGTTCCTTGAGAGTCCTTATAACCATTCTTTTGAATTTTGTATATGATAGTTTGCTTGCCTCCATTTCATTTAGCTCTTTTACTGGGGAGTCTTCCATCCCTTTCAATTTCAGATTCTTTCTTTGTCTCCCCATTTTATGTGAGTCTTTTTGTTTGTTTCTGTTATTCCTGATGCTATGCTTTGCCAGCTGTTTTCATAGGGTGAACATTTGTGGTAGGAGTTCTGGGTACTCAGTGGAGTGGTCTTTTTGTTCTCCTTTTCTGGATGTTCTAGTATTGCCCTTTGTTCCATTTGGGGGGGCTGTCTTGTTGTACTTGGGCTTTACCTTTGGTGGCTTCTTTGTTGTTTGGTTCTCCCCTCCAGCAGATTTACTGGTATTCACAACTCCAACCTTGTCTTGTATGCCAGTTGAGGCTTTCAGACCAGGGGTCACAGTATAGATTAGGGGTAACTTTCTTTCTTAATAAGAAAATGCAACCTATATATTCCATGGAGACATTATTTATTGGGTGGTATGGGCTAAACTAAGGCCAGAAGTGCTTTCACTACCAAAACCTTGTATATGACTCCAATTTTGCACCACTCACTTCTCTCAGGAAAAAGAAGAGCCAACTTGTCCAATTTGTTGATATAAAATTGTTTATAGTTTCTTACAGTCCTTTGTATTATGTGATATCTGTTGTTACTCCTATTTCTTTTCTGATGTTATTTATTTTGTATTCTCTCTTTTTTTGGATGAGTCTTATTAAATGTTCATCAATCTTGTTTTTCTTTTTGAGGAACCAGCTCCTGGTTTTGTTGCTCTTCTGCATTTTTTAAGTGTCTATGTCATTAATTTCTGCTCTGACCTTGATTATTTTCTTTCTTTTACTTGCTTCAGGCTTTTTAAAAGAAAAAGTTCTTTTAGGTGTAGTGTTAGATTACTTATTTGAGATTTATTATTTTCTCACTTCTGACTTTCCTACATAGCACCTGGACTTTAATGCTATGAACTTTCCTGTCAGGACTGTTTTTGCCAAGTTCCTTACATTTTGGCTTGTTGTGTGTTCATTTTCATTTTTCTCCTGGTAGATTTTGATCTCCTTCCTGATATCATTAGTAACCTATTAATTATTTAATAACATGGTATTTAGCTTCCAATTATTTGAGTGTTTTTGTTATAGATGATTTTTAATTTCCTGCCATTGTGATCAAAGAAAATCCTTAATATGATTTTCAGTTTTTTTGAATTTATTAAGACTTGCTTTGTGACCTACATGTGGTCTGTCTTTGACAATGATTCATGTGCACTTGAGAAGAATGTATATTCTGTTGCTTTGGGATGAAATATTCTGTAAATATCAATTAAATGCATTTGATCTAGTGTGTTATTTAATTTCACTATTTCCTTTTATAAAAAAGATTTTATTTACTTTTATTTTTAGACAGAGGGTAAGGGAGGGAGAGAGAGAAAGAGAGAAACATCAATGTGTGGTTGCCTCTTGCACACTCCCTACTGAGGACCAGAACCACAACCTAGGCATGTGCCCTGATTTGGGAATCGAACTGGTGACCGTTTAGTTTACAGGCTGATGCTCAATCTACTGAACTACACCAGCTGGGTCACTATTTCCTTTTTGATTGTCTGGAAGATCTATCCCTTGGTGACAGTGGGCTGTTAAAACCCCTTATTATGACAGTATTGCCTTTGATCTCTTCTTTAAAGTCCAGCAAGATTTTCTTTTTATATTTACTTGCTCATGTATTGGTTGCACATATGTTTATAAAAGTTCTATCCGCTTTAGTATTCTGTAGTGACACTTTAGTATTATGTACTGACCCTCTTTGTCGCTTTTTATGGCCTTTGTTTTGAAGTCTATTTTGTCAAATATAATAGTGCTACTCCATCTTTTTTTGATTTACATTTGCATGAAATATTTTTTCCCATCCCTTCACTTTCAGCCATGTAAATCTTTGCCCTGGGGTGGGTCTCTTGTTGACTGAATATACATGGGTTCTGTTTTCTTATTTATTTGGATACCTTCTGGAACTTCTGTCATGCAGATGTTGTTCTGCTTCATGTTGTCATAAAGCTCCATTAGACGTTCCTCATTTCTCTTAATTCTCTTGTTAATTCTCATTTTTGATGGGTTCTCTAATCTTGTCCTCAAATTGCTGATTCTTTCCTCTGCTTCATCTAACCTACTGCTGATTACTTCTAGTGAATTTTTCATTTCAGATATTGTAATCTTTATTTCTGACTGGTTCATTTATGGTTTCTATATCTTTTTTAATGCATACTATCTCTTTATTGATGTTCTCACTGAGATCACCCATTTCCCCCCTAAGTTCCTTGAACATCCCCATAACCATTATTTTAAACCCTGCACCTTGTGTTTGGATTGCTTTCATATATATTGTTTAAATTCTCTTTGTGGGGATTTCTGCTCTCTTTTTCTTGGGACATTTTCCTTCATTGCCTCATTTGATCTCTGTGTGTTGATCTCTGGGTGTTAGGTAGGTGTACTATGTCTTCCAAACCTGTTTTGATGGTTTTATGGCAAAGGTGACTTGCTGGTCATTGGCACAATGCTTCAGAACACCTGAGCTCCATGGTCCAGGAGTGTTTTTCGTGGGTTCTCTGTCCCCTCTGTTGTAGTTGTTTCTTGAATGCTATTAGCTTTTTCTTAGGTAGAGTTATCACTTCGGTCTGGGAGACTGTAAGGGTAACCCTAACCTTTATGTGTAAGATGTTATGCAGGGTCTGCCCCTTGATATGATGTTGTTCCCAGCAGAGCCAGGACCTGTAGGATGGCCCTTTGGGTGTACTGATTGTATGGCTAGTTTGTTCAAGCTTTGGTGTGGGCTGAAACCCTCTCTCCCAATTGTTTTGTTGGTCCTGGATCTACTTGGACTGTGTTTAGATACAGGTAGCTGTCAGGTGTTGTGTGTAACCTCCCCTGGGATACCTGTCTGTAGTTATCATGCTATTTACAGTTCATGTGTGTGTCTACTCGACCTGTGTGTGTCAGTGAGAGGTCAATCTGTGTAGAAGAGTAAGCTTCATTCTGCTTGTCACAGGTGGCAGTTCTGAATAAGCTGAGACTCCCTGAGGTCTGCCTCCAACTTTTTGCCACTCTGCCTCTCCCTGTGGTTACTTGTCCTTCCTCCTTAACCTTTTGATGAGGGACTGTAGAATGAGCCCAGTCCTTTTGAGAAAGGACTAGTGGGCTTTCCACATCTATATCTCACAGTCTGTAGGGTATTCAGTTAGGGGAAAGCGGCCTTTGCTTAAAGCCAACCCCTTCAGTCTCTGCCAGAGTCTGTAACCCTTACTTTTTCAGGAGGGATTATTTCTGATTTAGAGCGCGTACAATCATTTTTTCATTTGCAGGAGTGAGCTCAGCAGTTCTGGGCTTTGGGGGATAGATCAAAAGAGTGTCCTGTTGGGGCTGATATGAGATGAACCTGCATGTCAGGCTAAACTCTGTCTCACTCCAAGACTGCAGTAGGAGGGTAGGCTCTCTGTTCTGTTCTCAGGAGATAGCCCCCAAGGGTCTCACACTTTGAAAGTCCCTGTTCTAAGCTCCTTTTCCTTCCTTCTGTGGAAATGCACAAAGCTGGGGAATCTGGGACCTGGCAGTGCTGATCGGCAGAGTTTCCCCTGGGGGTAGCAGCTTCAAACCTGTAAGAGGGTAGCAAACACTTCTTCCCCTTCCTGAGGTAATGTAGGTTGAGATTGAGTTCACTTCCCTGCAAGGTATCCAAGCAGCTCAGCCCTTGCCTGTCTAACTCTGAGAGAGCAGCCTCCCCAGAAGATCTAGTCTGAAACTTTCTGCTCCATGAAGAAGCCAGTTTGCTGCCAGACCAGGCTGGGTGTGTCCCCAAACCACTTCCTGTACAGTTTTCTAATTTCTCCAATAGCTGATCTCAGTGAGAGAGGACCCAAAATCCCAGTGGAAAGTGCAGGACAGGCTAAAAAGTTTTAATCTCTCTAAGCCTCCTCTGCATTCCCAAATGCAGCAGTAGAATTAGTCCAAAGGTCGGGGTGGGGGTGGTGGACAGGATGCCTCTTGTGTGCTTGAGGAGGAAACTTCTTATTCCTAGCCACTCAGTCAATTCACTGTTTGGATCTCTGACCTGTGCCTCTCCAGAAACTAGAAAGCCCCTTACAGACATTCCTGTCCACTGCCTGTAGGAACCTGAATGCTACAACCTGGTCACTCCAGTAGTCTGATTCCATACTGTGAATTCTCCAGGCTGCCACTGCAATAATAGGAGCACTTTACACTGAAACTGTGCTCTCTGGGTCTCACAGGTGGTTGGAACACCACTGGTTTCTACCACCAGACACCTCACAATATCCCCTTGCTGTGGGTTGGGGAACCCTGGGTGGACTTCAGGTTCCTTGTTCCTAGAGGGAGGGAAATTGATAACCATGATTTCTATCTGATCTCTCAGTTGGCATAGCAGCTGTTCAGTGTCCTTTCTCATCCACATCAGCCCCTCATATCAGTCTTTATGCAGCATCCATGCCATACATCTAAGACACCGGCTGATCTTTGCACAAAACCTCTCACCCAAAAAAGAAAAACACCAAAAACAGATGGTCCCTCAGAGTCACTGCTGGCTGCAACCTGAAGGCTCCTCCATGGAACCTGAGTGCAGCAGCCTGGCCTCTTTAACAGGCTGAGCCCCTCTTTTGAGCCCTCCAGGCTGATGCTGCAACAATGGGATTTGTTCACACTAAAAGTGTGTACCCTGAATTTCCCAGGGTCTGTGGATCCCCACCAATCACCACCACCAGAAGCCACACAGTTTCCTCTTTCTGTCTAATGCTGTGAGTTGGGGATCGTTGCCTGGGGTCAAGGCCTCTCACTCCAAGGAAAAGGGAGCTCTGAAGCCATGACTTCTATATAGTCAACTAGCTGCAACAGCAGCCATGTATGGGGTCTTTCCTGGTCCATGTGAAAACCTCTCTTATTGGCTCCTATGAAGCAAATTCTGCATTCAATGGATTCAAAATTTTATATCAGCTAAGCTTTAGCTGATTGTTCAATTTGATTGTTGTGAAGTTCAGCTGCAAATCTGGATTGGGGACTGGAACAAGTGGATGCATCTTTCAGCTCCTCTGCTGCCATCTTAACACTCTTGGGGATTTCTCTTTCTGCACTGGAAACCTGGGTTGGGGAGTCTTGTGTAGGACTCACTCCTCAAGGGGAGGGGACTTTAGTAGCTGAGTATCCCTCCTGATTATTAACCACTATATGTGGGTATGGAACAAGCTTGTTTTATGTTTTTGCCCCTTCTACAAGTCTCCATGTGACTTCTTCTGTACATCCTTAGTTATAGGAATTCTGTTCAGCTAAATCTCAGGCAGCTTTCAATGATAGTTGTTCAATAGTTTAGTTATAATTTTGAATTGGTTATGGAAGAATTCCAGTATTATGTGTTCTTACTCTGCCATCTTGACAAAAAGTGTGTGTCTGTGTGTGTTAAATTTTCTACATTTATCTTCCTTCTGATTTTTATTATTTATTTTCTTGTACTTACTTTTGGTTTTCTTTATTTCTCTTTTTCTACCATTTCTTTGATATAAATTTAGCTTATTTATTTGGTATTCTTTTTTCTTCTTCTTGAGGAAGGTCTGTAGAGTGGTAAACTTTCCTCTTATAACTGCTTTTGCTGCATTGCATAGATTTTGTAAGATTGTGTTTTCATTTTCACTTGTCCCAAAATAGTTTTCTAATTTTTTGTTTGGTTTTATTTTTGAACCACTTATTCTTTAGAAGAATGATGTTTATCTCCTTGTATTTGTATTCGTCTAGTTTTTTTAGTAATTGATTTCTAGTTTCATGCTATGTGGTCAGAAAATATGCTTGATATAATTTCAATTTTCTTGAATTTCTTGAGGCTTATTTTTTGGCCTAGTATATAGTCTATTTTGGGGAATGTTCCATGTGCATGTGAGAGAAATCTATAATATGCAGATTTTGGATGAGGTGCTCTTTCAATGTCTATTTAACCAAATTGGTCTTATGTGAATTTTTTTTCTTTTTTATTGTTGACACTATTACAATTTATCCACAATTTTCCCCTACTTTGCTGATCTCCACTCAGCCAGGTTCTCTCCCTGCTGTGTCCTTCACCACACACTTGCCTGTGTCCACCGGGGAATATAAGGGCATTATTTTTATAAATTAATTTTATTTTTTTATAATCATGTATATGCATTTTTTTTTATTGTACATGGTTTAATTCATTTACATTGCTCTCCCATGAACTTCGCTCAGATTGCTTAACATTTTCTAAAATGATATCTTGGGATTTTTTTTTTTTTATTGTTGTTCAAGTACAGTTGTCTCCATTTTCCCCCATCTCTCCCCCTCCCCATTAACCCACACCTCCCACCCTCAATCCTAACCAGCTTTGGTTCTGACCATGGGTCCTTTATACATGTTCCTTGATGACCCTTGCCCTTCTTTCCTCCATTATCCTCCTCCACACTCCCCTCTGGTTACTGTCATTTTTTCTGTATTTCAATGTCTCCGTTTTTATTTTGCTCAGTTGTTTTATTGATTAGGTTCCACTTCTGGGTGAGATCATATGGTATTTTTTTTTTTTTTTTACCAACTCACTTATTTCACTTAGCATACTACTGTCCAGTTCCATCCATGCTGTTGTGAAGAGGAGGAGCTCCTTCTTCCATTCTGCTGCATAGTATTCCATTGTGTAAATGTACCATAGCTTTTGATCTACTCATTTACAGATGGGCACTTAGGCTGTGTACCTCACTTAGCTATTGTAAATAACACTTCTATGAACATTGGGGAGCATAGGCTTTTTTGAATTGTGGTTCAGGATTCTTAGGGTATAATCCCAGCAGTGCAATTGCTGGGTCAACAGGCAGTTCCATTTTTAGTTTTCTGAGGACATTCCATACTGCTTTCCACAGTGGCTGCACCTGTCTGCATTCCCACCAACAGTGTACTAGAGTTCCCTTTTTTTTACATCCTTGCCAGCACTTGATGTTTGTTGATTTGGTTATGATGGCCATTCTGACCAATGTGAGGTGGTATCTCATTTTGATTTTAACTTGTGTCTCTCTGGTGGCTAGTGATGCTGAGCATCGTTTCATATGTCTCTGGGACCTCTGCTTGCCCTCTTTGGAGAAGTGTCTGTTCAGGACCTTTGCCCACTTTTAATTGTACTGTTTGTCTTCTTTGAGTGGAGTTACTTCTGTTAATTATATATTTTGGAGGTCAGACCCTTGTCTGAGGTATCATTGGCAAATATATTTTCCCACATACTTGGTTCCCTTTTCATTTTGCTGTTTTCTTTAGTTGTGCAGAAGATTTTCATTTTGATGAAGTCCCATTTGTTTATTCTTTCCTTTATATCCCTTGCTCTAGGGAACATATCAGTGAAAATATTGCTGCATGGAATATCTTAGTTTCTCCTGCTTATGTTTTCTAAGGCTTTTATTGTATGACTTATATTTGTCTTTTATCCATCTTGATTTTGTTTTTGTGTGTGGTATAAGTTGGTGGTCTAGTTTCATTTTTGCATGTAGCTATCCAGGTCTCCTAACACTGTTTGTTGAAGAGGCTATTTTTACTCCATTTTATGCTTCTACCTCCTTTGTCAAATATTAGTTGACCATAGAGACATGGGTTTATTTCTTAAAACTGATTTTCTGTCCAGATGATCTCTTTATTGAAATAGTGGAGTGTTGAAGTTCTCAACTATTACAGTATTATTGTTAATTTTTGCCTTTTTGTTCATTAATATTTTCTTTATATATTTGGGTGATCCTATGTAGGGTGTGCAGATATTTACAATTATTATATCCTGTTTTTGAATTGGCCCCTTTAAAATTATGTAATGTTCTTCATTGTTTCTTTTTTAAATTCTTTGTTTTGAAGCCAATTTTGTCTGATATATGTCGCTACTCCAGCTTTCTTTTCATTTGTATTAGCAAGCAATATCAGCCTCCTCTTCATTTTCAGTTCCTGTATGACTTCAACCTGAGGTAAGTCTGTTCTAAGCCGTAGATTGATGGGTCATGTTTTTCTCCTTTTCACCACACTGTCTTTTTAAATATTTATATATATTTTTAAAAATTTGCTATTAAATCTTTAATGTATTTTTTACATTAACTTTTTCTCACTTATACTCTCCTCCCCCCAGCAATAGCATTGTTGTCCATGTCCTTGAGTCCTTTCTCCTTTTTACTCACCTCTCGACCTCCCCCAACTACTAGTTGTCGTCCTGCTCTCCATTTATGAGTCTGTGCCCATTTTTCTTGTTAGTTCAGTTTGTTCATTAGAGCCCACCTATGAGTGTAATCATATGGTATTTGTCTTTTTTTGACTGGCTTATTTAACTTAGCATATTGTTCCCCAGGTCCATACATACTGTCACAAGGGTAAATGTTTCTTTTTTTATGGCTGAGTAGTATTCCATTGTATAAATGTCCGATAGTTCTCTTAGCACTCATCTATTGATGGGTACTTGGGCAGCTTTCATATCTTGGTGATTGTAAATAATGCTGCAATGAACATAGTGGTGCTTATGTTATTTTGAATTAGTGTTTTTTGTACCATCAGATATATTCCCAGAAGTGGCGTCGCTGACTCAAAAGGCAGATCCATTTTTAATTTTTTGAGGTATCTCCATATTGCTTTCCATAGTGGATGCACCAGTCTACATTCCCACCAACAGAGCAAACATGTTCCCCTTTCTCCACATCATCATCAGCACTTGCTGTTTGTTGATTTATTGATGTTAGCCATTGTGACATGTGTGAGATGATATCTCATTGCAGTTTTAATTTGCATTTCTCTGATGATTAGTGACATTGAGCATCTTTTCACATACCTATTGGCCATCTGTATGTCCTCTTTTGAGAAGTGTCTATTCAGGTCCTTTGCCCATTTTTTAATTGTGTTGTTTGTTTTTGGTGTTGAGTTCTGTAAGTACTTTGTACATTTTGGATATTTACCACTTATCAGATGTATTGGTGAATACTTTTCCCATTCTGTGGGTTGCCTTTTTATTTTTTTGACCAATTTCTTTGTTATGCAAAAACTTTTTAATTTGATGTAGCCTTATTTGTGATTTTTCTTTTGTTTCCTTTGCCTGGGGGGATATATCCAATAAAAAATTTCTATGACCAATGTCCAAGATTATGCTGTGTTTTCTTCTGGTATATTTATGGTTTCAGGTCTAATACTTTAGTCTTTGATCTGTTTTTAATTCATTTTTGTGTGTGATGTAAGAAGGTGGTCTAGTTTCACTTTGCTGCATGTATCTGACCAATTTTTCCCAACACCATTTATTGTATACACAATCTTTAGATTATTGTATGTGCTTGCTTCCTCTGTCAGATGTTAATTGACTATAAATGTGTCCTGGGCTTTTTTCCTGGGCTTTCTATTCTTTTCAATTGGCAGTGTGTCTGTTTTTATTCCAGTGCCATGCTGTTTATATTTCTATGTCCTTATAGTACATTTTGATATTAGGTAGCATGATTTCTCCAACTTCATTCTTTTTTTCCTCAGGATCACTGATGCTGTGTGGGGCCTTTTTTGGATTTATATAAATTTTTGAAACATTTGTTCTAGTTCTGTGAAATATGTCACTGGAATCTTGACAGGACTTGTAATGAATCTATAGATTTATTTGGGTAGTATGGACATTTTAATGATGTTAATTCTTCCTGATGTTAATTCCATGGAAGGAAGTACATACCTTCCATGGTATGTGCTTCCACTTACTGGTAACTTCTTCAATTGCTTTCTTCAGCCTCTTATAATTTTCTAAGTACAGTTTTTCTATCCTGAGGTTTATTCCTAGTTATTTTATTCTTTTTGAAGGAATTGTGAATGGGATTACTTTCTTGATTTCCCTTTCTATTAGTTATTTGCATATAAAATGCAACTGATTTCTGGATATTAATTCTGTATTTTGTGGAATTCATTTATTACTTCTAGTAGTTTCTAGTTGGAACCTTTGGGGTTCTCTATGTGTAGAATCAAGTCATTTGTGAATAAAGACACTCCTACAATATCCTTTCCAATTCAGATGATGTTTATTTCTTCTTCTTGGCTGTTTGCTGTGGCTAGGTCCTCCAGTACTATGATGAATAAGAGGTGAAAACAGTCATCACCGTCTTATTCCTGATCTTTAGGGGAATGTCTATAGTTTTAACCTGTTGAGTATATTCTGGTGTGGGTTTGTCATGTATGGCCTTTATTATACTTAGGTATGTTTCCTCTATTCTCACTTTGCTGAGAGTTTTTATCATAAACTGGTGCACGATTTTATCAAATACTTTTTCTGCATGTATTGATATAATCAAATGATTTTATCCTTCATTTTGTTTATATGGTGAATCAAATTTATTGATTTGCAAATGTACCAATCTTGCATTCCCAGAATAAATCTCACTTTATCATGGCATATAATCTTTTTGATACATTTCTGTATTCAGTTTGCTAATATTTTGTTGAGAATTTTAGCATCCATGTTCATTAGAGATATTGGTCTATAATTTTCTCTTTGTGGCGTCTTTATCTGGTGTTGAGTTAGAATAATGCTTGCCTCATATAATGAGTTTGGGAGCCTTCCATACTCTTGAATTTTATGAAATGTTTGAGATGCAGAAGTGCTAGTTCTTCTCAGAATGTTTGGTAAAATTCTCCTGTGAAACCATCCAGTCCAAGGCTTTTGTTTTTTGGGAGTATTTAAAATATTTTTCTGATTTTACTAGGAGTAAACTCTTTATTCAGGTACTCTGATCATTTCTGATTTAGTTTTGGCAGATTTTATATTTCTAGGAATTTACCCATTTCATCCAGTATGTCTGTTCTTTTGGCATATAGTTGTTCAAAATATTTTCTAACAATCCTTTGTATTTCTTTGGTGTCAGTTGTTATTTCTCCTCTTTCGTTTTTGCTTTTATTTATTTGATTCCTTTATTTTTCTTGATGAGCGTAGTTAAGTGTTAGTCAATCTTGTTTATCTTTTCAAAGAACCAGCTCTTGGACTCATGGATAATTTGCTTCTTTTTTTTTTTAGACTGTATTTCATTTATGTCTACTTGGTCCTTATTATATGATTCCTTCCACCTACTTTGGGTTTTGTTTGTTGTTATTTTTCAAGTACTTTTAAGTGTGAAGTTAGAGAGAAGTTTTGAGGTTTTTCTTGTTTTTGAAATAGGCCTGTAATGCTATTAATTTCCCTCTTAGGATTACTTTCCTCGAGTCCCACAGATTTTGGATTGTGTGTCCTCTTTTTCATTTGTTTCAAGTGTCTTTTAATTTTCCCTTGAGCTCATTGTTGACCTTGTCATTGTGTAATAACATGTTATTTAGCTTCCATGGCATTGCATGTTTTTCAGTGATCTTGTGATTAATTTCTAGTTTCATAGTACTGTGGGTAGAGAAAATGCTTGATATGATTTAAATATAGCTAAATTTACTGAGACTTCTATTGTGTCTTAATATGTCATCTGTCCTAGAAAACATTCCATGTGCACATGAAAAGCATATATATTCTGCTGCTTTGTTGTAAAATTCTCTGTAGATAGCAATTAAATCCATTTGATTTAGTGTGTCATTTAAGGCTTCTGTCTTGTTTTTCTGCCTGGAAGATCTACCCATTAAAGTCAATGGGGTGTTAAAATCCCCAAGTATAACTACCACATGATAGTTTAATTGTTGCTCCCTTATTCGTAACTACTGGCTTTTCTCTTGCAGATTTTAGGATTCTCTTCTTGTCTTTAAGCGTTTTAATTTTATTTATTCTACCTTGGTGTAGGCCTCTTTAGGTCCAACTTCTTTGGGATTCTCTGATCTTCCTGGGCCTGTGTGTCTTTTCCCTTCAACAGATTAGGGAAGTTTTTAGTCATTATTCCTTCAAATGGATTCTCAGTCCCTTGCCGGCTCTCTTCTCCTTTGGGTATTCCCATGATGTGGATGTTCTGGTTCATGTTGTCAAAAATGTTTCTTAAGCTCTCTTCATCTTTGTAAATTCCTTTTATTTCTTTTTGCTGCGATGCCTGGAATTTTTCCTTTCATGCTGTCTCAGAAATCACTGATGTGATTCTCTGCTTCATCTAACCTACTGTTTATTCCTTTCAGTTTATTATTTATTTCAGATATTACATTCTTTATTTCTGACTGATGCTTTTTTTGTTTTCTATGTTTCTTTCATGCTTCTGAGTATACTTATAATCATTATTCCAAACCCTCTATCTAATAATTTGTTTGCCCCCATTTCATCTAGTTCTTCTTCTAGAGATTTATCTTCTTTTACTTGTGGACTGTACCTTTATCTTCCTATTTTGGCTGCCTCTTTGTATTTTCTGCATTAATAATTAAACCACTCAACCATTAAACTGATCATTCATTTGACTAATGAAGCTATAACCAGCAGCCAGGGTTAAGCTCCTCAGTGTGGGGCAGCATGATTCCTTCGGGTGGGGTTCTTACTTCCCCTTAGGCAGATGCCACTTGGAGAGGCATGCTCTGCCCAAGAAAGATGGCTTCAGCAGTATGGGGAATGACTCAACATAGGGATCTTGTCTGTTCCTTCAGCTCTGTCCCCAGAACCAGTAACCCTAGACTTTCCTCAAGTATCTCTAATCCACAGTGCCCTCCCTCTGCCTTACCCCAGGGTTGAGTGGATGCCAATGAAATTCTATTCATTGGCCCTTTAAAAGGTTCTCTGGGTCTCTAGCCATCTCTTCCTGGAAGACAGAAATCCTATTGCTTTTCGCAGCTGATATTATCTGGGTTCCTTTCCAGCTTTGGTGCTATAGGTTGGGGATTAGACCCCACACTTCTCTGGGGTACCTCCCAACTGGTGAAATATCCCTCCAGTTTTCACTGCTGCCAGTGTTAGTCCAGCCAGCCCTCTTGCATCTCTATATTCCCTAACAGTCACATTGTGGTGAAGTGGTTTCTTCTGTCTGTCTGTGGTTATAAGGTTTCTCTCCAGGTACTTTTCAGTTGGATATTTAGGATGCTTTCTCTAAAATTTAGTTGAAATCCCAGGTTTGTTCTTGGAGGAGGTTAGGGTAACTTCCACTTACTCCTCCTGCATTTTGGATTTCTAAGAGTGATGTCTAAGCGGACCATGTATTGAAAAGTTTTGTCAATCCAGTTGTTGTGGCAGGTGTATGTGGTGCCTGGTGTGTCACCTGGCCTGAAGGAATGGGTTCTGCATGGGGTAGCCTAGTTTGTACTTAGTTCCTTACTCTTCTAATCTGGGTGTGGTAATAGGATGTAAACAAGGCTTCTCTGTGCACCTTTGGTGTGCCTTATAGCCTTAACTCTGTGATTGAATTTGGTTTGGGTGGAGTTGCTTTTAGAGCTTGTGTCTCAAGGCCCCAACATATCTGCCCCTTTTCCTATTAGGGCAAACTTGTAGTTGTGCACATCAGCACTTTGTTCTGAACTTTCTCCATGAGGGGAGGTATGCTCCTGCATGGGCATGCAAGGGCAATATCTCTCTCTCTCCCTTTCCATAGGTTAGTCCTGCCTTCATGCCTTCTTACTTCAGGTGCCTACATCAGAATTGCATCTGGGCAAGGCTGCTTTGAGTTCCTGCCCAGCTTTCCCCTTTCTCCAGGTGGCACAACCTTAGGTGTGTGCACATCCTTACTTTGGAAATTCTGAAATCTCTCTTGGTGGGGCTCTAGCTCCTGTATGAATGTGCATACAGCAACACCCCACTCAGTCTGCACGGGGCAGCAAGGCACATGACTACAAATTTTTCTGTCTCTACACTTCTGGATGGGTAGCCACCCTTGCTCATGAAGCAGTGCCCCTCTCGCTCCACACTTTCTCTGGACTGGACAGACCTGTAAATGCATACGGAAGAATATTTTTTATCTCCCTAGTCTTTGTAGGAGTGGGAGTGCCACTTGAACAAATGATAGCACTCCACTAAATCTGTAAGCAGTTGCTGTAGCTTTTTTTTTTTTTTTTTTTTTGCTCAGCACACTCCTCAGGTTGGGGACCCTTTTGTGTGTTCAGCTCAATGGGGGCACAGAGCAACACCCTTGTGCACCTGCTGGATCAATATTCAGGTGTAAGGGCCCCTTGTATTCACTCTATGGTGTTTTCCTGTTTCTACTACATCTAGATCTGGTAGGAGTGGCTGGAAATATGCTAATAGTGCTTTGCAAGTCAGACAGAGAACCTGTGATGAAACTCCGACCCACAGTCTGGGCTAAGGAGAAACATAATGGCACTCTTCAGTTACTCCTGTCCTGGGTTTTTCCTTCAACACTCAGAGAGTTCTTGATTTTTCCTGATCTCTGCATGGTTACTCTTTTTTGCTTGTCGTGCAGAGTCTATTCAATTGGCTCACAGTTATCTCTCAGTAAGATTTGCTCAAAATATAGGTGTATATTTAATGTATTCTTGTGAGGGGGTGAGCTCAATATCCACATATGCCTTCATTTATGACCCACACCTCAGTATTTCTTATAATATATGTTATGGTGGGAAAGTCCTTCAGCTTTTGTTTGGGAATGCCCTTATAGTTCTTTCACATCTAAAGAATAACTATGCAGGCTATATTATTTTGGACTGGAGGTTTCTTTCAATATTTTGAATATTTTTTCCTGCTTGTAGGTTTTTTTTGTTTTGTTTTGTTTTGTTTTTGTGGAGAAAAATCTGATTTCCTAATGGGGTTTCCTTTGTAGGTTGTAGTCCATTTTTTAAAATATATTTTATTGATTATGCTATTACATTTTTTTCTCCCCTTTATCTACCTCCACCATGCACCTGTCCCCCTCCAGTATTCCCCCTCCCTTAGTTCATGTCCATTCTTTGGCTTCTCCATTTCCTATAGTATTCTTACCATCTCCCTTTCTATTTTATAACTATGATTTATGCTTCTTAAACCCTGCACCTTTCCCCCCATTCTCCCCTTTCTTCTCCCCACTGATAACCCTCCATGTGATCTTCATTTCTGTGATTCTGTTCCTGTTCTAGTCATTTGCTTGTTTTTTTTTTTTGTTGTTGTTTTTTAGGTTCAGTTGTTGATAGTTGTGAGTTTGTTTACATTTTACTGTTCATGGTTTTGATCTTCTTCTTTTCTTAGATAAGCCCCTTTAACATTTCCTATAATAATGGTTTGGTGATGATGAACTCCCTTAATTTTACCTTATCTTGGAAGCACTTTATCTGCCCTTCCATTCTAAATGATAGCCTGGCCAGATAGAGTAATCTTGGATATAGGCCCTTGCCTTTCATGACTTTGAATAGTTCTTTCCAGCCTTTTCTTGGCTGTAAGATTTCTTTTGATAAATCAGTCAGTAGTCTTATAGCAACTCTTTTGTAGGTAACTCTCTCCTTTTCTCTTGCTGCTTTTAAGATTCTCTCCTTTTCTTTCATCTTTGGTAAATTAATTTTGATGTATCTTGGTGTGTTCCTCCTTGGGTCCAATTTCTTTGGGACTCTTTGAGCTCCCTGGACTTCCTGGAAGTCTATTTCATTTGCCAGATTGGGGAAGTTTTCCTCCACTATTTGTTCAAATAAGTTCTATTTCTTGCCCTCGCTCTTCTCTTTCTGGCATCCCTTTTATTCAGATGTTGGAACATTTAAAGTTGTCCTAGGGATTCCCTAAGCCTCCTCATTTTTTTTTTTTTTTTTGCATTCTTGTTTCTTCATTCTGTTGCAGTTGAATGCTTATTTTGTCTGTCCCAAATCATTGATTTGAGTTATGGTTTCCTTCCCTTTACTGTTGGTTTCTTGTATATTTTGCTGTATTTTACTTCACATAGCCTTCAATTCCTTTATTTTGCAGCCATACTCAATCATTTCTGTGAGCATCCTCATTATCAGTGTTTTAAATTCTGTTTCTGATAGGTTGTCTAACTCCTCATTGCTTATCTCTTTTTCTGAAGTTTTGATCTATTCTTTCATTTGGGCCATATTTCTTTGTTTTGGTTCAGCTGTTACATTGTAAGGGGTGGAATCTTAGGTATTCACCAATTGGAGGAATCCACTTTGCTGCATTGTGGTGCTCTATGTAGGGGAGGGTTCAAAAAGGAAACAATGCAATTTGTTCAGCTCTCACCCCACTTTCAGTTACTTCTCAGGCTACCCACAAGAAAATTGGGCTCCTCTGGTGCTGAAACATAGAGGGGTTGGTTTTGCATGTGTTCTAGGACTCATGGATCTCTCCCATAGACTTTCCTGTAAGACTGGGAGTTTCTTCTGCTGCCACAACCCCACGGGTTTTTAGAGCCAGATGTTTTGAGGCTTTAGTTTCCTGCACTGGAATCCTGGGCTGCATGGCCAGTCTAGCTCCCCAGTTATTCCTCCTGGCTTATCCACACCCAAATGTGGGGCTGCCTGTTTGACCAGCTGCTGCCTTGACTTACTGGTCTGTCACCATTCTGTGCATCCTCTTTGCTCTGACTGTCTTTCTCTGCTCCTTTTACCAGTCTAGATGAATGTTTCTTCTTTAAACCTTTGGTTGTTGGACTTCCATACAATTTAATTTTCTGGCAGTTCTGATTGCTTTTTGTTTTTAAATTTGTTTTAAAATTTGTTGTCCTTTTGGTTGTGTGAGAAACTAAAATGTCTCTACCTACACCTCCATCTTGGCTGGAAGTCAGTTGTAGTACTTTTTCCTAGCTGCCTTGGAAGTTCTTCATCATTTATTTTGACAGTTTTAATTGTAAGGTGCCTTGAATTTTTTTTTTTTTTTTTTTTTGCATCGAGATAATTAGGTGTCCTGTTCTCGAATTCATGGTTCTATCTCTTCCCACAGGTTTAGGAAGTTCTCATCAATTACTTGTTTGAATAGGCTCCGTTTCCCTCTCCCTTTCTTCTCCTGGTATGCTTATTATTCTTATGGTCTTCTCTCTAACAGAGTCAGATAGTTCTTTCATTTTTTTTGAAAACCTTGAATTTTTTTTCTGTTCTTTCACCTGAGTCATTTTTAGATTTGTATCTTTCAACTCACTAAATCTCTATTTTCAGTGCTCTCTAATGCATTCTGTATCTCATTTACTGAGTTCTTCATATCCATCTCATTTATTGTTTTTTAAAATAATTTTAACTTTTTTGGTAAAGTACTCCTTTTGTTGATTTTAATTCTGAATTCGTTGAACTTCTTTTCTGAGCTTTCTTTTAGCTATCAAATTTGTTAATAACTACAATCTTCAATTCTCCATTTAAATTTTTTTTTTACTTTTATTTTTATTTTTGTTGTTAAAGTGCAATTTTGTACAATGTCATGTCTTTGAGTTTGGTTTCTGGAGATTTTTTTACTTTCTTTCTGATCTATCCTGTGACCCTGGTTATTCTACTCGATGGGTGGTTTCTCTGCTTGAGAATTTGAGGTAATGAATTTTTAAGTAGTTTCTTAAGTACATCTTAATAATTTAGAAATTCAGTAAGTAGAGATTTTTTCTTTTGATTTCCAATAGATGTTGTTATAGTGCAAGTTTTTATTTTCTCATAGCTGCAAACTGCAGCTCTGTGTTCTCAGGTTGGAAACCTCAACCTGTTAATGGAAAATGTCTTGTACGCCTTGAGATAGTGGGTGTCCCTATGTATCTGGATAGCCTTGCTCTCAGGGCACCACTCTGTGTTGGATGTGGTGGGCATAGGGTTCTGGGTCTGCAAGTTTCCAGCATGGCTTCCTTGTAACCAGGGATTATTAGCTGTGCTATGCTATCCAAGGAGTGCCCACTACCTCTACTGGGTTCTGCTTCTACCAGTTCTGCTGTAGTGGCTGGGCAAGTTATCGGTGGGGGGAGATGGATTAATGATTATGTAGCTTGGCCTTCTTGGTAGTAATGGCGGCTGCTAGTTTGTGGCTGCCACACTGCTGTGCTATGTCTCTGTTTCTGTCATTTCCTGTCATTGGGTTTAACAGTGGCTGACCTAAAATGTTGCTTTTATCCCTCCACCCTTAGTCTGCAGCGTGAGAGCTGCAGCCAAACCCTTCCACCATTACCACAGCTATTATGTCATTTGGATCTGTGGTGAGCACCAGAACACATACGCAACCCCCATCTCTATCCTTCCCTTTATCTCATCTCCTCTGCACATTGTGACACACTCACCTTCAGATGTCTTGATGTGTGGGTGTCTTAGATGTGTTTTTGCATTGAATAGCACTAGTCCAACTTGATGTAAATTGAAGGGGAGAAAGAAAATGGTAGTCTCACTGGGCCATGATGCTGATGTCACTGTGAGGCTGCATTTTATTCTTTTTTTTAAAAACTCTTACACCTTGGATGGATTCATACTTCCCATCATATCTCTTCCAAATATAGTTACAGTATATTATTTTCTACTTTTTAATTTTCAATTACAGTAGACATACAGTATTATATTAGTTTTAGATGTACAAAATATTATACATTCATATAACTTATGCAGTAATCATACTGATAAACCTAATATCCATCTGACATCATATCTAGCTATCACAATATTATTGACTATTGTCAATAATAAAAATTTTCTTTTTTTTTGTTTTTCAAGCACAGTTTTGTCCATTTTACCCCAAAACTGCCCCCTCCCTTGACCCTCAACACCATCCACCCTTGACTTTGCCCATGAGTCACCCATATATATTCCTTGACCACCCTTACCCAGTTTCCCCCATCTTCCTCTCCCCCCTATCCTCTGTTCACTGTCAGTTTGTCTTCTTGTCAATGTCTCTGGTTAAATTATACTTGCTTGTTTGTTCTGTTGGTCAGTCTCCACTTATAGGTGAAATCATATGGTATTTTTCTTTTACCACCTGGGTTATTTCACTTAGCATAATGCTCTCCACATCCATCCATGCTGTCGTGAATGATAGGAGCTCTTTCTTTATTTCTGCTGTGTAGTATTCCATTCTGTAAATGTACCAGTTCTTTGACCCATTCATTTACTGATGGGCACCTAGATTGCTTCCAACACGTTGCTATTGTGAACTTTGCTTCTATGAACATTGGGATACATAGGTTCTCTTGAATTGGTGTTTCTGAGTTTTTAGGGTATAATCCCAGCAGTGGAATTGCTGGGTCAAAAGACAGTTCCATTTTTAGTTTTCTAAGGTAATTCCATACTGTTTTCTACAGTGGCTGCACCTGTCTGCATTCCCACTAATAGTGTACTAGAGTTCCCTTTTATCCACATCCTCGTCAGCACTTGTTTGTTCATTGGTTATGATGGCTATTCTGTCTGGTGTGAAATGGTATCTCACTGTGGTTTTAATTTGCATCTCTCTGATGGCCAGTGGTGCTGAGCATCTTTTCATATGTCTCTGGGCCCTCTGTATGTCTTCCTTGGAGAAGTCTCTGTTTAGGCCCTTTGCCCATTTCTTAATTGGGTTGTTTGCTTTCCTAGGGTGGAGTCATGTGAGTTCTTTCTATATTTTGGAGACCAACCCCTTGTCTGATGTATCATTGGCAAATATATTTTCCCATATGGTTGGTTCCCTTTTCATTTTGATTATATATATTTTTTAGCCATGCAGAAGCTTTTTAATTTGATGAAGTCCCATTTGTTTATTCTCTCTTTTATGTCCCTTGCTCTAGGGAACATAAAGGTGAAAACATTGCTGCATTGAATATCTGAGATTTTCATGCTTATGCTCTCCTCTAGGACTTTTATAGTTTTGCAACTTACATTTAAGTCTTCTATCCACCTTTAGTTTATTTTTGTGTGTGGTGTAAGTTGGTGTTTGAGTTTCTTTTTTCTTGTTTTTTGCATATAGCTATCCCTATGTCCTAACACCATTGGTTGAAGAAATATTTTTACTCCATTTTATGCTTTTGGCTCCTTTCTCAAATATTAATTGACCATGGAGACATGGGTATATTTCTGGGCTCTCCATTCTGTTCCATTGGTCTATGTGTCTGTTCTTATGCCAGTACCATATTGTTTTGATTACAGTAGCCTTGTAGTATAGTTTCATATCGGGTATTGTGATCCTTCTGACTTTGTTCTTTTTCAAAACTGCTGCTGCTCTTCAGGGTCATTTATGGTTCCATATAAGTTTTTGAATTTTTTGTTCTATATCTGTGAAATATGTCTTTGGTATCTTAGTAGGCATTGCATTGAATCTGCAAATTGCTTTAGGTAGTATGGACATTTTGATGATGTTAATTCTTCCAATCCATGAACACAGTATATTCTTCCATTTATTTGTATCTTCCTTAATTTCTTTCTTCAGGGTTGTGTTGTTTTCTGAGTACAGGTCTTTTACCTCCTTGATAAGATTTATTCTTAGGTACATTATTTTCTTTTACAATAGTGAATGAGATTTTTTCCTGATTCATGATTCTGATATTCATTGTTGGTGTACAAAAACGCCTACAATTTCTGAATATTTACTTTGTAATCTGCTGTTTTGCCAAATTCACTTATTAGGTCAAGTAGTTACTTGGTGGAGTCTATGGGATTTTCTATGTACACAATCATATCATGTGCAAAAAATGACAGTTTTACTTCCTTCCTTCCAATTTGGATGACTTTTATTTCTTTTTCTTGTCTGATCACTATGGCTAGGACCTCCAATACTATGTTGAATAAAAGTGGTAAAAGTGGACATCCCTGTTTTGTTTCTCATCTTAGTGGGAAAGATTTTAGTTTTTTCCAATTGTTGACTATATTTTCTATGACTATTTTGAAATTACCAATTTGTACTACTTAATCCTGTTTTCATTTTTCATCTACCCTCAAAAACTCCCCTCTTATCTGGCAATCATAAAAATGTTCTAAATACCTATGAGTTTTTTGTACATTTATTTTACTTTCGAAATTTCACATATAAGTGAAATCATGTGGTGTTTGTCCTTCTGTCTGATTTATTTTACTTAGCATAGTACCATTTATGTCTTTTCATGTTCTTATAGTTGGTAAAATGTTACTCTTTTTTTATGGCTGAGTCATATTACATTGTATATAATGTACTACTTCTTAATCCATTCATCTATTAATAGACACTTAGTTGATTTTATATTTTGGATATTGTAAACAATGCTTCAATGAACACATGGATGTTTATATCTTTTCAAATAAGTGGGTTAATTTAAAAAGAAACTTCATATTGTTTTCCACAGTGGCCACAGCAGACTGATTTCCTGCCAACAGTGCTCTAGAGTTCCCTTTTCTCCACATCCACACTAGCACTTGTTGTTTGTTGATTTATTGATGATAGCCATTATGATCGGTTTGAGGTGATATATCATTGTGGTTTGAATTTGCATCTCTCTGATGGCTAGTGATATTGAGAATTTTTTCATATGTCCATGGGCCATCCTTGGAGAAATGTCTTTTCAGTTTCTTTGCCCATTTTTGAATTGGATTGTTTGTCTTTCTAGTGTTGAATCATATAAGTTCTTTATATATTTTGGAGATGAAACCCCTGTCCAATATATCAATGGCTAATATGTTCTCCCATATGGTGGGTTCTTCTTTCATGATGATAGTTTATTTTTTTATTTTTTATTGTTGTTCAATTACTGTTGTCCCCATTTTTTCCCCATTGCTCTCCCTCGCCCTTCCCCCCCCACATTCAATCCTGCCTCATTGTCATTGTCAATGGGTCCTTTATATTTGTTCTTTGATTTGACCCTTCCCCTTCTTCCTCCCTCCCCTCTAGTCAATGTCAGTTTGTTCTTTATTTCCATGGTTTCTTAGGCTGTGCAGAAGTCTTTTAATTTGATGTACTCCAATTTGTTTATTTTTTCTTTTTTTCTGTAGCCCTAGGAGATGTTTCAGCCAAAATATTGCTATGTGAGAAATCTGAAATTATACTATTTATTTTTTCTAGGATTTTTATAGTATCATGACATATTTAAATATTTTATCCATTTTGAGTTTATTTAGGTGCATGATGTAACTTGGTGGCCAGTTTCTTTTCTTTTTTTTTCATGTACTAGTCCAGTTATCTAACCACAATTTATTGAAGAGACTGTCTTTACTTCATTGTATGCTCTTGCATACGTTGTCAGATGTTAATTAACCATAAAGACAAGTATTTATATCTGGGCTTTCTATTCTGTTCCATTGATCTATATATCTGTTCTTATGCTAGTACCAGACTGTTTTGTGATGTCTACAACTTTGTTCTTCTTTCTCAAGATTGCTGAGGGTATTTGGGATGTCTTGTAGTTCCATATACATTTTTGGGATATATCTTCTATATCTGTGAAATATGCTATTGGTCTTTTAATATAAATTACATTGAATCTATAGATTGCTTTGGGTAGTGTGGCCATTTTAATGATGTTAATTGTTTCAATCTATAAACCTGGTATATGCTACCACTTATTTATATCATCCTCACTTTCTTTCTATAGTGTCATATAGTTTTCAGAGTACAGTCCTTGTACTTCCTTGGTTAAATATATTCCCAGGTACTTTATTTTTGTTGTTGTTGCATTGTAAATGGGACTGTTGTCTTAATTTCTCTTTCTGATAGTTGATTATTTTTGTATAAAAATAGCATTGATTTCTGACTGTTGATTTTGTATCCCACTATTTTGCCAAATCTATTAGGTCAAGTATTTTTTTGGTGGTGTGTGTCAGGCTTTTTTAATGTACAATATCATGTCATCTGTGAATAATAAAAATATTACCTCTTCCTCTCCAATTTGGATGCCCTTATTTCTTCATTTCTGACAACTGTGGCTAGGACTCTCAGTTCAATGTTGAATAAGAGTGGTGAAAGTAGACATCCTTGTCTTATTCCTGATCTTAAGGAAAACACTTTTAGTTTTTGCCCTTTAAATAAGATATTGCTGTAGATTTTTCATATATAGCTTTTATTATGTTTAAGTATGATCCTTCTACTCCCAATTTGCTGAGACTTTATATCAGAAATGTATTTTATGAAATCCTTTTTATGCATCTGTTGATATGATCACAGCCTTTTTATCTTTCATTTTGTTTATGTGATGTATCACATTTATTGATTTGCAAATATTGTACCAAACTTGCATCTCTGGGGTAAATTTCACTTGATTATGGTGAATGATCCTTTAAGTGTATTGCCTAATCTGATCTTATAATGTTTTTATTGAGGGTTTTAGCATCTAAGTTCATCAGAGATATTGGCCTGTAATTTTCTTCTTTGCTGTATCTTTACCTGGTTTTGGAATTAGGATAATGTCCTTGTAAAATGAGTTTAGGAGCCTTCCCTCTTTTTGAATATTTTGGAATATTTTGAGAGGGACAGGTGTTAGTTTTTCTTTGAATGATTAGTTAAATTTGCCTGTGAAGCCATCTGGTCCAGGAGTTTTATTTGTTGGAAGTTTCCTGATTACTACTTCAATTTCATTGGCCTATTCTGGTTTTTTGCTTCTTAATAATTAGGTTTGGAAGACTATGTTTCTAAAACTTTATCCATTTTGTCCCATCTTTTCAATCTGTTAGTCTATAGTTGTTCACAGTATTTTCTCACAATGTTTTGTATTTTTGTGGTGTCAATTATTACTTCTCCTCTTTCATTTTTGATCATATTTATTTGGGTCCTCTGCTTTTTTTTCTTGATGTCCCATTTAACATTTGTTGATTTTGTTTATATTTTCAAAGAACAAGGTTCTTTGAAAGTTCTGGGTTCATTGATCTTTTGAATTGTTTTTTTAGTCTCTATGTAACTTTTTTGGTCTCTCTGATCTTGGTTATTTCCTTTCTTCTACTCACTCTGGGTTTTGTTTGTTGTTGTTTTTCTAGTTCTTTTAGGTTAGGGTTAGATTGTTTGAGATATTTCTATTTCTTGAGGTAGCCATGCAATGCTATGACTTTCTTCTCAGGACTGTTTTTCTGTGTCCTATAGGTTTTGGACTGCTGTGTGTTTGTTTTCAATATTTTCCAGGCCCCTATTGATTTCTTTTTAAAAAAATATTTTATTTATTTTTATTTTTTAGACAGAGTGGAAGGAAGGGAGGGAGAAAGAGAGACAGAGAAACTTCAGTGTGTAGTTGCCTGTCATGCTCCACCTACTGGGTACCCGACCCACAACCCAGGCATGTGTCCTGACTGGGGAATTGAACTGGCAACCTTTATGGCTTGCAGGCTGACTCTCAGCCCACTGAGCTACACCAGCCAGGTGATTGCTTATCTCATTGATAACCCACTCATTACTTAACAATATGCTATTTAACCTCCACATATGAATGTTTTTGAGATTTTTTTAAAGGTTGTTTCTAATTTCAGTCTGAGTGATCAGAAAAAATGCTTGACATGATTTCAGTCATCTTGAGTTTTTTGTCCTTTTTTTCATTTTAAACAAGAAGTTTATTTATACAACAGGACACTTTGCTTGAAGGGGAAACCATCTAGGATTCATTTCAGAGTAATTCAGAGTAATTTATCACTATTTAAAGACAGATTGCCTTACATGTAACAGCTACCTACAAAAGGTTATAAAATTGTCCTTGGTTTTACAATGATAAATGAAAAACATTAAAATTCTCAAATTGAACAAGGCATGCAAGGGTTTCCATGCTGTTCTTCTTTTTGTTAAACAGTGAGAGCAAAATAACTTCCTTGAATATAAAGAGGTGAATGAGCATGCCACTAATGGAGAAAGGGGGTATCTTCACAGAACCAGTATTTTTCCCCATCCTATATCCATATGATATCAATAAAAACATAGCATTGGCCAGTTAGTTAAAAAATGCAAATGTTTGTGCACATGCATTGGTTACTTTATGTACAATAAAGGAATAGGGAAAGGGAAAATGAAAGAATAGAGAAAACTATACCATAGTAGCCAGGATGTGGTGGAACAAAATTGCAGTTTTCTAATTGAGAATGTCTTCTTGGTCTGGAGAAACAGAATTCTGAAGTAAAGTAGCAGGCTCTCTTTTTAGTAGACACCTCCTGTCTGCTGCTGGAACACATCAATTTTATCTTCATCCTCCATTTCCAACTGTGCACGTGTGTCTGTCTCATTGATTGACTGTCAAATCAGGATCTGATCTGCTTCATTGACAAACCCTGTCATTCACAATAGACTTTCATTAGTTTTCTAAGTGGTGTATGACTCTTAACCTTAAACTGCATCACAGAACCATCCTACCTTGCCACCTTCTAATTATTATGATCATTGTTTTCATTCTTGAGTCCTTTCTTGGACTTTTTGTTTGCCCATGGTAAGTGCTGGAGTCTCCTCAGCTGTGACTTCACAAAATAGGTACCAGGTCCACACCAAAGGAGCACATAATCAGCACCAGGAGTAGCAGAAGAAGGAGGCACTTATTATGTGTCCTACCATGTGGCCTATCTTTGAGAATGACCTATGTGCACTTGAGAAGAATGTGTATTCATCTGCTTTGGGATGAATTGCTTTGTAAATATCAATTAAATCCATTTGCTCTAGTGTGTTGTTTAAGGTTGCTGTTTCCATGTTGATTTTTCATCTGGAAGTTTTATTTATTGGGGACAGCGAGGTGTTAAAATTCCCTACAATGTCTGTAATGCTGTTCACCTCTTCCTTAAAGTGCACCAAAAATTTCTTTATATATTTAGGAGCTCCCATACTGGGTGCATATATGCTTACAGGGGTATATCGTCTTGTCGAATTGATCCTTTTAGTATTATTTAGTGACCATTTTGTCTATGTTATGGCCTTTGTTTGTCTATGTATGGCCTGGGTCTATTTTGTCAGATATAAATATTGCTATGCCAGCTTTTTTAAATCTACACTTGCATGAAATACTCCTCCATCCCTTCAGTTTCAGCTTGTGTAAATATTTTATTGTGAGGTGAGTTTCTTGTAGACAGAATATATATGGGGCATGTTTTCTTATTCATTTAGCAACTCTGTGTGTTTTGAGATAAGCATTTAATCCATTTACATTTAAGGTAATTATTTTTTATTTTATTTATTTTTAAATTATATTTTATCGATTATGCTATTACAATTATCCTGACTTTCCCCCCTTGCCACCCTCCCCACAACACACCCTGCTTTCTCAGTCAATACCCCCACCATAGTTCATATCTATGGGATATGCATATAAGTTCTTTGGCTACTCCATTTCCTCTACTGTACTTTATATCCTACCTATTTGTACTTCTTAATCCTCTCACCTTTTCAGCCATTCTCCCCCTCCCGTCTCCCATATGGGAATGACTTGGTAACTACATTCTTTTCTCTTGCTGCTTTTAAGAGTCTCTGTTTATCTTTATTTTGGCTTTTTAATTATGTGTTCTAAAGTGGACCTCTATTTATCCATCATAATTGGACTCTCTCTGTTTCTTGGACTTGCATGTCTACTTCTCTCACTGAATTAGGGAAGTTTCTTTCACTATTTTTTTCAGATGGATTTCCAATCTCTTGTTCTTTCTCTTCTTTTTCTGCCACTCCTGTTATGTGAATGTTGTATCTCTTTAAGTTGCTCCAGAGTCTGTTTATAATATCTTTAATATTTTGGATTTTTTTTCTTTTTGTTGTTCTTTGTGTTTGGTTTTTGCTTCCTTTTGTTCCAAATCATTGATTTGATTCTTGGCTTCATCTACACTGCTGTTTTTACCCTGTAAATTGCACTGTATTTCAATTAGTGTATCCTTTGTTTCTGACAGGGTCTTTTTTAAGTTGCTGAGGTCCTCACTAAGTTCCTTGAGCATCCTTATCAACAGTATTTTGAACTCTGCATCTGATAGGTTGCTTATCTTCAATTTGTTTAGCTTTTTCTTGAGTTTTGACCCTTTCATTTGGGCCATGTTTCTTTATATTGTCATTTTGGCAGCCTTTCCATGTTTATTTCTATGTATTAGGTAGAGCTGCTTTGACCTTGTGTCTTGGTAGCATGGACTAATGTAGTAGATGTCTTACAGGGACCAATGGCACAACCTCCCCTATCACCCCGTCTGGGTACTCACAATCTTCCCTTCTTGTGGGCTGAGTACACCCTCCTCTTGTAGTTGAGCCTTGGTTGTTGTTGGCAGATCAATGGGAGGGATTTACCCAGGCCAACCTGCAAGGATTGGCTGTGATCACTGATGTAAAAGCTCTGTCACCCATTAAAGATCAGCTATGTAGGGTCAGAGTGGTGGTGCTCTGACATTGTCTGTAGCTGTCCACTGGGTGTGCTGGCCCAGGGGTTTCATAGGTGGTTCGGGCCAAGGTCAATCACTATTTGTGATTTGCCTGCAGCAACTTGCCTGAGCTGTAAAGCAATCTGAGATGACTGCTACTTGTGCTGCACTTGGAGACATTAGGTGAAACCAAGCTGTGAATCCAATCGTGCTGCTGCTAGGGCTCACTAAGCCAGTTGTTGCTTGTTTGGTAGGATTTATGAGCCAAGACCAGCCATTCTTATGAAAAGCAGCTTGGGTGGACCCATAAATTGGGTGGAGCAGAGCCTTTGGAGATCTCCAAGGTGGGTCACACAGTGTTAGCCAGGTTGATGGAGTTTTAGATATGGCACCAGCTTACTGGATGTGTGGGGGGATGGCTTAGCAAAGAGACAATGATCTCTGCTCACCTTGATGCCAGACACTTCAGTTTTCCTCTATGCAATTGACACCTTTCAAGCTGCTACTCCGGTGTTGAAACTCAGAGGGAGTGAACCTGGGTAGGTGAGACTTTGGTTTCTTTAAGAGGAACTGCTTGGAGCTCTAGAAGTTTCTTCCACTGACTCAATCCCCACCACTTTTTGCAGCCATAAGTTGTGGTGACTTATCCTCCTGGCACTGGAATCCTGGGCTGTGAGGCCTGGTGTATATCTGGGACTCCTCACTCCTGAGATACCCCTCTAGAATTTTTATCCACATGGTTGTGGAACCGTCTCCTTCTGTGTCTGTGCCCATATCCCTCCTACCAGTCTGGATGGGTATGGTTTCTTTAATTCTGTAATTGTCCGACTTCCACTGAAATCAATATCATAGTTGTCAGACTTCCATCAGCTTGATTTCTGATATCCCTGATTGGTATTTGTTTTATCTTTTGGTTGTGTTTTCAATGTGCTTGTTCAAAGAGGTGGACCATGTCTGCATACACCACCAAGTTTACCTGAAGCTCTCTTAAGGTTATTATTGATAGTTACTTATTCATGGCCATTTTCCCTTTACGTATGCTTCTCTCTATTTTTTTCTTGTTCATAAAGTAGCCCCTTTAACAGTTCTTGTAATGCTGGTTTGGTTGAAATGAATTCCTACTGGGTTTTTGTGTCATTGTTCCCAAAGATTTTACTTCTACATAGTTGTTAATCTCACACTACATCCAGATTTCCATATACTGTCAAATTCCTTCTGCCTTAAAAATTATTCTTAACATTTTTTGTAGTGTGTGCCTTTTAGCCTTTTATTTTAAAAAAGTCTTTATTAAAAGCTTTTTTTGCTGGGTATAAATATCTAGGTTGGCCCTTACATTTTTAATCCAACTGAAATTTACATTGTGCATGATGTTGAGTAAAATCCATTTTTGAAGAATTTTAAACTAACAAGTAAATATCCAAGTATTCTAAAATTGATGGAACTCTATCTTAGTTGTCTTCTTTTGGTTTCTCTTCTACTTAGTGCATGTTTCCTTTTCTCATACCTCTTTCAGTATTTTAAAGATGTTGTTTCTTTTTCATCTTTCTTGCATTGTCTCAGAGAGGAAATATGCTTTAATCCTAATTCTTATAACCTTTTTGCTGTTTTTATTTTACTTTTTTATTTTAATGTAGTCTAATTTATTAATATTTTCCTTTTTTTGGTATATTTTATCGATTATGCTATACCAGTTGTCCCATTTTTTCTATCCTTTATCCCCTCCTCCTTGCACCCCAGCCCATCATCCCCATACCTCTTAGTACATGTTTATGGGTTGTACATGTCAGTTCTTTGGCTTCCCAATTTCCTGTACTATTCTTAGCCACCCCTATTTATTTTTTTTGCCTTGTTTTATTTTGTTTGTCAACATTTTCCCACCACCATTTTCCCCAGCCCCACCCAACCCCACCTCCCACCCTCAATCCTTCCCCCATGCCTCTTTCAGCACTTTAAAGATGTTATTTTTTCATCTTTCTTGCATTGTCTCAGAGAAGAAATATGCTTTAACTCTAATTCTTATCATCTTTTTACTTTGTTGTTTTTATTTATTTATTTATTTTTAAATTTTTTTAAAGATGTTCTTTTTATCACTGGCTTTTAGTAATTTAATTACATTGTGCCTTGATATAGTTTCCCTTATGTTTCTTTTTAAAAATTTTTATTGTTGTTTAAGTACAGTTGTCCCCATCCACTGAAAAACTCTCCTCTGCAGCACCCATCTCCATCACCCACCCTTGATCTTACCCCCAATAGTTTTGTCTGTTTGTCCTTAATATATATTATTTGATGACTTTTTCCCTTCTTTCCCACATTATAACCCTCCACCCTCCCAACTGATTATTGTCATTTTGTTCTTTTTTTTATTATTGTTTTCCCAGTAGAGTTGTCTTCATTTTCCTGTGACCATTTTCCCCTGCCCCACTCACCCCATCTCCTACCTTCAATCCTACCTCTCTTTGGATTTATCAAAGGGTCCTTCATACATGTTCCTGGCAACCCATCCACTTCTTTCACCTGTTATATGCTGCCACCTTCCCTCTGGTTACTGTCAGTTTGTTCTTTATTTCAATGTCTCTGGTAATATTTTGCTTGCTTGTTTGTTTTGTTGATTAGGTTCCATGTATAAGTGAGATCATATGGTATTTGTCTTCCACTACCTGGTTTATTTCACTTAGCATAATGCTCTCCAGTTCCATCAATGTTTGTCACAATGGGTAGAAGTTCCTTCTTTCTTTCTGCTGCATAGTATTGCATTGTAAAAATGTACCAGGTTTTTGATCCACTCACTTACTCATGGGCACTTAGGTTGCTTACAGACCTAGATATTGTAAATTGTGCTGCTATGAACATTGGGGTACATAAGATCTTTTGAATTGGTATATCGGGATTCTTAGGGTATAATCCCAGCAGTTGAATTGCATGGTTAAAAGGAAGTACCATTTTTAGGAAGGGAGTGGTCTGCCCAAGCAAGATGGCTGCTGCTGCATGGGGGATGATTGAGCCCCAGGATCCCATTGGCTTTCTCAGTTCTCTCCCCAAAACCTCCACCCCCAGTCTCTCCTCAGCATCTCTAGCCCACTCTGCCCCTACTTTGCCAGAGGCCAGGGGTTTATCAGAGAAGCCCTATGAATCAGAAATATCATTTGTGGGAGCTTCTGGCCAAGGTGGAGGCACAAGTAGATACACTTTGTCTCCTCACACAATGAAGAGAAGGACAACAACAAATTTAAAAGCAAAAAACAACCAGAACTGCCAAGAAATCAAACTGAAAGTCCAACAACCAAGCAGTTAAAGAAGAAATATTCTTTCAGACTGGTAGGAGTGGCAGGGACAGGCAGCCAGAGTGGAGAGGATTTACAGCAAGGCAGCAGCTGGTGGACTGCATGGTAACACATTTGCATGTGGAAGGAACAACTGGAGAGTGAGAGAGACCACACAACTCAGGGTTCCAGCGCTGGAAAAGAAAGCCTCAAAAGGTCTACCGGTAAAAACCTTGGCAGTTACAGCAGCAGGAGAGACTACTGGTCTCACTGGAGTGTTCATTTGAGAGACCCACAGGGTCCTAGAATGTACACAAACCATACCACCTGGGAATTAGCACCAGTAGGGCCCAATTGGCTTGAGGGTTGCCAGGGGAAGCAACTTAGATCCTGTTGAGAGCCAAGTAAGCATTGTTCCCTCTCAGACCACTCCCCCACATACAGTGCCACAAGACAGTGATGTGATTGCCCTGCTCTGTGAATAGCTAAGGTTCCACCTCTCAAAATAGAATAGGCTCACCGAGGCAAAAAATATATAGCACAAATGAAAGAACAGATCAAAGCTCCAAAACCAGAACAAAGTGATGAAGAGATAGCCAACCTAAGAGATTCAGAGTTCAAAACACTGGTAACCTAGATTCTCACAGGTATGACTGAGGATGGTCACAAAATAGAGGAAAAAGTGAAGGATATGCAAAGTAAAATAAAGCAAAATATACAGGGAACCACAGTGAATGGAAGGAAACTGGGACTCAAATTAATGACTTGGAGCAGAAAGAAGTAAACATTCAACAAGAACATTGAATGAAAAAACAAGAATTCGAAAAAAATGAGAAAAGGATGAAGAACTTCTGGGACAACTTTAAACATTCCAACATCCAAATCACAGGGGTGCTAGAAGGAAATGAAGAAGAGCAAGAAATTGAAACTTATTTGAACAAATAGTGAAGGAAAACTTCCCCAATCTGGCAAAGGAAATAGAGTTTCAGGAAGTCCAGGAAGCTCAGAATCCCAAAAAGTTGGATCCAAGGAAGCACACACCAAGGTACATCATAATTGCATTACTCAAGATTAAAGATAAAGAGAGAATCTTAAAAGCAGCAAGAGAAAAGGAGACAGTGACCTACAAAGGATTTCCCATAAGACTGTCAGCTGATTTCTCAAAAGGAACCTTACAGGCAAGAAGGGGCTGGAAAGAAATATTCAAAGTCATGAAAAGACAAGGACCTACATCCAAGAATACTCTATCCAGCAAAGCTATCATTTAGAATGGAAGGGCAGATAAAGTGCTTCCCAGATAAAGTAAAGTTAAAGTACTTCATCATCACTAAGCCCTTATTACATGAAATGTAACGGGACTTATCTAAGAAAAAGAAGACGATCAAAACTCTGAACAGTAAAATGGCAAAAATCTCAACTATCAACAACTGAACCTAAAACAAAAATAAAAACAAACTAAGCAAACAACTAGAACAGGAACAGAATCACAGAAATGAGATCACATGGAGGGTTATCAAGGGGGAGGGGGAGAATGGAGAATCGGGGAAAAGGTAAGGGAATAAGAAGATCAAATTGTAGGCACAACATAGACAGGAGGAGGTTAAGAATAATATAGGGAAGAGAGAAGCGAAAGAACTTATGTGTATGACCCATGGACATGAACTATGTGGGGGAATGCTGGTAGAGGTGGGATGGAGGGGAATAAAGGAGAGAAAAATATGGGACAACTGTAAGAGCATAATCAATAAAATATATTTTTAAAAAATGCAGTACCATTTTCAGTTTTCTGAGGAAATCCCATAATGTTTTCCACAGAGGCCATACCAGTCTGCATTCCCACCAAAAATGAACTAGGGTTCCCTTCTAACCACAACCTTGCCAGCACTTGTTTCCTGATTTATTTATGATGGCCATTCTGACCTGTGTCAAGTGGTATCTCACTGTGGCTTTTATTTGCATCTCTCTGATGGCCAGTGATGCTGAGCATCCTTTCATATGTCTCTGGGTCCTGTGTATGTCCTCATTGGAGAAGTGTCTGTTCAGGTTCTTTACCCATTTCTGAACTGGGTTATCTTCCTTGAGTAGAATCATGTGAGTTCTTTATATATTTTGGAGATCAAACTCTTATCTGTTGTATCTTTGGTCAATATATTTTCCCATATGGTTGGATCCCTTTTCATTTTGCTGATGTTTTCTTTAGCTGTACAGAGACTTTTTATTTTGATGAAGTCCCATTTGTTTATTCTTTCCTTTATGTTGCTTGCTCTTGGGGACATATCAATGAAAACATTGTTGTATGGAAAAACTGAAATTTTCCTGCCTATGTTCTTCTCTAGGACTTTTATGATGTCATGACTTATGCTTAGTCTTTTATTCACCTACAGCTTTTTTTGTGTGTATGGTGTATGCTGGTGGTCGAGTTTCATTTTTTTGCATGTAGCTGTCCAGACCTTCCAACAACCATTTGTTGAAGAGGCTGTTTTTACACTATTTTATGCTCCTGCTTTTTTTTTTTGTCAAATATTAGTTGACCATAGATATATGGGTTTAATTCAGGCCTTTCTATTCTGTTTCATTGACCTATGTCTGTTCTTATGCCATTACGAGACTGTTTGGATTACAGTTGACTTGTAATATAGTTTGATGTCATACATTGTGATCCCTCCTACTTTGTGAATATTTTTTGTGGAATCCATAATTTTCTATGTATGCTATGATGTCATCTTCAAGCAGTAACAGTTTTACTTCCTCCTTTCCAATTTGGATGGCTTTTATTTCTTTTTCTTGCCTGATCACTGAGGGTAGCACTTTCAATGCTATGTTGAATAGAAGTGATAAAAGTGGACATCCTTGTCTTGTTCCTGCTCTTAGTGGGAAAGGTTTTAGTTTTTGCCCATCGAGTGTGATGTTGGCTGTAGGTTTCTCATATATGGCCTTTATTATGATGAAGTACACTCCCTCTACTCTTACTTTGCTGAGTGTTTTTATCACAAATGTGTGCCATATCTAATCAAATGCTTTTTCCACACCTATTGATATGATCATATGATTTTTGTCTTTCCTTTGTTTTATGTGATGTATTATATTTATTGATTTGTGAATATCGTACCATCCTTTCATCCCTAGGATGAACCCCACTTGATCATGGTGTATGATCTTAATATATTGCTGGATGAGGTTTGCCAATATTTTGTTGAGGATATTAGCCTCTAAGTTCATCAATGATATTGGCCTATAATTTTCTTTCTTTGTTGTGTCTTTATCTGGTTTTTGGATTAGGATGATGATGGCTTCATTAAAATCATTTGGAATTCTTCCCTCTCCTTTGATATTTTGGAATCCGCTGAGAAGCTTAGAGGTTAGCTTTCCCATGCATGCTTTGTAAAATTCTTTTGTAAAATTGTCCAGTCCAAGGCTTTTGTGTACTTGGAGTTTTTGGTTAGTGCTTTAATTTCACCAGCTCTTATCAGTCTGTTCAAGCTTTCCATTATTTCTTCATTCAGTTTTGGAAGATTATATTTTTCTATAAATTTGTAAATTTCACCCAGGTTTTTTAATTTTTTGGTATATAGTTGTTTATAGTAATTTCTTACAATCTTGTGTATTTCTGTGGTATCAGTTGTAATATCTTTCATTCCTGATTTTGTTTATTTGGTTCCTTTCCCTTTTTTTCTTGATGAGTGTGGTTAAAAGCTTGTCAATCTTTTTTTATCTTTTCATAAAACTAGGTCCTGGATTTATTGATCCTTTGAATTGTTCTGTTAATATCAATGCCATTTAATTATGCTCTGATGTTGATTATTTCCTTCCTTCTACTCACTCTGGTTTTTGTTTGTTATTGTTTCTCCAGAGCTTATAGTTGTAGGTTTAGGTTGCTTATTCGAAATGTTTCAATCTTTTTTAGATAGGCCTGTGTTGCTATGAACTTCCCTCTCAAGACTGTCTTCTCTGTGTCCCATAGATTTTGAATTGTTGTTTATTCATTTTCATTTGTTTCCAGAATCTTTTTGATTCCTTCCTTGATCTCATTATTAACCCATTCATTGTTTAATAGAATGTTATTCCATTTCCATGAGTTTGAATGTTTTTGAGTTTTTTCGTTGAGGATGGTTTCTAGTTTTAAGCCCTTTAGATTCAAGAAAGTGCTTCATATGATCAATTTTCTTGAATTTGTTGAGGCTTGGTTTGTGTGCTATTATGTTTTCTGTCTTTGAAAATGTTCCATGTGGATTTGAAACAATGTGTATTTTGTTTCTTTGTAATGAAAGGTTTTGTATATATCTGTTAAGTTCATTTGATCTAGGGTATTGTTCAATGCCACCCTATGCTTCTTGATATTTTTGTTTGTAAATATTTTTTGTAAAAAATGGTAGACATATACATTTTTGACAGTGGTGTGTTAAAATCCCCTAGTATGTGTGTTGCTGTCAATATCTTTCCTGATTCTTCCAAGATTTTCCCTATGTATTTGGTTGCTCCTATATTGGGTGCCTATATGTTTATAATGTTTATGTCTTCTTTATAGATTTTTCCCTTGAGCTTCATGAAGTGTCCTTTTGTGTCTCTTTATGGCCTTTGTTTCAAAGTCTATTTTGTTTTCTATAAGTTCTTCTGCACCAGCTTTTTTTCCTGTCCATTTGCTGGGAATATTTTTTTCAAACCCTTCACTTTCAGTCTGTGTAGTTCTTTTGTTTTGAGCTGGGTCTCTTGTAGGCAGTACATATGTGGGTCATGTTTACTTATCTATTCTATGTCTTTTGATTGGAGCATTTAGTCCAGTAACATTTAAGGTTATTAGAGATAGGTACTTATTCTTTTTCTCCCTTTCTACCTCTTTTCCTCTGTGTCTTACTCTTTTTCTTCCTCTTCTTGAAGCAGCCCCTTTAGCATATCTTGCAGTGCTGGTTTCTTGGAGGTGTACTCTTTGTTTTCTTTTGTCTGAGAAGCTTCTTACTTCACCTTTCATTTTATTTATTTATTTATTTATTTATTTATTTATTTATTTATTTATTTATTATTTTTAGACAGAGGAGATTAGAGGGATAAAGAGAGGGAGAGAAACATCAATGCGCTGTTGTCTCTCATGTGCCCCTTACTGGGAACCTGGCCCACACTGAGGCACATGCCTTTACTGGGAATAGAACCTGCAACCCATTGGTTCTCAGGCTGGTGCTCAATAAACTGCCACTCCAGCCAGGGATTTATTTTATTTTATTTATTTATGTATTTTATTAATTTAATTTAATTTAACTTTATTTATTTTAATATTTTATATTTATTATCTTCCATTTTAATTGGGAGCCTTGCTGGGTAGAGTGTTTTGTTGCAGACCTTTGCTTTTCATTACTTCGAATATTTTTTGCCTATTTAGATCTTCTGCTTATTGTGTATCTGTTGAGAAATCAGCTGCTAACCTTATGGGAGCTTCCATGTATGTTACTATCTGTTTCTCCATTGCTGCCTTTAATATTCTCTCTCTGTCTTTAAAATTTGGCATTGTAATTATGATGTGTCTCAGAGTAGGCCTCATTGGGTTCATCTTGATTGGGACTGTCGGTGCTTCCTGAACTTGCATGGCTTTTCCCCTCTCCAGGTTTGGGAAATTTTCTGTCGTTATTTTTTCAAACATGTTTTCTATCCCTTCTTCCATGTCTTCTCATTTTTGCATTCCTATGATTTGAATGTTGTTGCATTTCATGTTGTCTTGCTGTTCCCTTAAGCTATTATCATATTTTTTGAGTCTTTTTTCATACAGCTGCTCTCCCTGGGTGTTTCTTTCTACTTTCTCTTTCAGGTCATTAAATCTGTCCTCTGTTTCATCCAGCCTGTTTGTAATTCCTTCCAGTATATTTTTAATTTCAGACCTTGTAGTCTTTGTTTCTCTCTGGCTCTTTTTTATAGTTTCTATTTTCTTTTTCATACAGTTGTAGTTCCCCATCATTTCCTTGTAGCTGTCTGTGAGTCCCTTGAGCATCCTTATAACCATTCTTTTGATTTCCGTATCTGATAGTTTGCTTGCCTTCATTTCATTTAGCTCTTTTACTGGGGAGTCTTCCATCCCTTTCAATTTCAGGCTCTTTCTTTGTCTCCCTATTTTATATGACTCTTTTTGTTTATTTCTGTGATTCCCAGTGCTCTTATTTGACAGCTGTCCTTGTAGGGTAAACTTCTGTGGTAGGAGTTTGTGGGTGTCAGTAATGAGGTCTGTTTGATCTTGTCTGGATGATCTAGTTTTGCCCTTTTCTTCTGATTGTGTGGGCTCTCTTGTTGTACTTGGGCTTTACCTGTTGGTGGTGCCTTTGCTGGTGGGTTTTCTCATCTAGCAGGTTTAGTGGTAGTCACACCTCCAACTTCTTTTTGTATGCTGTTGTACAGATTTTGGTTCACAAAACAGTATTACCAGACCACCAAACCTATGCCAATATAAAGAACACTCCTACTAAATCAGCAGTCTCAACTGCAATAGAATGGAGATTAATAAATGTGAAGTGATATTATGGGTATTATATGATATGACAAAGGGAATCTGTGGTGACTGAAAGAGGGGAAAATGTTGTTGTGTGGTAAGAGGGAGGAGAATTGATGAGTTGGGATAGAACCAAGGCAAATAAAGGGAGAGAAAAAATTTAAACCATTAGTAAAACATGGGAGGACAATGTCAACAACGGGTAAGAAGAGCGAAGAGTATACTCTGAGGTTTGAAGTAAAATTGAAAAGTTACTTGAGCATGGAGCAAAATTGCAGAAAACCCACTTCAGGGTCAATAGCAATGGCAGTTGAATTAAATTTAATAATGGTGGAATGGGAATAAGAATAATGTAGAAAAGTGAAAAGTAAATATTAGATGAATACAGTAAAGAAAAAAGATTTTGAAAGGATACAGGAAGCAAAATAATAAGGGTAGGGTGTAAAGCCCAGGTTGAGAGAGGGGAAAAAAGAAAGAGAGAAAAAAGAAGCAGAAAGAAAAAAAGGGAGAGAGAAAAGAATGAGATAAAATTCCTTACTCAACTGATCAGGGGCAGGGCAAAGTTGAAATGGAGTAAGACAGTGAGAGAGCATTGTATGAGATTTAAAGTACTAACAAGTAGTTAATAAGAGATCCTTTGGAAAAGTACAGCCATAACCATGGCATTTCTCCCAATTCGCCACTTTTTATAAAGGATGAAAAAGAGATGTCTCTTATTAGAAGGGAAAAGAATATGAGCTGACTTTAGAAAGCAGAGTGCTTATGTGAGGTTAGGTGGAGGAGAAACAGTGAGAGCAAGAGATAGAAATTTGGTGTAATGTGTGAGATAAACAGTAATAAAGCTCAGGAAGATGGCAAAATGGATTAAGACCAGGGAAGGGTGATGTGTGGGATATGGAATAACAACAGTATGATAAGAAATATATAATCTAAATGAAAAGAATAAAGAGTAAAATACCAAGAGTAGTGTGTTATTGGAATGTTAATGAAGTGAAAGGAGAAAAATTAAAATGCAGTGTGAAATGGAGAATAGAGAAAACAAATCAAACAATGAAATCAAACAACCAAAAAAAAACACAAAAAACAAAAACAAACTGATTAAACAGAAAGAAGAGAAATTCTTAAAAAGATGCAAATTCTGAAAGATAGCAAAGTGAAATTTGGCTCACCTGTTGGTCTTTGCTTTCTGTCTTCTTTCTGCATTTGTGTCTGGTTTTCTCACAGCTCCAGGTCCTATCATCTTACTTTTGGAATAACAACAACGAAAAAGCCTCCTGCTGACATTAAACCTACAAACCTGTTTTGCAGGTCTTCCTGGATTCTGCAGGGCAGGGGTGGGCTCTGTTTTTTTCCTTTACTGTGGTTCAGTGAGGATGGGCGTTCAGCCTGGGCTACAATAGTCGCAGGTACCCAGTTTTCAGTCCATGCCCTTGGAGTGCTGTGTGGCCTTCACAGTCCACTCTTCACATATGCGCCATTCCAATGCCAACAATCCACCTTGTTATGCAGCTCTTTGATGAGACTGTGTGTTGCACTGAGTAGGAGAAAATCCTGCCCTGCCTCTCCCTCTTTGGTGGCCTGGATACTCTGCATAAGCGAAGTCCCTTCAGGGCAGCTCAGTTCCCCTATTGAAAGAATTATCTCTGGATGATGCCACCTCTCTGATCCCCTTTTGTCCCTCTTTGATCAGTCTGTGAGGGACCCTGGGTGGGAGAAAATTGCACCCTCACTCCCCCCACCCCCTTTGCTGGCTTAGACACTGCATGCACGCAAGGACCTGGTATGTGTGAGGTCTCTGTGTGGGCAAGGTTCCTGCGCAGGAGAGGTCCTTTTGCAACAGTTGAGATCCCCGTTGAGAGAAGTCCCATTGGGTGTGGCCTGCTGTTCCCAAGTGCCCAGCTTTCCCAACAGACCAACTCCCTGACCAGTCCAGAGTCTATCTGGGTCACAGCCTGTTATGGATCATCCCTTCTCCCAATGCCAGTTGTTACCTGGCTCCCCAATTTCTCTGGTACTGTCCCAGCCAGCCACAGCAACCCCAGCCAGTGGCAGTTGTCCCAGTCAGGGTACCTACTTGTGTTTCCTGAGCTTCTTGGGGTTTGTAGAAATACCAGGATCTGTGAGTTTATAGTTTTAATCAAATTTGGAAAATTTTATGCCATTCTTTAAATACTTTTTCTCTATTTATTTTGTTTTTTTGGTGTTTTTTCTTTCTCTCATTCTATTATTTTCAATAGTTTCTATATTTTTAAATTGACTTTTTTTTATCTGCAGTACCTAATCTTGTATTAATCCCATCCAGTATATATTTGTAATGTCACACAGTGTAGTTTCATCTAAGTTTAGTTTGTCTCTATTTTATATCTTTCATGTAATTAATTTTTTAAAAATATACAATGCATTTTTAGCTCTTTAGCATCTTTGTTTATTTATTCTTACATCCTTGTCACTACTCAGTCAGTGTTGATTGGTTGATTTTTATTTTCATTATTTTTATTTCTGCTTCTTTGCAATTTAGCTAACATGAAGACATTTCTTACCATGTTGTAACAAAACCTGAACAACCTCCCCTGAGAGGTTATGTTTTAGGGCTTATCTGAGATGTAGAATGAGTCTTTTAATATGAACCTAAAAGAAAAGATTAAGGGGAAATCACTGCACAATACAGCTGTGATTTCTCCATTGGTCTGGGAGGTCACTTTTCCTGAAAGCTATGAAAGTGTTAAAAATTTAACTTCTCTGTTATATAGTCTCCTCAGAAAAGTTTATACTTATTTCTTTCTCCCATTATCTCATCCTAATAGTTTAGAGTTGAGAGGAGTGGAATAAAAGAGGGAGCTAATATGTACTGAAGGCCCACAGTATACTAGAACTCTGCTAGATGTTAAAATGGCTATTTCATTTAATTTTTAGACCTTAATTGTATCAAGCATAAAATGGAGACAATAGTATTAATCGTGCAGTGTTCTTATGAAAATGAATTCTGGAAGTGTGTAAAGTGTCATGAAAAGTATTTGGCATCATCAGTGTTTAATAATTTTCCATTATTGTTATTTATCAAAAATGTTACAATGTAGCTATTATTATTTTTTCCTTTTCACTGAAAAAGAACTGCTGTTTACATAAGTCAACTGATGGAGCCTATGTTAGGCCCACAGTAAATGAATATTTCTTAATGCTGTTTACTCATTCATTCATCAGGGACTTATTAAGGTCCTCACATATTCTAGACCTTGTAAATAGGCTTCTGTTGTTATGAAACACAAAGTACCCACAGGTAAATTAATAAGTACAGTATACAGTAAAATATCATAGGTACATTGATGAAATATATTTGGAACGGACTGATTTTACATGGTTTTGGGAGAGAGGGAATTGTCACTAAACACTTCACTTGGACTAATCTTGAGACATGTTAGTACTTTCTTGTAAATATTAAATATTTAATCTCTGTTAGGTAAATTACAGCTACAGTTATCTACATCTTAAAAATGGAAAGTCTGACACCACCCCTCATGATTTACCCCAAATCTCAGATGCTTAACTTCCTTTCTTTATTTTTTATTTTTAAGTATATTTTGTTTATTATGCTATTACAATTTTCCCATTTTTTCCCTCCCCTTTATCCCTCTTTGCCCTGCACCCAGCCTCCACCATCCCCTGCCTTAGGTCATGTCCATGTGTCATACATATAAGTTCTTTGTCATCTCCATTTCCTTAACCAACCCTTGTCTATTTTGTGCCTACCAATCATGCTTTTTATTCCCTGTACCTTTTCCCTCCATTATACACCTTCCCTTACCCACTGATAACCCTCCATGTGACCTCCATTTCTGTGATTCTGTTCTTGTTCTAGTTGCTTAGTTTGTTTTTATTTTTGTTTTTAGGTTTAGTTGTTGATAGTTGTGAATTTGTTGTCATTTAGTTGTTCATAGATTTGATCTTTTTCTTAGATAAGTCCCATTAACATTTCATATAATAAGGGCTTGATGATGATGAACTCCTTTAACTTTACCTTATCCGGGAAGCACTCTATCTGCCCCTTCCATTCTAAATGAGAGTTTTGCTGTATAGAGAAAGCTAGGTTATAGGTCTTTGCTTTTCATGACTTTGAATATTTCTTTCCAGCACTTTCTTCCTATAAGATTTCTTTTGAGAAATCAGCTGATAGTCTGAGAGGACCTCCTTTGTAGGTAACTACCTCCTTTTCCCTTGCTGTTTTTAAGATTCTCTTCTTATCTTTAATCTTGGACAACTTAATTATGATGTATCTTGGGGTGTTTCTTCTTGGATCCAACTTGTTTGGGCCTCTTTGAGCTTCCTGGACTTCCTGGAAGTCTATTTCCTTTGCCAGATTGGGGAAGTTTTCCTTCATTATTTATTCAAATAAGTTTTCAATTTCTTTCTCTCCCTCTACTCCTTCTGGCACTCCATGGTTCTGATGTTGGAACATTTAAAATTGTCCCAGAAGTTTCTAAGCCTCTCCTAATTTTTTTGAATTATTTTTTGTCCATTCTGTCCTGGTTGAATATTTATTTCTTCCTTATGTTCCAAATCATTGATTTGAGTCCCAGTTTCCTTCCTTTCACTGTTGGTTCCCTGTACATTTTTCGTTATTTCTCTTTGTATGGTCTTCACTTCTGCTTTTATTTTGCAGCTGTTCTTAATAATTTCTCTGAGCATCCTGATTACCATTGTTCTGAACTGTGCATCTGATAGGTTGGCTATCTCCTTGTTGCTTAGTTCTTTTTCTAAAGTTTTGACTTGTTCTTTCCTTTGGGCCATATTTCTGTGTCATGACCCATCTGTTACATGCTAAGGGGCAGACCCATAAGTATTTGCCAGGGTGGGGTCATCCACTTAGCCATGTGGTGTCACTGTATGTGGGGGTGGGTTCAGAGTGGGAACAATGCTCCTTGCTTGACTCTTGACCTGCTTTGTCACTTTCCTCACTTCCTACAAGTGGATTGTGCCCTTTCAGGTGCTGATTCCCTGGCATGTGGCCTTGTGTATATTCTAGGATTCCGAGGGTCCCTCCAACAGACTCTACTGTGAGACTAGGGGTTTCTCTCTCTACCAGAACCCCCACAGATTTTTACAGTCAGAGGTTTTGAGGCTTTAGTTTCATACTCTGGATCCCTGGGTTGCACGGTCTGTCTTGCTCCCCAGTTGTTCCTCCTTGTCTTATCTGCACACAAATGTGTGAAAGTCTCATCCACTATCCACTGCCTTGCACACCTTAGTCCACCAGCTGCTGCTTTGTCGCACATCAGTGCTGACCTGGCTTCCCATCTCTGCCCCTTCTACCAGTCTGGATGAATGTTTCTTTAACTCTTTGGTTGTTGGGCTTCCATACACTTCTATTTTCTGGCAGTTCTGTTTGTTTTTGTTATTTTTTAAATTCATTGTTATGGTTTTTTCCATTGCTCAAGGGAGCAAAGCATATCTACCCATGCCTCTATATTGCCTGGAGAGACATGTTATTATTTGTCCAAAGGAGAGGATAGAGAAAAATGCTTTTGAGTAGAGGGAGTAGCATAAGTAAAAGCCAAGAAGCACAATATTGCCAGAGCTTCAGTACATGTAGGATGTAAAATACCAGTAGGGCTCAGTGAGTAAATAGACCAGAGAAGTTTTTTGATGCCAAGAAAGGAGTTGGAATTTTATCTCATAGGCCATGAGGAGCCATCAAAGGATTTTAAACTGGAAAGTTCCTAAGCAAGGTTCACAGAAATATTTCACAACAGTATGTTAACCTTAAACATTAACATATTCCAATGGTAACAAGTCAAATAGTACATATGCAGGAATAAAGTGGTCAGTTGCATGGTGTAGGTAGTTGATAGATTTTTTCATACTGTTGCCTCTGCAAGAAGGATTCCCTCTTGATGAGAATAACTTGGGCGAATGATCTTAATTTGTGATAGGAGATTGTCAATGAGCAAATGTCACTGCAAGGTCTGAGGGTAGGAAATCAGGAACTTGGTGTAGTTTCCCCAAATCCCTAAATGAGAAGAGGTTGAATACATAGGGTCAGTCCCTCTGTAGTAGTCTTCAGTTCAATCTCTTTTGAAAAACATCCTTATCAACCCTTGTTGAAAGATCCATATCCAAAGCTTCTCTGAAGGTTGTGCAATGGGGTATTGTTTTCATTCTGATTCATCTGTTAACTTTCTCTCATTTACTTTTTCATTCTGTAAAAAGTGTTGAAATATCTTATTCATAAATTGCCTTTCATGATGTTTTTATGCTTATCATACCTTAATATTTGTTTTATCCCCTTAACTGGAATTCTGTTTTCCCCTTTGAAAAAGTTCACTTTTTTTTTAGTGAGGATAATTGGAAGAATGTGGCTGCATGTGGGGACACCTGTCCAGAAAGGTGAAACAGTGGTGGCCTGAATCAAGGGAAGCAGTGGCATGGAAAGAAGAAAAGGACTTGGAGCTCTTGGTTAGCAACTCTCACTGATAGGCATGGGCGATGAGAGAAGTAGGAGTGTAAGATAACTGCCAGATTCTAGACATGGCTGACGGGATTTGTGGCAAAACAAATGAGTTTGGAGCAGAATACAAGGAGATAAATTTTAGATAATTTAAATTTGTAGCATTATTGAGACAACTGGTTATAATATCTCTGTAGAACTGGTGCCCAGGAGGAATGTAGAGAAAAATATGCATTCATGAGTCATTAGGATATGACTTTTAATGACTTGGTGATTTTAGTTATGCATCGCCAAGACCATCCTTAAGTGTAATGATTCACTAGAGGGACTCAGAACTTGGAAAAGCTGTCATACTCATGATTATGGATTATTATTGTAAAAGGAGACAAAAATCAGTATAAACAAAAGCTGGGAGGGCAGAATTCAGTCAGAAGCTTTCAGTTTCCCCCTCCAAGGAATTTTTGCAGATGGTATTCACTTATTCCAATAATGATGTGTGAAAACATATGGAGGATTGCCAAATAGGGAATCTCAGCAAAGCCATGGTGTTCATGTCTTTTTTTTTTTTTTTGTCACACAGGCAATGGGTGCCCACATGACTGACCTTAGCTACTGAGTCTTCAGCTTCTGCAGAGGTCAGATAGATACTGCATGGCCCAAGACCTTCTCTGTACATCATTTGTTTTGCATAAACTATCTGGAATGGCTCAAGGCCCCAGAAAAATAAGCACTCCTATCAGGTAGAGTATTCCAAGGGCTTAGAGGTGATCTTCCAGGAGGCAGGCAAGGGCTAGGTCTTCCTTTGGAATATATGCAGGGTTTGTAGAGCCAAGAACTGCTGAATCAAGCCTTTCCTGCATACATGGGATTGAATGAAATAACTGGAAGGGCCATGCGGGATGAAAAGAGAATAAGGCCATGGGCAATGCCCCAAGCTCTTAGGTATAATCAGAGAAAGTGGCCCTCATAAAGGGGCCTTGGAGGAATATGAGAGAGGTAGAAGCAGTATTGTCCCAGAAGCCAACAGAGCAGGAAATACCTAGGAAATCTTAATAAATGTGATGGGGAATTCAGGGAAAAGGTGATTGAAAACAGATAAGTTTAATTTAGCAACCTGGAGGCTTGTGTCATTTTTAACAGAGTGTTTTCATTATAGTGGTTAAGGCTGGATGCCTGGCTGTGGTAGGCTAGAAATGTTAGGAATGGGGACAAGGAATGCAGGCAAGTATTTGGATCTGCTTGATTGTGAAGGGAAAGAGAGTGATAAGGTGGCAGCTGAAAAGGAATAGCAGGTTGAGACATGTATTTATTTTACCATGGGAAACATGGGAAGACTAAAGTATGTTAATAGGTTGTATGAAATGAGAGGAAAATAATGGTGAGTGTGGATAAAAAGTGAGATGACTTAAAAAGATAGATAGAAAATACATGTCATGTGGAGAGGGAATGCCTGGGGTATGGAGGACAGTGGTAACAAAGAGGAACTTTAGGGAAAAAGAGAAGGAACTGATTGCCAAATATAGCTGAGGAAATTTAAGGGAGTTATTAACTGATCCATTATCTCATAAAGTTTAGGCCGGAAAGTAGAGTCCAGAGCTTAAAGAACATAGAGTGGGATAAGGAAGTGAGAAGGGTATAGGGATAACAGATTATGATAAAGTGTCTGCTGAGTGTTTAGTTAAGCTACACCATGGTGTTGCTGCCTTGACATCCATTTTGTTTATACAAGTGGCCTGCTGGAATTTTAAACTGACACAATCCCCCTCATGCAATTGAATGTTCAAACACAGCCTTCAGAGTTACAAGTAAATATAAGTTCCTGATATGACATCCCAACAGCATTTGTGAGCAACAGTCTCCTCTACCTCCCAGGCTTTCTTGCCTTTTGTGCCCCTTAGATAAGACTCCTTACCAAAACTGCTCTTTTGGTTTGAATCAATCAATCCAGCTCTCGCCTAGGAACCCCAAAGCACTCTACCTGTGGGTCCTAATAAATGCATGTGTTTCAGATCCTGCTGCTCTCTGCTTGTATCCTGTCTTGACCTCTCTGTGTGGCCCCTAAATTCATGCCATGTACTTCCAGGACCATTCACTAGTAAACATCTTGATTTAAATTTCCCTGTGCTTGTTCTTGATCCATGCACTTATCTAACACCCTATGAGCCAATTGACAAATGTGAATTTAACAAAGTATTAATAAGAAAAGAGAATATAATTTTGGAGGTTTTGTGTGAGGCTCTATAAAAATCTAAGGGTAGTCCAAAAATGGTAGATGAAGTTCAGCGGAGTCAGAGGTTAAGAAGTGTTGAATGTTAGTGGTTGCAATGTGTCAACCACAGGATGATCTCTTATTTGAATGAATACAATTGTAGCTAAATGCAGGTCTGGCTGCCTGCTGCTTTGAAAACCAATACTCAAGGGGCATGTGCTAATGTAAAGGAATGTGATTTTATTCAAGTGCCAGCAACCTGGAAGAAGGGGTTTTGAGACAAGAAAAAACCTCTTGTCTCAAAGCCCATCTTAACATCTCAGTGTAGGCAGGGGTTTTTATAAAGAGGGAGAGGGTGTGGAGATGCAGGCAGTGTGCTTTTTGGTTTTGATATGGATCTTTAATGTCAGCATACTGGAATTGGTTAGTGCCAACCAAATTGCTGCAGTTGGGTGATCCATATCAATTGACGCCATTGTCAAGGCTATGTATTTTACAAGCAGTAATTGGAACTGCTGCTGTTTGCAATATGCTTATGAAGAAACTCTCAGTATATGAGTTCCTTTTATCAATTTGTTAGTATATTTTATTCTAATTCTATTTTATGGTAAATCAAAATAGTATAAAGTTTTCATTCCCTATTACAATTCCCCATTATCAATTTTTATTCCATATCTATGGAGTTATTGGTGTTCTCTGATCTGGGGGAATGAAAAACCTGAACCTGCTGAAGAACAAAATCTCATGAATTAAAGCAGATATATTTTTCAGAGGTACTTGTTCAGTAAGTATAATTTTTCTGGCATGGGAAAAACTAGCAGTAAAGAGCTTCAAGAAAATAAAGATAAGCATTATAAGCAAACAGTGGTTATACCCAAATTAAAAATCCCTCCTCATAGGGACCCAAGTCCTTGTGGTATCCATGAAAATACTCACAAATCAGCCTCCAGTTCTCTCAAAGAGAGGACTGTGATGGTTCAACATCTGAAGTCAGGTAGCCTGTTGCCTGATTTTGGTTATGCTTATTTCCACCTGAGGTGTCAATGTAAGTACAGCAAGAGCAGTTAATGGTCATGCGAACTTCTCCTTGTTCTGCTAGTCTAAGGCATTTTGATGATCTAAGACAACTTTAGCTTGAGAGTCCAGAGATTTCTGAATATTAGCAAGTGAGATGGCAGTTTTATTGGCTATAGTGATTAAAGTCTTGGAGAGTTTCCAATGTACATGCTAATGTGCAGCTACTTACCACCAGGGTCATAGAGTTCATCTAAAGAAATAGTAATCACTGTCTCTGGGATTTCTCCAGTGAGATCTCAGGCCATTTGGGTGAATATTGATTGGCTTCCCTGAAGTCTCATTTGCCCAGACAATTTTACTTACTTGCTTATAGATTTTAGGAGGGAACAGTTCTACTCTGTGTGTGTCTGAACAACTTAAAAGCATCTGGAGTTTGAATGCATGTTCCCGTGGGACCTGCAGGTGAAGCTGCTGCCTTCTAGGAAAAAATGTTACTTGGGTGGGCAATTTATAGAGCAAGTCTCATTCCAGCAGAGGGATGGGATATTCAGGCAAATAGAGGAAGCTCTGTGATAATTAAAGATCTCTGAGTTGGCATTCAAAAGGCTAGAGGGTAGCTTTTTGCTGCATTTTCTTTTTACCCCAATAACTGAAAGTGCTGTGGAGTTTTTTTTTGTTTTTTTTTTACTTTTCTTTAAGTCAGTTTGGTGTTCAATATAGAGTATGTAGCTTCCATGTCTATTAAAAAGTTGATGAACTTGTTCCCCACTGTCAATTGTATCTGGGGCTCCTGCAGGGAAATTAAGATGGGTCAGGAGGTGTCTGGAGGAATCCCTGGGCCTTGTAATTCATTATATGAGTCATCATTTTATTTCACCATCTGCCTATCTATGTGTCTTAAAAAATTTTTTTTCCCTTATGCATGTTACTAGGTACCCGAGCTTCCCACTTTGCTGAACTTCTGCACCTGGTCTATCATTTTTGCTCCAGTTTTGTCTAACTGCCTGATATATTTCCCTCTCGAGGATCTTAGTTCTGAATTCTTTCAGGTAAAAGGGGTGCAGAATCTTTTCTGAAACTGATTCCTGCTGAAGAAGGGCATTATTTTTCCTCAGAGCCAAGAGATCCTTGCTATCCGAGGGATGGTAAGGCCTGGGCACGGAAGAAGGTGGTGATAGTGCCTGAAGGTGGTATTCCTGAGTACAAATAGGGCTTGTAAACTGCTAGAGACAAACTGTGTTACAAATATCAATATTACTGAGGCAAAAGCTAGAGAAAGTCAGGATTATGTTCTGTTCATAATGAAAACTTGAACTTTAAAGACAATTAATTGAACTATAGTTTAATGTCCATAATTATGTATTATACAGTCTATTGAAACACCATTTATTCTCCTAAAATCATCCTTATTTTTATCAAAGAGCCAAATTAACACTAATTCATTTACTGCATTAAGTCCAGTTTCATTTTGGCTTGATTAAACATAACAGGAATAGCAGTTAATTATATATGCTTTCTTAAGTGTGGTTTGCTGAAATCTTATAGGGAATTTCCATATTCAGCTTTAATTAGGCCCACGGGACAGAGAAACCAAGACACCCAGTTGCCACCAGGTATTGCCTCCAATAACTATAACTTTGGAGTTCAAGTTCTCATGGTCTCCACAATGTCTTGAGGTTCTTCCTTGCCTTCTCTCAGGAAGGAAACTTTTTCCTTTTACCTGGGAAGACTATCATGAACCTTATGAATAAGCAGGGTACCACACCATGGAGAACCCAAGGGACTTTTATTGCTTCAAAGTCAATCTTAATTCCTAAAAGCATTTGCTGACATCCATAATATAGGCATGTCTCTCTCAGATATTCCAATCAAAGTCTTAGTTAATAAAATTATAATTAGAAACAGGTTTTATGTGTTATGTTATAAAAAATTAGATTCTTATTGGATTTATGCATATAAATATATTGCCATGAAAATAATACTAATTCATTAAGAGTTTCCAAATTCCAGAGGGTCCAGATAGGGAGAAAAATATAAATACCTCAATAATGCTTATAAAAGTTGAATTTACCAAATTGCTTCAAGAAAAAAAAATTTCCTTATGTCTAAAAAACATAAAAGATGAAAAATTAGCAGCATTTAAAAATTTTTTTTATTGTTGTTCAAGTACAGACTTTGTCCATTTTCCCCCACCTTCCCCGCCTTCACCCACCTTTTCCCCCCTTTCCCCACCCTCAACTCCACCACCCTTTGACTTTGTCCATGAGTCCCCTGTATATTTTCCCTTACCACCCTTTTAAACAAAAAGTTACACAATTTTAAAAACTGGGGAGGGAGGGACCAAGAGATTATATATCATTATGAAACAACATTAAATTATTTATTTACCCAAAGTTACAGAAAGGTATCAAACATTAATACAGACTGGCAAAACTTTAGTTCTTAGGATAATAATATATGTTTTTAATTAATCAAGTACCCTAATAACACAGTATAACATAACTTTTTAAAAATAGAATCTTTGCTTTCTAGAAAGATACAGTAAAAACATTTTCCCTTTTAAAAGGCTGAAAAAGAATCAAACAAATTCTGTGTTAGCTTACTTTTGATATTTAGATTTTTCGTCTAATTAAAGTCATTATTCAGCTTAACTATATAATTTCTTCTCAAGAACTCATTTTACAAACCTTCATCAACTTGTACACACTCTGTGAAATGTACAAAATCTTCATTCTGTCCCACACTTTTTGTTTATGCTCATTATTTGACACTATATCTATAAATCCTGTTATTGCATAGAGTTCTAGTAATCTTTATCCAATTAAAAATATGATCTGAAAATTTATTTCATTAATATGTAATTTAGAATAAGTCAGAGTCCTTTCCATGGATCTTTCTGAAGATGTAACATATTTGTAAATGTATCAAGTAAAACAATGACTATTTCCAAATGACAAAAAACCCTATAAAATTACATGGTTATAGACCTGATTATGATTCAGTTGGGAAAAGAACTTGTTTTCCTGTAATGATATTTTAAGATAACAACTTAAAATTACAAATAAAAGTATATCAGAACTTTGTAGACTCTTGGAGATTTTTAAATGATCTATAGAAAATCTACTTAATAATAAAAATATGGGTATACAAATAGAGCATATTTATTTGACAAAAGTTCCTATGTACTTTAAGCATACCAAATAGGCCTAATTAGTTAAAATTTTCTTCATAAGGAGAAATAACAAATCTCTGCAACATTCTAGGAATCCATTGAAATAACCCAAAGCCAATTTGAGGCCAAGAAAACGTCTTTTAAAATTTAAACCCTGGGAAGGTTGTCAAACATATTTGACCAAGAGACTATATATCATGATGAAACAACATTAAATTATTTACTTACCCAAAGTTACAGAAAGGTATCAACCATTAATACAGGCTAGTAAAACTTTAATTCTTAGGATAATGAATATATGTTTTAATTAATCAAGTACCTTAATTACAAAATATAACACATATGTTATAACAAAAACATATAACTTAAAAACAGAATCCTTGCTTTCTAGAAAGATACAGGAAAACCTTTTTCCCTTTTAAAAGACTGAAAAAGAATCAAACAAATTCTGAGTTAGCTTACTTTTGACATTAGATTTGTTAGTCTATTTAAAGTCATTATCCAGCCTTACTATATAATTTCCTCTCAAGAACTCTTTTTACAAACCATCAACTTGCACACACTCTGTGAAATGTACAAAATCTTTCTACAATTTACAAAGTTCTTTTTAGTTTGCTTTCTCTTAACTCATTCATAAGTAGCCAACTCTAGAGCAAATTATTTTCTTTTTCAAATAAGCATTTTCATACTTTATACCTTCTATCAGCAAACCATACAATATTCCTAACTTAAGAAGTCTTAGTTTTTAGGAACTTTGAATATTAGTGACAAGTAAAAGTAAATAATTAGCATTCTTTAGGTTGATACTTTTATGATTACATTTTCAAGCTTTTAGAAACAGTTTCTTTCATTGGCCAACACTCACAGTTTCATGAGACATACTTCAAATAAAATACAAGATATATTCATTAACAGATTTAAACCCACATTCTAGCTTCTCTGCAATAAGAAATCAGAGTAGGCAAATCAGATCAATTAACATTTCAGTATCCTATTATTTAAAAATACCAAGACATTTAATAACTTTAATCATTTAACCCAGCAAAACTCCAAAGTTCCAAGTTACCAAAGACTTTGGAAAAAAAAAATATATATACCCCTTTCATTTTAGTTACATCTATTTATTCATTTAAAAAAACTTCATATAAGTGTCTGTTCGGGTCCTTTGCCCATTTCTGAATTGGGTTGTTTGTCTTCCTAGAGTGGAGTCGTGTGAGCTCTTTCCATATTTTGGAGATCAAATCCATGATTGATGTATCATTGGCAAATATATTTTCCCATATGATTGGTTCCCTTTTCATTTTGCTGATGTTTTCTTTAGCCATGCAGAAGCTTTTCAATTTGATGAAGTACCATTTGTTTATTCTTTCTCTATGTCCCTTGCTCTAGGAGACATATTGGTGAAAATATTGCTGTGTGGAATATTTGAGATTTTCATACCTATGCTTTCCTCTAGGACTTTAATGGTTTTGCAACTTATATTTAAGTCTTTTATCCATCTTGAGTTTATTTTTGTGTGTGGTGTAAGTTGGTGGTTGAGTTTCATTTTTTTGCTTGTAGCTGTCCTGATGTCCCAACACCATTTGTTGAACAGGCTATTTTTACTCCATTTTATGCTTTTGCCTCCTTTGTCAAATATTAATTGACCATAGAGACATGGGTTTATTTCTGGGTTGTCTATTCCATTCCATTGATCTATGTGTCTGTTCTATTATCAGTACCAGACTGTTTTGATTACAGTAGCCTTGTAGTATAGTTTGATTTTGGGTATTGTGATCCCTCCAACTTTGTTCTTCCTTTTCAAAATTGCTGAGGCTGTTCAGGGTCATTTTTGGTTCCATATAAACTTTTTGAAATGTTTTTTGTGTACCTTTGAAATATGTTATTGGTATTTAATAGAGATGGCATTCTGGAAGACCAATTTAAAAGAACCTATACACCCCAATGTTCATAGCAACACAATTTATAATAGCCAAGTGTTGGAAGCAATCTAGGTTTCCATTAGTAAATGAGTGGATCAAAAAACTGTGGTACTTTTATACAATGAATACTACACAGAAAGAAGGACTTCATACCATTCGCAACAGCATGGATGGATCTGGAGAGCATTATGCTAAGTGAAATAAGCCAGATGGTGAAAGACAAATACCATATAATTTCACCTGTAAGTGGAGACTGATCAACAAAACAAACAAGCAATTTAAATGTAACTGGAAACACTGAAGTCAAGAATAAACAGACAGTGAACAGAGGGTGGGGGAGGAGAAGACAGGGGGAAACAGGGGAAGGGTGGTCAGGGAATATATATGGGGGACTCATGGACAAAGCCAAAAGGGGATGGAATTAAGGGTTGTAGGTGGGAATGGGAGGGGTGAGAGGAGTGGTTGGGGGGAAGTGGACAAAACTGTACTTGAACAACAATTAAAAAAAAAGTGAGTGTTAAAAGAATAATAAAAACTTTATAAGATTTTAAAGTCACTTATTACCTAAGCCATTTTCTTGATAAATTCTGTAATAGAAATAAATAACATGAACTCATTCCTGCAAATCCAAGCAAAACAAACACGTGTTTTATTTTAGTAACTTTAAAAGATATCTATTAATATTAAACCACCTTTAATATGAAATATTTTCCATACTATCCTAAAAAATATTTGAGATAGTTATTTTATATCATACACAAAACAGTATTATTTATAATTGTAGAGAAGAGAAGATTTTCTTTCTCTTTTCTTTTGGTTTGTCCTTGACAACTTTAAGGAGGCTGGAGAAGGGTTGGGGGAGATATCAGGCTTGGTTGGATTTGCCTGCTTATTTTTTTTAAAAAATTATTTATTTTTAGAGGAGGAAGGGAGGGAGAAAGAAAGAAGAGAAACATGAATGTGTGGTTGCGCCCTCCTACTGGGGACATGGCCTGCAGCCCAGGCTTGTGCTCTGACTGGGAATTGAACCTGTGAACTTTTGGTTCACAGGCTGGCACTCAATCCACTGAGCTACACCAGCCAGTGCTACCTGCTAATCAACAAAAATTTGTTGATTTTTTTCATTGAGATGGGGCATTTACCCCTACTCCTGCAGCCTGAGCAGTGTTTGGCATTATCAGCACTATTGTTCCCAGGACAACAATAGCTCCTAGACCTCCAGAAGGCAGATCTGGAGTGTTCAAAAGACTTATCTTCTCATTATTTTTCCTTTTTGAGTTTTAAAATCTGGGAAAGGAGTAAGATCTTTTTCTCCTCTTTGAATCATCAATTTAAATTTTCTGATAGAATCCTTATTATGTAACAACATGAAAGCTTTTACAAAAGATATCTTATTCCATTCATCAGACCTTTGGCAAAACATTTCTAATTAGTCATTGACTTATAGCTGTAAGTTGACCAGTCAGCTACAGTGGACTCCTTGATGGGATTGATATCAAGCCACCCATTTTAAGAAAGAAACAAAACAACACTTAAAGCAAAAACAAACCTCAAACAAATGAGTTACTCTCAAACAAAATCCTCTAAAAGGAGGAACAGGGACATTAATGCTAATGGTTTTTCACAAGTTCTGAATGGCATGGAGCCCAAATGAGAAAAACAGAGGATTCCTTGTGTAAACGAAACAGTAAAGAGAAAGTGAAGTCCCTAAAATATAAAATAGCAAGCAAAGAACAACTGTACTCAAAGTTTCATTTCAGTAGACAAGAGCTCTCAGAGAGCTTCCAAACAGAACAGACAGATGAGAGGACTCAAATAGAACACATATTGAAAACTCAGAAATCCATAAACCAGAATACAAAAAGCACACCCCAAATCCCACACCAAAGGAACTAAAATTTTCTTAGTCACTGAGCTGTGCATACTATGCACAGTTGATTCCTACGGAATCCTGGATGATTCAAAGAACTCAAATGGTTGGGCTGGAGGATCCTGGTCATGCACGCCAGGGATTTTACCCAGTTTGGGCTCATCAGCCCACCAATAACCTATTCCCTTTTCCCAACTGTGCATAGCAAATGACCAGCACCAGAAGAGAGTAGAGGTTAGTCCTGAGTTAAATCACTTGGCAGCTATTAGGGACTCCCAAATTCTCTCATGGGTTGGTCAGCCACCAGAAGCCTGGAGAAAACCCTCCAAAGTCCAGGGACTTACCTGGGGGCTCCCACTTGCTCCTGGCTGGTTCACCAAAAACAATAACCAAACACAGGCCTGGCTGTGTTCAAAAGCCAATACTCGAGAAGCAGGTGCTGATGTAAAGGAAAGTGTTTTTATTCAGGTGCTGACAACTTTAAAGATGGGGGACTCTCATCTCAAAGCCCATCTTAACATTTCAGTGCAGGCAGGGGTTTTTATGAGGAGAGGCTGTGGACATGCAGTGTTCTTGCTGGTTCTGATGTAGCTCTTTAGTGGCAGCCAAATACCTTCAGCTGGGTGATCAGCATCAATTGAAGTCATGGTCAAGGCCATCTTATACAAGCAGAAACTGGAGCTGCTGCTGCTTGTAATATGCTTAAAAGAAACTCTCAGTATGAGTTCTTTTTATTAGTTTGTTAGTACATTTTATTCTAATTTCACTTTATGGTTAGTCAAAATAGTATAAAGTTTTTATTCCCTGTTACATAATACCTTATGAAGGAGAAAATGACTGTGGACTGGAAGCTCCAATGCACTGTTTTTCTGGTAGCTAACAGTCATGTCTTCTTTCATCTACTATGTAGCAGTAAGAATGTCTTAGTTCTTTAGTGTCAGAAAGCATAAAACAAATGGCTTAAACACCACAGAAATTTGTGAGATGATCAGCTCCATGGCCAGCTTAATAAGAACACCCAGGCCTATTTCTCTGCTCTTCTCTTACGTTGGTCATCTTCTATATGTGGAATTAATTATTTTTAAATTTAGAATTTAAAAAAATATGTGGTGAAGTACACACAGATATGCCATCTTAACTATTTTAAAGAGTACAGTTCAGTACTCTTAGGTATATTCACATTGTTGCACAGCCTTTACCACCATCCTTCTCCAGAACTCTTATCTTGAAAAACTAAAACTCTCTATGCACTAAACAATAACTTCCCATTTTTCCCTCCATGCTCTCCCTGACAATCACCATTCTGCTTTCTGTTTCTATAGACTATAATTGGCACCTCATATAAGTGGAATCATACAGTATTTGTCTTTTTATGACTGGCTTATTTCACTCACCATAATGTCCTCAAGGTTCTGTATATTGTAGTGTATGTCAGAATTTCTTTTCTTTTATTATTGTTCAAGTACAGTTTTGTCCATTTTCTCCCCACCACTCCCCCTGCTTCTCCCATCCTCATCTCCCACCCTCGATCCTACCCCCTTTCAGCTTTATCTGAGTCCTTTATACATCTTCCTTTTTTACCTTCCTTCTTAAGGTTGAATAATATTCCATTACACACACACACACACACACACACACACACACACACACACACTACATTTTGTTTATCCATTCATCCATTGATGGACACAGGGTTGATTCCACCTTTTGATTATTATGAACAATGCAGCTATAAATATGGATGAGCATATATTTGAGCCTCTGCTTCCACTTTTTTTGGATATATACCCAGAGGTGGAGTTGCTGGACCATAGAATAATTATATATTTAAATTTTTGAGGAACTGCCATATTTTTCCATATCTCCTACACCCTTTTACATTCCCACTGCTGTGGGCTTAATTCTTTTTTTTTAATTTTTAAATTGTTGTTCAAGTACAGGTTTGTCCATTTTCCCCCCACCCTCAACCCCACCCCTCCTTGACTTTGTCCATGAGTCCCCATATATATTTCTTGACCACCCTTCCCCTCTTTCCCCCTGTCTTCCCCTCCCACTCTCCTCTGTTCAGCGTCAGTTTGTTCTTCACTTCAATGTCTCTGGTTACATTTAACTTACTTGTTTTGCTGCTTAGTCACCACTTATAGATGAAATCACATGGCATTTGTGTTTCTCCATCTGGTTTAATTCTTAAGCTCCTTTCCATCTGGTGACCAGTTTTCCAGGCTTTATCTCCCCACACAGTGATATCAGAAGAAGGGTGGAAACTCTGTCCAGAATTCTAAGCAGTAATTAAGACACATATCCTGCTGAGGTGCTGAGGTCCAATGGCTAACCCTGATCCAATAACTGGTAAAGGAAAAGGGGATAAACTGGTAGGCTTTACACTACCTGGTCCATTCTGTACTGTAGGTGGGGTCAACATCTTGTAAGTACATACGTCGCATAGAGCTTCAAGTGGAGAACACTGGTACAGTCAGGCCTCAATAACTTCAGATAATAAGTCATTTTCATGCACATTCTACTGGATTCTGAATTTTGTTTAGCTTCCCATAGGGTTTTTGTCTCTTTGATAGCTCAAACCTAGATGTTTCTCTGACATTTGCTACAGGGGCCCAATAATGCAGAATTGTTAGGAAATAGGATTTTTTCTAACATGTATTTTTAACACTTTTTTTCATTACCTTTACAATGAAAGGTAAACATCAAGGCTTTTGCCAAAAGTCAAGAGTTTTCTTCCCAGTTTGCCATCTACAATAGGAGAAGGCATGTTGACCACTTTTCCCAATCTCAGAAAACAGAAATGTATCTAGATTCTCTTACTGCTGGGGCACAGCATCTTCCAGCTTCTGGGATAGAGAGTTGTGCCCTTTTGTGAAGAGGTCCAGGCTGGATGACACAGGTCATGTTCCTACAGTCACTTAGATGATTTAAGATTGTATCATGAAAGAGACTGCAGATGCCAGTTCCCAGGCCTATAGTCAAACAAAGATAGACCTTGGAAATAAATATGCTTGACTTTTTTAGAAGCAAAATGACAGCTACTTGCAGCCAAACTCTGAGCCCATTTGAAGATTCAACTGTTAATCAGGACTGGCTCTGTGAAAAAGAATTTTCCTGTTAAATTCAGATGCTGTAGCAACTTTCCTAGTCCCAACAATGAGAACATGGAGCCCAAATATGGAACAAAGAGTAGGTTTCTCTCAGAGCACTCAACTGCTCTGGGACTCTGGTGACCAGTTTTTACTTTCCTGCCTGTTTCAGAGACCTGGGATAGTTCAGGACATGGTAGCTGAAGAGACAACTCACAGCAGTGTATGCAAATATGTGGTTGCTCTCTTACACCCGGGGCTGGGCAGATAGGCTGGTTTGGTGTCACCCACTCTGGAGAGTACCCCTTGTTTACATTTAAGAATGAAATGTACTGGGGCCTGAGCATTTCAGGATGACATCAGTGTTTTTTCCTGCCTATAAGGGGCATCTATACAGTTGCCTGAGTCTCAAAGGGGCCTAGATGGACTTTGCATCATGTTTTCTTTGGTTCCACATTCCCAGGCTGCCTGGGTGTCACCTCACATAGTGGTTGACCAGTGACAGGTTTTAAACAGCCCCATAAAGGCTCTGCACAAGACCCTGTGTGAAATATAGCTGTGTAAGCCTCTTTACGCTCTTCCAGGAATGCAGAGAAGGACCTGCCTTCTGTAGGGGACCCAGGGCTGCTTTGACCTCCAAGCTGCTGGCCCAGCAGACTTGGCTTTGTGTGGTTCCAGGCAGGCAGATGGTCCTTTCTTCATTGGGCCTCCCAGCGCAGCAGAGAAAGTGCCCCAGTCCTCTTTCCCACCCTCTAAAAATGGGGATTTTTGACTTCTCTGTGTGTTCCAGGCCCTTCTTGTTTCAGCAGGATGACCCTGTGTGTTTGATCTAAATCTGACCTCCTGCTGGAGAGACCCAAACAATCTAAGTCAAAACAGTATTAACAGGAAACCTATCTCTTAAAGCTAAGAATGCAACCAAAATAGCTTCAAGTCTAACTTTGGTAGAAGCACCATTTGGGGAAGGCTTTTACCTGAGAGAAACAAGAAGTGCAACTTGGCCCCCAAATGTTCTGGCCTGCAGGGCTTTGTGGGGTGCAGTGATCATGGGCTTCTGGGATGCCTGGCGTACAGAGGTGGGACCACCTGCAGGCACCTGGGCACAGAGAGCTGGCCACGCAGAGGGCCACACAAGCAAAAGATGTGTTTTAATAGAGCAGATTGACCAGTTATTTTTGTTTGGTGGAAATAATTGAGAATTTTAGAATGGAAAAATATCCTTTCTTTTTTTAAAAAATAAAATCAGTTTATTTAACTGTGGAATATTTGTGAACTCAAAACACTACAAAGAGGAGAAAAATCACAGATGATCTTACAATACAGAGAGAACCGCAGTAAACACTTTGGGGGAACTTTCAGTGCTTCCTTTCTTTATATATGTGGGCATGCATGCACATACAAACACATACTTTAATGGTTTGAGTGCCTCCTGTTTTACCTTTGTCATATAGTCCCCTTCCCCACATGCAGTCACTGCTGCCTGCTTCCAGATATGTTCCCTACACGTACAAGAAAACATACATTTATTTATTTGTTTTCCTGTGCCAGTGGCAACACAGCACTTTTCTGGACCTCTATTTTTTGAACTTGAAAATATGTCTTAGAGAGACATCCATATCAGTATGGACAACACTGCTTCATTCTTTTGTAAAGTTGCATAATATTCCACTGTATTGTTGTGCCATAATTTAATCAGATGCATACTGTGAACATTTAGATTGTTTTCAGACTTTTGTTGTGAAAAAATACACATCCTAGAAGTGGCATTATTGAGTCAAATTCTACATGTTGAGAGCTTTGACCAATGGCTCCCCACAGAGCTGGTGTCAGTCTGCTCTCCTACCTGCAAGGTATGAGGTACTGCTTATTTTCTTTCACTGTCACTCACATAGCTATCACAATTTTGGAATTTTGTTGATTATATAAGTGAAAAAAATCATTGTGTAACTTACTTTGCATTTTTTATGGTTGTTCAAGTAGTTTTGTCCATTTTTCCATGCAGTCACTGTTGCACCCGCCCCGATCCCACCACCTTTGACTTTGTCCATGAGCTCCAAATATATGTTCCTTGGCTACCCTTCCCCTGTTTCCCCTGTCTTCCCCTCCCCCCACTCCTCTGTTCACTGTCAGTTTATTCTTCACTTCAATGTCTCTGGTTACATTTAACTTGTTTGTTGCTCTGTTGATTAGTCTACACTTATAGGTGAAATCATATGGTATTGTCTTTTTTGGGGAGTATATTATTGTTTATGCTATTACAGTTGTCTCACTTTTTCTCCCCTTTATACCCTCCACACTACACCCCATCCCATCATCCCAACATCAACAATTACCCACCACCACATTACCCAGTGCCCACCCTCAATCCTATCCTTCTTCCCCCTTTTGGCTTTGTTGATGGGTCATTTATTCATGTTCCTTGGTGACCCTTCCGCTCCTTTTCCCCTATTATCCCCCTCCCTCCTCCCCTCTGGTTACTGTCAGCTTGTTTTTCATTTCACTGTTGCTGATTATATTTTGCTTGCTTGTTTATTTTGGTAATTAAGTTCCAGTAATAGGTGAGATCATGTGGTATCTGTCTTTTACCACCTGGCTTATTTCACTTAGCATAATGTTCTCTAGTTCCATCCATTCTCTTGCAAAGGGTGATAGCTCTTTCATTCTCTCAACTGTGTAGTATTCCGTTGTGTAAATGTACCAAGTTTTTTGATTTACTCATTTACTATTGGGCACTTAGATTGCTTCCAATTCTGGGCTATTGTAAATTGTGCTACTATGAACATTTGAGAGCATAAGTTCTTTTGAATCAATGCTTCAGGATTCTTAAGGTATAATCCCAGCAGTGGAATTTCTGGGTCAAAATGCAGTTCCATCTTTAGTTTTTTGAAGTAATTCCAAACTGTTTTCCACAGTGGCTGCAGCAGTCTACATTCCAAACAACAGCGTATCAGGGTTCCCTTTTCTCCACATCCTCACCAACACTTGATGTTTGTTGATTTGTTTATGATGACCATTCTGACTGATGTTAAGTGGTATTTCATTGTGGTTTTAATTTGCATCTCTCTGATGCCTAGTGGTGCTGAGCATCCTTTCATGTGTCTCTAGGCCCTGTATATGTCCTCCTTGGAGAAATGTCTGTTCAGGCTCTTTGCCCATTTTTTAATTCAGTTGTTTTTGTCTTCCTGGAGTGGAGTTGTGTAAGTTCTTTATATATTTTGGGGATCAAGCTCTTGCCCGAGGTCTCATTGGCAAATATATTTTCCCATATGGTTGGTTCCCATTTAATTTTTGTTGTTGTTTTCTTTAGCTGTGCAGAAGATTCCTATTTTGATGAAGTCCCATTTATTTATTGTTTCCTTTATGTCCCTTGCTCTAGGGAACATATCACTGAAAATATTGCTGTGTGGAACATCTGAGATTTTTCTGCCTCTGTTCTTCTCTGGGACTTTTATGGTGCTGTGACTTATATTTAAGTCTTTTATCCATCTGGAGTTTATTTTTGTGTGTGGTGTAAGTTGGTGGTCAAATTTCATTTTTTTGGATGTAGCTATCCAGATCTCCCAACACCATTGGTTGAACAGGCTATTTTTACTCCATTTTATGCTTCTGATGCCTTTGTCCAATATTATTTGACCATAAAGACATGGGTTTATTTCTGGGTTGTCTGTTCCATTCCATTGGTCTATGTGTCTGTTCTTCTGCCAGTACCAGACTGTTTTGATTACAGTGGCCTTATAATATAGTATGATATCAGGTATTGTGATCCCTCCTACTTTTTTTTTTTTTCTTTCTCAAAATTGCTGCAGCTATTCGGGGTATTTTATAATTCCATATAAATTTTTGAAATGTTTGTTCTGTGTCTGCAAAATATGTCATTGGTATTTTAACAGAGATGGCATTGAATCTATAATGTGTTTTGGGTAGTATGGACATTTTGATGATGTTCATTCTTCCAATCCATGAATATGGTATGCCTCCATTTATTAGTGTCTTCCTTAATTTCTTTCTTCAATGTTGTGTAGCTTTCTGAGTACAGGTTTTTAACCTCCTTGGTTAAGGTTATTCCCAGCTACTTTACTTTTTTTGTTGCTATAGTAAATGGGATTTTTTCCCTGAGTTCTGATTCTCATATTCATTGTTTGTGTACAAAAATGCCTTCCAGTTCTGAATATTGACTTTGTATATTGCTGTATTGCCAGATTCACTTATTGGGTCAAGTAGTTTTTAGCTGGAGTCTATAGGGTTTTCTATTTACACTATCATGTCATCTGCAAACAATGACAGTTTTACTTCCTCCCTTCCTATTTGGATGCCTTCTATTTCTTTTTCTTGTCTGATGGCTGTGGCTAGGACTTCTGATACCATATCGAATAGATGTGGTGAAGGTGGACATCCTTGTCTTGTTCCCGATCTTAGTGGGAAAGCATTTAGTTTTTGTTAATTCAGTATAATGTTGGATGTAGGTTTCTTGTACATAGCCTTCATTAATTTGAGGTATGCCCCGTTTTATCCACTTTGCTGGATGTTTTTATCATAAATATGTGCTCTACCTTATCAGATTATTTTTACGCATCTATTGATATGATCATGTGATTTTTGTCTTTCTTTTTGCTTATGTGATGAATTACGTTTTTTGAATTGCAAATATTGTACCATCCTTGCATCCCCGGGATGAATCCCACTTGATCGTGGTGGATGATTTTTTGAATGTATTGCTGGATACATGTGCCAATATTTTGTTGAGGATTTTGGCATCTATGTTAACCAGTGATATTTGCCTTTGTTGCATCTTTATCCGTTTTTTGGATTAAGGTGATGCTGGTCTCATAAAAAGTGTTTGGCACTATTCCCTCTTCTTGGATTTTTGGAATTGCCTGAGAAGGACAGGGGTTAGCTCTTCCTTAAATGTTTTGAAAAATTCTCCTCTGAATCCATGTGTTCCAAGGCTTTTGAATACCTAGAGTTTTTTGATTACTGTTTCAATTTCATCAGCTGTTATTGGCCTGTTCAGGCTTTCTGCTTCTTCATTCAGTTTTGGAATATTATATTTTTCCAAGAATTTGTCCATTTTACCCAGGCTTTCAAATTTCTTGGTGTATATTTGTTTGCAGTAATTTCTTACAATCCCTTGTAATTCTGTGGTATCAGTTGTAATTTCTCCTCTTTCATTTCTGATTTTATTTATTTGCATCCTTTCCCTTTTTTTCTTGATGAGTCTGCTTAAAGGTTTACGGATGTTTATCTTTTCAAAGAATCAACTCCTGGATTTATTGATCCTTTGAATTGTTCTCTTAGTCTCTATGTCATTCAGTTCTGCTCTGATCTTGATTATTTCCTTCCTTCTGCTTGCTGTGGGCTTTGTTTGTTGTTGTTCCTCCATTTATGGCAGACATAGGGTTAGGCTGTTTATTTGAAATGTTTCTATCTTCTTTAATGCAGGCCTGTATTGCTATGTACTTTCCTCTCAGGACAGCCTTTCTTGTGGCCCATTGGTTTTAGACAGTTGTATGTTTATTTTCATTTGTTTCCAGAAACTTTTTGATTTATCTTTGATATCATTATTTACCCATTCATTGTTTAATAGTATGCAATTCAGTTTCCATGAGTTTGAATGTTTTTGAGTTTTTTCCTTGCAGTTGGTTTCTAGTTTTAAGCCCTTGTGGTATGAGAAAATGCTTGATATGATTTCAATTTTCCTTCTTATTGAGACTTGTTTTGTGTCATATCATGTAGTCTATCTTTGAAAATATTCCATGTACATTTAAAAGGAATGAGTATTTTGCTTCTTTGGGATGAAAGGTATATCAGCTAGGTCCATTTGATCTAATGTGTCATTCAGTGCCACAATTTCCTTGTTGCTATTTTGTTTGGATGACCTATCCATCGTTGATAGTGGTGTAATAAAAACCTCTACCATAAATGTGTTTTTGTCTATATCTTTCTTGAAGTCCTCCAAGATTTTCCTTATATATTTGGGTGCTCTTATGTTGGGTGCATATTGGTTTACAATTTTATGTCTTCTTGATGGATTCTTCCTTTGAGTATTATGAACTGTCCTTTGTCTCTTTTTTATGGTCTTTGTTTTGAAGTTTATTTTAACTGATCTAAGTATTGCTACCCCAATTTTTGTTTCCTGCCCATATGCTTGGAATATTTTTTTCTAACCCTTTACTTTCAGTCTGTGTAAATCTTTTTCTCTGAGGTGGGTCTTTTGTATGCAGCACATGTGTGGTTCTTGTTTTCTTATTCACTCAGCTACTCTATGTCTGTTAATTGGAACATTTAATTCATTTACATTTAAAGCTATTATTAATAGGTACTTATTCATTTTTTCCTTTGTACTTATGTTCCTCTCTCTCTCACTCTTTTTCTTCATATTCTTAAAGCAGTCTCTTTAGTATATCTTGCAATACTGGTTTGGTAGAGGTATATTCTTTCAACCTTCTTTTGTCTGGGAAACTCCTTATTTTGACTTCATTTTAATTGAGAGCCTTGTTAAGTAGAGTAGTGTTTGCTTTTCATTACTCAGTATATTTCTTGCTATTCCTTTCTGGCTTGTAGTGTTTCTGTGGAGAAGTCAACTGCTAGCCTTATCAGGCTCCCTTGTATGTTACTTCCTGTTTCTTCCTTGCTGCCTTTAAGGTTCTCCCTTTGTCCTTGATACCTGCCATTTTAATTATGATGTGTCTTGGAGTGGGTCTCTTTGGGTTCCCCTTGATTGAGACCTTCTGTGCTTCCTGGACTTATGTGACTTTTTCTTTCCTCAAATTAGGGAAGTTTTACATCATTACTTTTTCAAACGGTTTTTCTATCCCATTCTCCTCTTCTCCTCCTTCTGGTATTCCTATTATATGGATATTATTACATTTCATGTTGTCCTGCATTCCCTTTTACCCCTCTTCTTTCTTTTTAAGCCTTGTTTATTTTGTTGCTCATTCTGGGAGATTTCTTCTACCATGTCTTCCAGCTCACTGATTCAATAGTCTGCTTCATCTAGCCTGTTTTTGATTCCTTCTACTGTGTTCTTCAGTTCAGAAATTGTATTCTTCATTTCCTCTTGGCTCTTGTTGACAGTTTAGTTGTCCTTTTTCATGCTGATATAGTTTTCAGTAAGTTCCTTATAGTTTCCCTGTAGTCTTTTTGAAATTTCTCACTGAGCTCACCGAGTTCATTAAGCTTCCTTGTAACCATTGTTCTGAACTTAATATCTGATAGCTTACTTGCCTCTATTTCATTTATTAGTCTTTCTGGGTTTTTGTCCTTTCTTTTCCTTTGGAGGTAGTTTCTTTGTCTTCCCATTATTTGACCACTGGAGCAAACCACAAAGCCCAGGAAACAATCCCACAACTACAAAAATATCTGCCCTCTGCAATCCCACTATCAAGAGCAAATGAATGGGTATTAATAAAGAGAGATTAAGACTATTACAAGAAAGGAGATTAATAAACTATAGTATAAAATCTAGTGACAATATGCACAAACTTGATGGGCAAGAAATGAATGTTAAAAGAGCGATGTAGTAAAGAAAATATTGTAAATCATGGAGAAGACCATAGTGGATTTTGTCTCACTATCCTCTAGTATTTACTGCTGTTTTTTCTTTCTGGATCCACATCTGGTGATGTCAGATATAGACGCCATCTGACCTTAGGCAGTCTGTTCGAGACCTCCCAGGATCTACTCTTTGGGGCTGTCTCCTTCCATTGTCAATTTAGTCCCTCTGCACTCAGCTGTCAGGCTTAAGCACCATTGGGTGGGGCCAAATCCCTTCTGGGGTTGGGTCTCATGTTTCACCTCAGGCTGCTATTGTTTGGAGGGTAGTGGTCTGTATGAGCTTGATGTTTGGTGCCTTATGGGGAACAATTCAGCACCAAGATCCCAGTGGCCACTCTCTCGGGTCTCTTCACAAAATCTCCATCCCCAATCTCTCCTCAAGCACCTCCAGTCCACTCTGCCTCACTCATTGCATGGGTCCCGCTCTGCATTCAGTAGTCAGGTTTAAGCACCACAGGGCAGGGCAGAGTCCCTCCTGGGGGCAGGGCTATTGTTTCCTCTCTGGATGCCATTCAGGGTAGTGGTCTGCCTGAGCAAGATGGCTACTGCCTCATGGGGAATGAGTCAGCACCAGGATTGTGGCAACTACTATCTCAGTTCTCTCCCCTAAGATTCTGTCCCCAGTCTCTTCTCAGGCATCTGTAGCCCACTCTGCCCCTGCCTTTGCCAGAGCCCAGGGTAAGTGGCTGCAGATGCAAATTTATGCATTGGCCCTTTAAATGGTGCTTTCAATCTCCAGGCTTCTGTCAGGGAGCAGCCCTGCTGCTTTTCACAGATGGCTATTATTTGTATACATTTTGGGCTCTGCTGCTGTATTCTGGGGATCCCATCTTATAGTTTAGACCCCGCTTTTCTCAGGGGGATCCAAATGGCTGCTTAAATATCCCTCTGGTGTTTCTGCCTGAGGGTGCCCAGAAAGCCTTCTCTCATTTCCACTGCACTCCTTTCCAGTCCATTTGTTCTGAACTGATCCTTCTCTCTGTCTGAGGTTATAAAGCTTATATCTCGCTGTTGTACAGTTGTTTGTTCTGGGTGATTTATCCACAATTTAGTGTAATTCTAAATTGGTCCTGGAAGGAGGTCATTGTGATTTCCATTCACTCCTCCATCACCTTGATCTCCCTCATAAAATCTGTTTTTCAGATGGCTCTCAACCAGCTGCAAGTGATGTCTGCTCAGTCATGCTCAAGGCACTGGCTTCTAAGCTTCGGGATGTGTATATTTGAGGGAACATACAGATGAAGGTGATGCTAGGACACAGCTATGATGACAGCAGACCTTTTTAAAGATCACGTTTCAGGATTCTGTATAATAGAGAATCTGTCTTTTCCTGTCACTTTGCCTCAGACTGCTGCCAAGGATGTGGCCACTGCCACCACCTGGAACCCACGAGTGTGTGTTTGTGTGGCTGCGCACATGGGTGTATGAGATCTTGGTGGTGGTGCAGCTGACTTACTGCTCCTGGCACCACTGGTATTTGTCTTTTACCACCTGGCTTATTTCACTTAGCATAATGCTCTCCAGAACCACCCATGCTGTTGTGAATGGTAGGAGCTCCTTCTTTCTCTCTTACTTTGCATTCTTTTTAAGAATGATATTGAAACTATTCTCCCATGTTTGAAGCATTTACATTTTTGTATCTGTGAAACTTCCATATTATTTTCTTAGTTTTCTTTTGGGCTGTAGGTATCTCTCTTTTCTACAGTTTTAAGGATGTTTCATTCTTTTGGCTATTACTCCTTTCCTTCTTCTTAGCCAAATGAGAATAAAAGCTAATGGTTTATTATAGCACTGCTTTCTTTTTCTTCTTATTTTACCCCAGCCACACACACTGTGTGCTTACTGCAAAAATTACTTAACAATGTACTTCCTTATTCATCCTTGTTTCTGATGCTACTTTCCAGTGGCCAAACCAGGCCCACATGACTCCTATTGCTAGCTATGCACCCAATCCCTCAGATGTAATCAAGAGATAAAGTATCTTGCACCTTAATTTGTATCACTCACCCAGGAGAGTTATGGTTCTGCAGATTTTTATTTTTAAAGATTTAAAGCTGCAGGATTTTATTTTTGCATTATCCTGTGTTTGACCATAAGTGTTTCCAGAAAATTTACACATCTTGTGTTTCATAACTCCAGAATTTTCACTATTGTTTCAAGGATAGAGTTTATAATGTTTATTACTTCACCTTCTAGATTTTGTGATATTACTTAAAAATTTTTTTAAAATTGTTTTTCAATTACAGTTGTCTCAATTTCCCCCCCATTATTCTCTGCCCTACCCATTTACAATGACCCAATGTCAGTCCTCTCTCCCTCAGTTGTTTCTGTCCATGAGTCCTTTATACATGTTCCTTGATTTGACCCTTCCCTTTCTTTGCCCATTGTATCCCTCACCCCTCCCTACTGGTTACTGTCAGTTTGTTCTTTATTTCCTTGTCTCTGGTTCTATTATGCTCACTTGTTTGTTTTGCTGATTAGGTTCTACTTATAGGTGAGATCATATGGTATTTGTCTTCCACCACCTGGCTTACTTGGCTTGTCATATACTCTCTGGTTCCATCCATGCTGTCATGAAGGGGAGGAGCTTCTTATTTCTGCTGCATAGTATTCCATTGTCTAAATGTACCACAGTATTTGGATCCACTCATTTACTGATGGGCACTTAGACTGTTTCCAGCACTTGGTTATAGTAAATTGTACTGCTATGAACATTGTGGTCCATAGTATCTTTTGAATTGGTGTTGCAGGGTTCTTATGGTATAATCCTAACAGTGGAATTGCCTAGACAAAGGCAGTTCCATTTTTAGATTTTGAGGAAATTCCATACTGTTTTACACAGTGGCTGCACCAGGCTGCATTCTCACCAACAGTGTACTAGGGTTCCCTTTTCTCCACAATCTTGCCAGAGCTTGTTTGTTGATTTGTTTCACCTGTTTTCCAATTTCTTGGCATAGTTGCTTTAGTAATTTCTTACATACCTTTGTAGTTCTGTGGTATCACTTGTAATTTCTCCTCCTTCATTTCTGATCTCATTTGGATACTTTCTCTTTTTTTCTTTTTATGAGCCTGATTAAAGGCTTGTCAATTTTGTTTCTTTTCAAAAGACTATTTCCTTGACTTATTGACCCTTTGAATTGTACTTTTAGTCTCTATGCCATATAATCCTTCTCTGACCTTGATTATTTCCTTCCTTCTACTCACTGTGGGCTTTGATTGTTGTTCTTCTTCTAGTTCTTGTAGATATAGGATTAGGTTGTTTATTTGAAATGTTTCTATTTTGCTTATGTAGTCCTGTGTCACTGTGAACTTCCCTCTCAGGACTTCCTTTGCTGTGTTCCATAGGTTTTGGACTGTTGTGTGTACATTTTCATTAGTTTCCAGAAACGTTTTGATTTTTCCTTGATCTAGTTATTACCCTATTCATTGTTTAATAACATGGTATTCAGTCTCCATGAGTTTAAATGTTTTTGAGATTTTCCTTGAGATTGGTTTCTAGCCCTTGTGGTCAGAGAAAATGCTTGATATGATTTCAAATTTCATGAATTTGTTGAGGCTTGTTTTGTGTCATATCATGTGGTCTATCTTTGACAGTGTTCCATGTGCATTGGAAAAGAATGAGTATTTTGATCTTTGGGATGAACGGTTCTATATATATCAGTTAAGTCCATTTGATCTAATGAATCATTCAGCTCCACAATATCCTGGTTGATATTTTGGTTGGAAGATCTACCCATTGTTGAAAATGGTGTGTTAAAATACCCTGTTAGAAGTGTGTTGCTATCTATATCTTTCTTGAAGTCTTCCAAAATTTTCCTTACATACTTGGGTTCTCCTATATTGGGTTCATATATGTACAATATTTATGTCTTAATGGATTCTTTCCTTTTAACTTACATTTATTTTATCTTTATCAGCATATGTATTTAGTGTTGAAACAAGATGAAACATTGTTCACATTTCACTGATCCTCTCCTCTTTCTTTTATTTCCAAACCCAAAACAAAAAGGAATTTTCAATATGAGTTCATAAAAATTTAACAGAGGATAAAAGAATATTTTCACCACTCTGGAAAATTTCAGGTAATATCTTGAGATCAAATTGAGTTTAGTATAAAGGGGTTTTCTTTTGGTTTGTTTATTTTGATTTTTTTGAGTTGTTTTCATTCACCCCCCACCATTCCCCCTGACCCACACATCCCCACCCCCTACCCTTGATCCTACTCCCCTTTGGCTTTGTCCATGTGTCCTTTATACATATTCCCTGATGGCCCTTCCCCTTCTTTCCTCTGTTATTACCCTCCCTTCTGTTTACTTTCAGTTAGTTCTTTATTCCAATGTGTCTGGTTATATTTTGCTTGCTTATTATGTTCAGCTTATAGTTTAGGTTATATGGTATTTGTGTTTCACTGTCTGGCTTACTTCACTTAGCATAATGCTCTCCAGTTCCATCTACACTGTTGCAAAGGATAAGGAGCTCCTTCTATCTTTCTGCTGTGTAGTATTTCATTGTGTAAATGTACCATAGCTTTTTGATCCACTCATTTACTGCTGGGCACTTAGGTTGTTTCTAGCACTTGGCTATTGTAAATTGCACTGCTATGACCATTTTTTTGAGCTCAATATTGGAAAATTTACTTGCCTCTATTTCATTTGACACTCTTTCTGAGGAACCCTCTTTTCCTTCCAATTGTGGACTATTTCTTTGTCTTCCCATTATTTGTCACAATCTCTGCTTCTGCTTTTTGGTATTTTTTGACTCCTTGACTTTGTGGGGTATGTTTCTATGGTAGACCTGTGAAATCCAGTAGTGCAGTCTCCTTGATCTCCTGATCTTGATACTCTTGGGATGCGCTTTATGCCATTTATGTTGGTTCTCTGGATGTTACTGGGTTTTGATCATTGTTGGGTTGTTCTTTGGTGGGTCCTTCCCTCAAGTTGGTTGATTGAGGGTTACTCTGCCCACCAAATCTTGTATGCTATTGTTCTGGTGCGCTGTTTTTTTCTTTATGGATCTGCCTCTGATGACATCACATGTTGGCTTTGCCTAATCTTAGGAAACCTCTTGGAGGCCTCCAGGGATCTTCTTTCTGTGGCTGTCTCCTTCAGTTGTTAATGTATCCAGAGTGCACTCAGCAGTCAGGCTTAAGCAACATAAGGTGGGGCTGAGTCCCTTTTAGGTTTGGGACTATTGTTTCTCCTCAGGCTGCAGCCACTGGGAGGGGAGTAGTCTGCCTGAGCAGGATGGCTGATGCTGTATGGGGGATGACTGAGCACCAGCCCAAGTGTTTATTCTCAATTCTCTCCCCAAATCTTCTGCTCCCTGTCTCTCCTCAGATGTCTCTAGCCTACTCTTCCCCTGTCTTTGCCAGAGCCCAGGGTAAGTGTCTGCAAATGAAAATTTGTTCCTTGGCCCTTAAAACAGCTCTTTGCATCTCCCCTGTCATGTCTGCCAGAGAGAAACCCTGCTGCTTTTCTCTGCTGGTTGTTATCTGTGTAGTTTCTGGGCTGTGGTGCTCTAGGTTGGAGATCCCAGCTTAGGGTTTAGACCCCACTCTTTTCAGGGGGATCCTACTAGCTGCTTAATTATCCCTCTGGCATTGCCACTTGTGGGCACCCAGCCAGCCTTCTTGAGTCTCCACTGTACTCCTTACCAGTCAGGTTGTGCTGAAGCTGACTCCTCTGTCTGACCGAAGTTATAAGGCTTCTCTCTCCCTATTGTTCAGTCGTTTCTTCAGCATGATTTCTCCACAATTTAGTTCTAATTCCAGATTTGTCCTGGGAGGAGGTCAGTGTGACCTCCACTCACTCCTTTTCCATCTTGCACCTCAAAAATATATTCTTTTGAAGTGAATATTGTTTCTTATCTTCCTTTGCAGCGAATAAGGAATAATGAGCCATTTATACCCCATATAAATTATTTTTAATTTTTTCCTTTTTATTATAGATAGGAACCACATGTATAGTGTCCTACTCTCACTACACAGAAATAAAATATGTGTCTATTATGAGAGCAAATGTATGGGATACATCAACAGCAAAGAACTGTACAAAGCAGATATACAAGCCAATCCTAAACCTGAGGCATCCCAAAGACATGTACTAAAAATTGATTCTAATGGACACTTCAAGTTTTAATAGTCTAATATATTTCTTGAAACTAAGATTAAATGCAATTCAGCACAGGACTTCCAACTTAGCAGTTGCTCTTTTCCAGTCACGTATTTACTTTTTAAAAGTATATTGTATTGATTATGCTATTACAGTTGTCCCATTTTTTCTCCCTTTTATTCCCCTCCATCTGGTATCCACATTCCCTCCAGCATTCCACCACCCACCTTAGTTCATGTCCATGGGTCATACATGTAAGTTCTTTAGCTTCTCCATTTCCTATACTATTCTTAACCTCCCCCTGTCTATTTTGTACCTACCAGTTATGCTTCTCAATCCCTGCACCTTTCCCCACTCCAGACTGATAACCCTTCATGGGATCTCCATTTCTGTGATTCTATTCCTGTTCTAGTTGTTTACTTTGTTTTTGTTTTTTTAGGTTCTGTTTCAATAGTTGTGAGTTTGTTGTCATTTTACTGCTAATAGACTTGACCTTATTTTTCTTAGATAAGTCCCTTTAACTTTTCCAAAAGAAGGGCTTGATGATGATGACCTCCTTTAACTTTACCTTACCTGGGAAGCACTTTATCTGCCTTTCCATTCTAAATGATATTTTGCTAGATAGAGTAATCTTAGATGTATGTCCTTGCTTTTCATGACTTTTAATACTTCTTTCTGGCCCCTTCTTGCCTGCAAGGCTTTTTTGAGAGATGAGCTGATAATGTTATGTGAACACATTTGTAGGTAACTCTTCTCTTGCTGCTTTTTAAAAATTTATTTTTCTCTTTTTTAATTACTGCTTAAGTACAGTTATGTCCATTTATCCCCACCACTCTCCCGTGCCTGAAGAACACTACCTCCCACCCTCAGTCCTACCCCCTCTTTGGCTTTGTCCATGGGTCTTTTACATATGTTCCTTGATGACCCTCCCCTTTACCCCCCATTATTCCCTCCCCCTCCCTTCTGGTTACTCTCAGTTTGTTCTTTATTTCAAGGTCTCTGGTTATATTTATCCTGGCTTGCTTGTTTTGTTGATTAGATTCCACTTAAAATGAGATCATATGGTATTTGTCTTTCAGTGGCTAGTTATTTCACTTAGCATATTGCTCCCCAGTTCTATCCATGCTGTCTCAAAGCATAGGAGCTTCTTTCTTTCTGCTGCATAGTATTCCATTGGGTATATGTATCATAGTTTTTTGATCCACTCATTTACTTATGGGCACTTATGTTGCTTCCAATTCTTGGCTATTGTAAATGGTGCTGCTGTGAACATTGGGGTGCATTGGTTCTTTAGAATTGGTGTTTCAGGATTCTTAGGGTATAATCCCAGCAGTGGAATAGCTGAGTCAATGACATGTTTCAAAGATATAGAACAAACATTTCAAACATTTATGTGGAACCATAGATGACCTTGAATAGCCTCAGCAATTTTGAGAAAGAACAAAGTAGGAAGGATCACAATACCTGAGATCAAACTATAATACAAGGCCACTGTATTCAAAACAGTCCGGTACTGACATAAGAACATATGCATAGATCAGTGGAACCAAATAGAGTCCAGAAATAAACCTATGTCTCTATGAAATTAATATTTGACAAAGGGGACAGAAGCATAAAATGGAGTAAATATAGTCTCTTCAACAAATAATGTTGGGAGACCTGTACAGCTATTGGCAAAAAATAAAACTCAACCACCAATTTACACCATTCACAAAAATAAACTCAAGATGGATAAAAGACTTATTTATAAGTCATCACACCATAGAAGTCCTAGAGGAGATCATAGGCAGGAAAATTTCAGATATCCCACACAGCAATATTTTCACCAATACGTCCCCTAGAGCAAGAGACATAAAGGAAAGGAAAGCAAATGGGACTTCATCAAATTAAAAAGCTTCTGTACAGCAAAAGAAAACATCAGCAAAGTGAAAAGGGAACCAACCAGCCTTTTGGGAAGCTATACTAGCCAATGACACCTCAGACAAGGATTTGATCTCCAAAATATATAAAGAACTCACATGACTCCACCCCAGGAAGACAAATAACCCAATTAATAAATGGGCAAAGGACCTGAGCAGATACTTCTTTAAGGAGGACATACAGAGGACCCAGAGTCATATGAAAGAATGCTCAGCATCACAAGCCCTCAGAGAGATGCAAATTAAAACCAAAATGAGATACCACTTCACACCAGTGAGCATGGCCATCATAATCAAATCGACAAACAAATGTTGGTGACGTTATAGAGAAAAGCGAACCCTAGTACACTGTTGGTGGAAATGCAGCCAGGTGCAGACATTGGAAAACAGTATAGAATTTCCTCAAAAAATTAAAAGTGGAACTGTCTCTTGCTGCTTTTAAAAATCTCTCCTTATCTTTAATTTTTGGCAATTTAATTATGATTTGTCTTGGTGTGTTCCTCTTTGGCTCTAACTTGTTTAGGACTCTGAGCTTCCTGGATTTGTTTGTCTGTATCCTTCAAAAGATTGGAGAAGCTTTCTTTTATTATTTTAAAAATACATTTTCAAAATACTTTTCCTTCTTCTTCTCCTGGTACCACTATGATTCGGTTGTTTGGAATGTTTAAAGTTGTCTCAGAGGTTCCTAAACCTCTTCTAATTTTCTTGAATTCTTATTTCCTCATCCTGTTCTGTTTTAATGTTCGTTTCTTCATTTACTTCTAAATCATTGGTTTAAGTCCCAGTTTCCTTCCCTTCACTCTTGGTCCCCTGAATATTTTTCCTTGTTTCACTTAATATAGTCTTCACTTCTTCATTTATTTTGCAGCCGTATTCAATCATTTCTCTGAGCATCCTGATTACCAGTGCTATGACCTTTGCATCTGATAGGTTGACCATCTCCTTGTTGCTTAGTTCTTTTCCTGGAGCTTTTATTTGTTCTTTGATTTGGGCCTTATTTCTTTGTCTTAGCAAAACTTTTACATTGTAAGGGGGAGTACCTTAGGTATTTTCCCAGGCCTGGAAGCCCACTTTTCTGCTTTGCAGCACTGTAAATGGTGGAGGGATCAGAGAGGGAACAGTGCCAATTGCTTGGCTCTCACCCCACCTTCAGTCACTTCCTCCACTTTTCACAAGTGAATTGTACCCTTCCTGGTGCTACCCTGCTGTTGATGCCTGGGTTGGTGTCTGGTGTACATCCTAGGACCCCATAGGCCCCTCCAATGGATTCTCCTGTGTCACTCGCAGTTTATTCCGCTGCTGCAAACCCCACAGGTTTATACAGTCAGAGGTTTTGAGGCTTTCTTTTTCTGGCACTGCAGCCCTGGGTTGTATGGTCTGTCTAACTCCCCAGTTGTTCCTCTTAGTTTATCTGCACCCAAATATGGAACTGTCTGGTCTGCCAGCTGCTGTCTTGTCATGTGTCCTCTCCAACATGGCTTCCTGTCTCTACCCCTCCTACAAGTATAGATGAATGCTTCTTGTTTAACTCTTTGGTCGTTGGACCTCCATACAGTTTAATTTTCTGGTAGTTCTAGTTGTTTTCTGTTTTTATATTGGCCGTTATCCTCCTTTTGCTAGTGTAAAGAAATGGAACATATGTATCTGTGCCTCCATCTTGGCTGGTAGCTCCCCCAGTCACATATTTTCTAAATATTATTTCCTCTGCTAAGAATTGGTTGGTATGTATTATACTCAAAGATCATTAAGTAGCATTCTTCAGGGGGCAATTTTATTTTGTTGAGAAACTTCTGGCAATGTACCACAAGCTGGCATGTCCAGGTGGTAAAAATAATTTAATTGTGCTGGTATTTCTTTCACTCTATAAAATTCTTATTTGTGGTAGTTGGTAGAGAGCCAAAAATCCTTTACCGCTGAATATTGTTGATTCCAATACTCACTGTATTCTGGAAAAAACAGTAATTGCAAAAAGTTTTTCTTTATTTAGAGATATCCCTGTACTTACTAAAAGATGTAAAATTCTAAAAAGAAAGGTATTTATTGGAAAAGATTACCTTACCCTCAAGTCTGAATATGACTGGGCAATCTGAGTTTTCTCCTATAATTCTGAAATATTTAAAATTTATGTCTAACTATTGCCTTTAATTATATCTGTTAACTTTAGAAGTAATCACCAGCAAAGATTGTAGCCTAGTGTAGTAGACTGATATAGACACTAACTTGTAGGAATGACACAACGTATTTTACTTCATGCTGTCTCCAGTGTTCACCCTGCCTCAGTTAACACAGTGAGATTTTGGGATTCTCTCAGTCATTTCCTTTTTCTTTTCATTTACTACAGTTCCTATATTTTTAGTATCAGGGTCTAAGAGAGTGTCAGACAGGAGGCTCTTCCATTTATAATCTAATTTAAATTGATTTTATAATTGTGCTTAAGGTAGGAGACTCCCTGAATTCCAAGTTAGTTGAATGGTTAAGCCTTTTTCACCTGTGAAAGTACTTGGTTCTGTTGTTTCAGAGCAATGAATTATGTTCAGAACTGGCTAACAGGCTGGGGAGGAGCCAGTGTAGAGTCCATTACTCCTAAGGAAAATGTTTTCCTTATTTGATAAGTTTAATATATATATAATATATTAATAAAATATATATATTTGAATATTGATTATGCTATTACTGTAGTCTCATTTTCTTTCTTTCCATTATCCCTTCCACCCTGCATCCCAACACATCATCCCCATATAAATATTTTCCAGTTACAACTTTCCCCAGCCCCACCTCTACCCACATCCCACCCTCAATCTTTCACCCATTTGGCTTTGTTGATGGGTCCTTTATGCAAGTTCCTTGGTGACCCTTCCCTTCCTTTTCCCTTGCTATCCCCCTCCCGCCTCCCCTCTGGTTACATCAGTTTGTTTTTTTTTAATGTTGCTGGTTGTATTTTCCTTGTTTATTTATTTTGTTAATTAGGCTCCACTTATAGGTGAGATCATATGGTATCTGCCTTTCACTGCCCGGCTTATTTCACTTAGCATAATGCTCTCCAGCTCCATCAATGCTGTAGTGAACCGAAGTAACCCTTTCTTTCTTTCTGCTGCATAGTATTCCATTGTGTAACTGTACCATAGTTTTATGATCTACTCATTTACAGTTGGGCAGTTAGGTTGCTTCCAATTCATGGCTATTGTAAATTATGCTGCTATGAACATTGGGATGCATAAGTTCTTTAGCATTGGTGTTTCAGGATTCTTAGGGTATAATCCCAGCATGGAATTGCTAGGTCAAAAGGCAGTTCCATTTTCAGTATTTTGAGGAAATGCCATACTGTTTTCAACAGTGACTGCTCCAGTCTGCATTGCCACCAACAGTGTACTAGGGTTCCCTCTTCTCCACATCGTTGCCAGCAATTCTTGTTTGTTGATTTGTTTACGATGGCCATTCTGGCTTATGTGAAGTGATATCTCATTGTGGTTTTAATTTGCATCTCTCTGGTGGCTAATGATGCTAAGTATCCTTTCATGTGTCTCTGGCCCCTGTGTATGTCCTCCTTGGAGAAGAATCTGTTCAGGTCTTTTGACCATTTTTTAATTGGGTTATTTGTCTTCCTGGGGTGGAGTCATGTGAGTTCTTTATATATTTTGGAGATCAAATCCTTGTCTGAGGTGTCATTGACTAGTATATTTTCCCAAAATGCTGGTCGGTTCCCTTTTCACTTTGCTGATGTTTTCTTTTGCTGTACAGAAGCTTTTTAATTTGATGAAGTCCCATTTGTTTTCCTTTCCTTTATGTCTCTTGCTCTAGGGGACATATTGGTGAAAATATTGCTGTGTGGGATATCTGAAATTTTCCTGCCTATGATCTCCTCTAGGACTTCTATGGTGTGATGACTTATAAATAAGTCTTTTATCCATCTTAAGTTTATTTTTGTGTGTAGTGTAAGTGGGTGGCCAAATTTCATTATTTTGCATGTAGCTGCTCAGATCTCCCAACACCATTAGTTGAAGAGGCTGTTTTTACTCCATTTCATCTTCTGACTTCAATGTTGAATATTATTTGACAATAGAGACTTGGGTTTATTTCTAGGTTCTCAATTCTTTTCCATTGATCTATGTGTTTGTTCCTATGTCAGTACCACACTGTTTTGATTAGAGTAGACTTGTAGTATATTTTGATGCCAGGTATTGTGATCCCTCCCTCTTTGTTCTTCTTTCTCAAAATTTCCATGAGTATTCAGGGACATTTGTGGTTCCATATAAATTTTAGAATTTTTTGTTCTATATCTTTGAAATATGTCTTTGGTATTTTAGTAGGTATTGCATTGGGTAGTATGGGTAGTACTACCCAATGCTTTGGGTAGTATGGACATTTTGATGATGTTAATTCTTCAGGTACATGAACACAATATATGCTTACATTTATTTGTATTTTTCTTAATTTCTTTCTTCAAAGTAACTTTCCTCAAAGTTTCCTGAGGACAGGTCTTTTACCTTCTTGGTAAGGTTTATTTCTGGGTGCTTTATTTTTCTTGTTGCTATAGTGAACAGGATTTTTTTCTGATTTGTAATTCTGATGTATTGTTGGTGTACAAAAATGCCTTCAATTTTTGAATATTGATTTTGTTTACTGTTGTTTTGCCAAGTTCACTCATTAGGTTGAGTGGATCTTTGTTGGAGTCCATGGGATTTTCTGTGTACACAGTCATATCATCTGCCCATAATGTCAGTTTTACTTCCTCCTTTTCAATTTGGATGGCTTTTATTTCTATAGTTCTTATATTTTCCTTTATTCCTCTCCGCTCTGCAACCCCCCCGACCAGCACTTCACCAGTTAGTTCATATCCATGGGCCGTACATATAGCTTCTTTGCCTTCTCCATTTCCTATACTATTGTTAACCTTCCCTTGTCTATTTTGAATCTACAGTTTATGCTTCTTATTCCCTGTAACTTTTCTCCCATTCTCTACCATCCCTGTCCCCTCCATTAACCCTCCATGTGATTTCCATTTCTGTGATTCTGTTACTGTTCTAGTTGTTTGCTTAGTTTGTTTTGTTTTTGTTTTTTAGGTTTGGTTGTTGATAATTGTGTTTGTTGTCATTTTACTGTTCATAGTTTTGATCATCTTCATTTTCTTAGACTAGTTCCCTTAATATTTATTGTAATAAGGGCTTGGTGATGTTGAACTTCTTTAACTTTATCTGGGAAGCACTTTATCTGCCATTCTGTTCTTAATGATTGTTTTGTCATATAGAATATTCTTGGATGTAGGTCCTTGCCTTTCATGACTTTGAATACTTCTTTCCAGCCCCTTCTTGCCTGTTAGGTTTCTTTTGAGAAATCAGCTGATAGTCTTATGGGAACTCCTTTGTAAGTAACTGTCTCCTTTTCTCTTGCTACTTTTAAGATTCTCTCCTTATCTTTAAATTTAGGTAATATAATTATGAAGTGCCTTGGTGTATGCTTCCTTGGGTCCAACTTGTTTGAGACTCTCTGTTCTTCCTAGACTTCCCAGAAGTCTATTTCCTTTGCCAGATTGGGGAAGTTTTCCATTGTTTTTTCAAATAAGTTTTCAATTTCTTGCTCTTCCTCTTCACCTTCTGGCACCCCTATGACTCAGGTGTAGGTGCATTTAAAGTTGTCCCAGAGGTTCCTCAGCGTCTTCTCATTTTTTGAATTCTTTTTTTCTTCATTGTGTTCTGGTCGAATGTTTATTTCTTCTTTCTGCTCCAAATCATTGATTTTAGTCCCAGTTTCCTTCCCTTCACTGTTGATACCCTGGATATTTTACTTTATTTCACTTTGTGCAGCCTTCACTTTTTCCTCTATTTTTTGACCATACTGAACCATATCTGTGAATATCCATATTACCAGCCTTTTTAACTCTCTGTCTGTAGGTTGGCTATCTCTTCATCACATAGTCCAACATTTGTAGCTTTGATCTGCTCTTTCATTTGAGCAATTTTTGTTTGTCTCAGGAATTTTATTATGTTGTGAGGAGTTGGAGCTTAATATATTCACCAGGGTGGGGCCACCCATGTCACTGCCTTGTGGAACTGTTTGTGGGGGAGGTGTCTGTGGGAGAACAACACCTCTTGCTTGGCTCTTGACAGGCTCTCAGTCATTTCCCACACTACCGACAAAATATTTTGGTCCTTCTTGTCTTGATTTCTGGGGGGATGTGTTTGTGTACATTCTGGGACCGTCTGGGTCTCTCAAAGAACTCACCTGTGAGACTGGGAGTTTATCCTGCTGCTACAAAATCCAGAGATTTTTAAAGACAGGTTTTGAGGCCTTCTTTTCACATGTCAGAACCCTGGGTTGCATGGTCTCTCTCTGTCCCCAGTTGTTCCTCCTGGTTTGTCCGCGTGCAAATGTGGGACTACCCAGTCCTCTGGCTATAGCCCTGCCTCATGTCCTGTATTCCCTCATGGTCTGTGACTGCCACTCTTACTAATCTGGATGAACACATATATTTTTTAACTCCCTGGTTGTCAGACTTCCATACAGCTCAATTTTCTGGCAGTTCTTCTTATTTTATGGTTTGAAATTTGTTTATGTCATTCTTTTGGTTGTGTGAGGAGACAAAGTGTATCTACCTGCACCTCCATCCTGGCTGGAAGTCAGATGGCTGCTTTCAATCTTGGGTTTTTACTGGATTGTTTATACCTATTTCTTTTTCTTGTCTGATCACAGTGGCTAGGACTTCCAATACTATGTTGAATTGAAATAGAAAAGTGGACACCCTTATCTTGTTCCTGATCTCAGTGGAAAAGATTTTAGTTTTTCCCCATTGAGTATGATATTGACTGTAAGTTTCTTTTATATGACCTTTATTATGTTAAGGTATGCTTTCTCTACTCCCACTTTGTTGAGTGTTTTTTTTAAATCATAAATGGGGGCTGTACTTTGTCCAATGTTTTTTCCACATAAATTGATGTGATCATGTGATTTTTTTCTTTCCTTTTGTTTAGGTGATATATTACGTTTGTTGATTTGTGAATATTGTACCATCCTTGTATTTCTGGGATGAGTCCCACTTGATCATGGTGGATGATCTTTTTAATGTATTGCTGGATGCAGTTTGCCAATATTTTGTTGAGGATTTTGGCATCTATGTTCATCAGCAATATTGACCTGTAGTTTTCTTTCTTTGTGGTGCCTTTGTCTGGTTTGAGGATTAGGGTGATTCTGGCTTCATAGGAAGAGCTTGGGAGTATTCCCTGTTTTGGGATTTTTGGAATAGCTTGAGAAGGATAGGAGTTAGCTCTTCCTTAAATGTTTCATATATTCTCCTGGGAAACCATCTGGTCTAGATCTTTTTGTGCTTGGGTTTTTTAAAATTTTTTTGTTACTGCTTCAATTTCCCCAGCTGTTACAGTCTGTTCAGGCTTTCTGATTTTTGTTCATTCAGTTTTGGGAGATTATATTTTTCCAGGAATTCATTCATTTCACCCAAGTTTTAAAATTTCTTGTTACATAGTTCTTTGTAGTAATGTCTTACAGTCCTTTGTATTTCTCTGGTATCAGTTGTAATTTCTACTCTTTCATTTCTGATTTTATTTATTTCTGTCCTCTCCCCTTTTTAAACTGATGAATCTTCTTAAAGGCTTGTCATTTTTGTTTACCTTTTCAAAGAACCAGCTCCTGGAATTATTGATCCTTTGAATTGTTCTCTTAGTCTCTATGTTATTCAGTTCACTCTGATCTTGATTATTTCCTTTCTTCTGTTCACTCTGGGCTTTGTTTGTTGTTTTTTTCTCCAGTTATTGTAGATGTTCTGTTAGGTTGTTTATTTGAAATGTTTCTGTCTTTTTCAGGTAGTCCTTTATTGCTACGAAATTCTCTCTCAGAACTGCTTTTCTGTGTCCCATAAGTTTTGGAATGTTGTGTGTTCATTTTCATTTGTTTCCCCAATTTTTTTGATTTCTTCCTTGATCTAATTATTAACTATTCATTGCTTAATAGCATGCTACTCAGTCTTCATGAATCTGAGTGTTTTTGAATTTTTCCCTTGAAGTTGGTTTCTAGTTTCAGGTCCTTGTAGTCTGAGAAAATGCTTGATATGATTTCCATATTCTTGAATTGTTGAGGCTTGTTTTTGGTTCTGTCATATGGTCTATCTTTGAAAATGTTCTATGTGCTTTTGGAAAGAATGTGTATTTGTTTATTTGGGATGAAACTTACTATATTTATCAGTTAAGCCCATTTATTATAGGAAATTGTTCAATGCCAAAATATCGTTGTTGATATTTTGTTTAGAAGATCTATCCATTTTTGACAGTGGGATGTTAAAACCCCTTATATTAGTGTGTTGCTGTGTCTATCTTCCTCAAAGTCCTCCAAGATTTTACTTATGTATTTGGGTGCTTCTTTGTTCAGTGCATATATATTTACAATGATTATGTCTTGATGGATTTTTCCCTTGGGTATTACATAGTAGTGTCGTTCAGAATCAATTTTTATGAGTCTGGTTTTGAAGTCTATTTTGTCTGAAATAAGTATTGCCACATGAACTTTTTTCATAGTCGATTTGGTTGAAATACTTTTTTCTTAGTCTGTGTAGGTCTTTTTTTCTGAGGTGTGTCTCCTGTAGGCAGCATATGTGCAGTTTATGTTTTCTTCTCTATTCAGCTACCCTGTGTCTTTTGAGTGGAGCTTTTAATGCACTAACATTTAACATTATTATTGATAGGTACTTATTCATGTTTCCCCCTTATTACATGTGTTCCTCTATTTCTCACTCTTTTTTCCCACTTCTTATAGCAGCCACTGTAGCATCTCTTGCAGTGCTGGTTTGGTAGATGTGTTTTCTTTCAGCATTCTTTTGTCTGTGAAACTCATTTCTCCTTCTGTTTTAATTGTGAGTCTTGCTGAGTAGCGTTGCTTTGGTTGCAGGACTTTGCTTTTCATTAATTGAAATATTTCCTGCCATTCCCTTTTGGCTAGTACTCCTTCTTTGGAGAAATAAGCTGCTAACCTTATCAGTACTCTCTTCTATCTTACTACTTATTTCTGCATTTCTGCTTTTGAGATCCTATCTTTTTCTCTAAAATTTACCATTTTAATTATGATGTGTCTTGGAGTAAGCCTCTTTGGATTAATCTTTATTGGGACTTTCTGTTCTCCTGAACTTGTGTGGAATTTTCCCTCTCCAGGTTCTGGAAGTTTTCCATCATTATATTTTCAAACAGAGTTTATATCCCTTTCTCCTTTTCTTTCTCTTCTAGCATTCTTATGATTTAAATGTTGGTGTGTTTGTATTATCTTGAATTTCCCTTAAGATATTTTAATATTTTTTAGCCTTTTTTGTGCAGCTGCTCTACCTGGTTATTTCTTTCTACCATGTTATCCAGCTCTCTAATTTGGTCCTCTGCTTCATCCAGCCTGCTAGTAATTCCTTGTATTGCATTTTATATTTCAGAAAATGTGTTCTTGACCTCTTCCTGGTTCTTTTTTAAGGTTTCTATTTCCTTTTTCATACTGTTGTAGTTGTTCTTCAGTTCCTTGAAGTTGTCTGTGACTTCTATGGGCACCCTTTTCACCATTCTTTTGAATTCTATATCTGATTGTTTGCTTGCCTCCATTTCATTTAGCTCTTTTAGTGGGGAGTCTTCTGGTCCTTTTGATTGCTGGTTCTTTCTTTGTCTACCCATTTTCATGGACTCTTTTTGTTTGTTTCTGTTATTCCTGATGCTCTACTTTTCCAGCTATCTTTGTAGGGTGAACTTCTATGGTAGAAGTTTGGTTGGTCTCAGTGGTGTGGTCTCTTTGATCTTCTTGTGTGGGTGCTCTATGTTTGCCATTTCTTCCATTTGTATGGAGTCTCTTTTTGTTTTGGGGGTTCTCCTCTTGGTGGATCCCTTGTTGGCAGATTCTCTTCTCCAGTGTGTTTACTGGTGTTCACAACTCCCATGTTATCTTGTATGTTATCAGGAGCAGGGCAAGGCAAAATGGAATAAGACAGTATGGGAGTATTCTATGGGAATTAAAGTACTTACAATTAGGAGGTCCTTGCAGAAGTATCGCAGTAAACATGATAATTCACCCAAGTAGCCACTTTTTATAAATGTTGAAAAAGAGGAAAGACTCTTATTGGGGGTGGAAGAATGTGAGCTGACTCCAGAAAGCAGAATGCCTATGTGGGTTGAGATGATGAGATATATTGAGAGTAAGTGATTAAAAACTTGGGGTAGTATGGAAGAGAATGAAGTTAACAAGAACATTATAAATCTCAGAGAGATAGTGAAATGGGCCAAAACCTGGGAAGTGTGCTGTGTGGGAATGGAGCAACAATAATGAGACAAAAATTATTTAATCTGAATTAAAAAATAAAAATTAAAAGACTAAGAGTAGTGTGTTATTGGAATATGAGTGCTGTGTCAGAAGAGAAATTAAGATGTACAGGAAAGGGGGAAACAGGAAAACTAGTCAAACGATGGTATCAAAGAAAAAATAAAACAAAACTAAATGTAATGAGGAAAATTAAAAAAATTAAAATATATAAAAAATAAAAATAATGATAAACAGTAAAATAAAAGATAAATTGCAAGTTCTGACACATATGAAATTGAAATCTGTTCTCAGTTGTTGGTGTTAACCTTCTCATCTCTGGATCTGTCTTTGGTCCTTTCAGAGCCTCAGGTCTTATTGTCTTACACTTGCGAGAAAAAAGGAAAAAAGAAAGAAAAAAGCCTCCTGCTGACTTTAAATCCACCAGCTGGGTTCTGCTCTCTTCCTTGATGTGGCAGATAGAGGTGAGTTGAGCTCTGTTTCTCGTTCTCTGTGGTTTTTTTTTTTCTTTCTTGAGGATCTGTGAGGATGGTGGATGTGTCTGGTCTGCCATTTTCCCCAGTTCCCAACCTCTAGCTGAGGCCTCAGAGTGCTGAAAGGCCCACACTGTCCATATGTATCAGGCCAGCACCTTCAATCCACCTCATTGTGCAGTCCTTTGATTAGTCCATGAGGTGCACCGAGTGGGAGTAACTTGTACCTGTCCTCCTCACTCTTTGTTGACCTGAGTTCTGCAGGTATGCAAAGTCCTTTTTGGGCAGTTTAGTTCCCCTATTAAGCTAAGTCTCTCTGGAGAAAGCTAGCTATTTGGCCCATTACCCCAATTTGATAAGTCTTTTGGGGGACACTTTTTTGGAGCAATTCGAGCACCTCCTCCTCTTTGTTCTCCATCCTGTGCACACCAGAGTACCTTGCAGAGAGCCGAAAACCTTTTTATGAGTGAATTCCCCTTGGTTGTGGGTGACTTTTCCTAACAATCGCCTGGCTTTTCACTCAGCCCAACTCTCTGACCAGTCCTGGGACTATCTGGGTCATGGTCAGTCACCGCCCTTCTCTTCTCCCACCTCCCAGGTTCACCTGGCTCTCCAATATCTCTAGTATTGGCCTAGCCAGAGACCACTATCTCAGTTGTGGTATGCTGCCTGCTCTGTGTCTCCCACTGCCCAACGAACAAGTTTCTACTGGAACATGTCTGTGAATTTCCTACTCTGGGAGGGGAAGGAGCTGGCAAGTTAAAACCCATGAACTGGCTCTCTTCCAAAGCACCTGCAGTAACTGCAGTCCCTGGCGCTTGGCTGGGGACTGCTGCAGATGTGTCCATATAACAGGCCCGGGGACCTTCCCCACAGCCTACAAAACCTTCTTACTAACCATTTTCTATTGTATTCTGCAATATTTGGCTTCCAAACTTCAAATAAGCTGGAATTTCATTGGCTAATCACTGAGTTGTTCAGAACAGCTAGGTGTCCCGATTGGGTGCACAAGCAAGCTGGTTGAACTTTGCCTCCATTGTCCTACCCACTTCATTTTCTTTTTGTTTCTTGAGGGAGACCTTGAACTATAAATATTTATTATTTTTAATTTTTAAAGCATATTCAATACAATATACCTTTATTTTTGGTTGTTATTTTTTTGTGTATTCCTTTTATCTTTTTAAAATTGTTGTTCAAGTACAGTTTTCTCCATTTTCCCCCACAGCTCCCTTATGACCCACCCAACCTACCTTCCACCCACAATCCTTCCCCATTTTGATTTTGTCTATAAGTCCATTGTACATCTTCCTTTATGACCCTCAACCTGTTTCCCCCATTATCTCACTCTGTTCTGTTTGCTGTCAATTTGCTCTTTATTTCAATGCCTGGTTATATTTCACTTGCTTGTTTGTTCTGTTTATTAGTCTCCACTTATAGTTGAAGTCATATGGTATTTATCTTCCATGAATTGGCTTATTTCACTTCACATAATGCTCTCCAGAACCATCCACGTTGTCAGAATGCGTAGGAGCTCCTTCTTCTTTTCTCTGCCTAGATTTCCATTGTGTAAATTGACCTTAGGTTTTTGATCCTCTCATTTACTGATGGGCATTTAGGTTGCTTCCAAAAGTTGGCAATTTTATTTTTTTATTTATTAAAAATATTTTTTTGTTCAAGTACAGTTTTGTCCATTTGACTACACCACTCCTCCTCACCCCACCGTCGACCACACCCCACCTTTACTTTGTCCATGAGTCCACCATATAGTTCCTTGACCTCCCTTAACCTGTTTCTCCCTTCTTCCCCTACCCCTCCTCTATTCACTGTCAATTTGTTCTTCACTTCAATATCTCTGGTTACATTTGACTTGCTTATTTGTTCTGTTGATTAGTCTCTACTAATATGTGAAATCATATGGTATTGTCTTTTACCTCCTGACCTTTTTCACATAGCATAATGCTCTCCTGATGAACCTATGTACCCCAATGTTCATAGCAGCACAATTTACTTTTATTTTACTTTATTTTTTTACAAAAGCCACAGGGAGACTGAGAGGAACTTACTGAAAACTATGTAAGCATGAAAAAGGACATAGAAACCATCAACAAGAACAAAGAGGAAATGAAAGATACAATTTATGAATTGAAGAGCACAGCAGAAAGAATAAAAACCAGACTAGATGAAGCAGAGCATAGAATGAGCGAGCTGGAGGACATGGTAGAAAAAAAATATCCCAGAAGAGCAAGAAAATTAAAAAAGGCTCAAAACCAAAGAAGAGGGGTTAAGGGACTTTCAGAATAATATGAAATGTAGTAATATCTGTATACTAGAAATACCAGAAGGGGAAGAAGAGGAGCAAGGGATAGAAAACCTGTTTGAAAAAGTAATGATGGAAAACTTCTCTAATTTGAGGAGAGAAAAAGTCACACAAGTCCAGGAAGCACAGAGGGTCCAAAATCAAGAGGATACAAGCAGACCCACTCTAAGACATATCATAATTAAAATGGCAGATATCAAGGGCAAAGGGAGAATCTTAAAGACAGCATGGTAGAAACAATAAGTAACAAACAAGGGAGATCTGATAAAGCTTGCAGCTGACTTCTCCATAGAAACACTACAATCCAGAAGGGAATGTCAAGAAATATTCCAAGTAATGAAAAGCAAAGACTACAACCAAGACTACACTACCAGCAAGGCTCTAAATTAAAATGGAAGGTGAAATAAGGAGTTTCTAAAACAAAAGAAGGCATTTCTCAAACAAAAGAAGGCTATACACTTCTATCAAACCAGCACTGCAAGGTATGCTAAAGGGACTCCTTTAAGAAGATGAAGAAAAAGGCAGGGAGAGAGGAACACAAGTACAAAGGGAAAAAAATGAATAAGCACCTATCAATAAAAACTTTAAATGTAAATGGATTGAATGTTTCAATTAAAGGACATAGAGTAGCTAAATAGATAAGAAAACAGGATCCACACATATATGTTGCCTACAGTAGACACATCTCAGAACAAAATACCTACACAGACTGAAAGTAAAGGGTCTGAAAAAAATATTCCAAGTAAATGGATAAGAAAAAAAAAACACAGGGTAGCAATACTTATATCAGACAAAATAGATTTTAAAACAAAGGCCATAAAAAGAGACACAGGAGGACACTTCATAATACTCAAAGGAAGAACCCATCAAGAAGACATAAACATTGTAAACCTATGTGCACCTAATATAGGAGCAATAAAATATTTTAGGAAAATCCTGGAGGACTTTAAGAAAGATATAGAGGCTTATAGTAGGGGATTTTAATAATCTGGTGTTAACAATATATGGATCATCCAAAGAGAATATTAGCCAGGATATTGTGGAACTGAAGGATGCATTAGATCAAATGGACCTAACTCATTTACATAGCTTTGTGGGCACTGAATAGCGTTATTAAACAATGAAAGGGAGAAAAATGAGATAAAGAGGAAATAAAAATTTTCTGGAAACAAATTAAAATAAACATACAATAGTCTGAAACCTATGGGAGGTAGTAAAGGCAGTCTCGAGAATAAAGTTCATAACAATACAGGCCTACCAAAAAAAGATGGAACCATTTCAAATAAGCAACCTAACCCAACATCTACAAGAACTGGAGAAACAACAACAAACAAAGGCCAGGGCAAGCAGAAGGAAGGAAATAGTCAAGATCATAACAGAATTGAATAACATAGTGACTAAGAGAACAATTCAAAGGATCAATAAATCCAGGAGTTGGTTCTCTGAAAAGATAAACAAAATTGACAAGTTTTTAAGAAGACTCAAGAAAAAAAGTGAGAGGACACAAATAAATAAAATCAGAAATGAAAGAGGAGAAATTACAACTGGTACCACAGAAATACAAAAGATTGCAAGATATTACTATGAACGACTATATGCCAAGAACTTTGAAAATCTGGGTGAAATGGATAAATTTCTAAAAAAAGAAAAATCTTCTATAACTGAATGAGGTAGAAAGCCTGAACGGACTGATAACAGGCAAGTGAAATTGAAGCAGTAATCAAAATACCCGAGGCACACAAAAGACTTGTACCAGATGGTTTCACAGGAGAATTTTTAAAAAACATTTAAAGGAGAGCTAACCCCTGTCCTTCTCAGGCTGTTCCAAAAACCTCAAGAAGAGGGAAAACTTTCAAATTCTTTTAAGAAGCTAGCATCATTCTAATCCCTAAACCAGATTAAGAAACAAAGAAAACTTCAGGCCAATATTGCTAATGAACATGGATGCTAAAATCCTCAACAAAATATTGCCAAACTGCATCCAGCAATATATTTAAAAGATTATCCACCATGATCAAGTGGGATTCAAGCCAGGGGTGCAATATTCAAAAATCAATAAATCAATAAATAATATATCACCTAAACAAAAGGAAAGACAAAAAAAATCACTTGATCATATCAATAGATGGTGATAAAGTATTTTATAAGGTACAGCACCCATTTAAGATAAAATCACTAGCAAAGTGAGAATAAAGGGTCCATACCTCAACATAATAAAGGCTATATATGAAAAACTGACATCCAACATTATACTGAACAGACAAAAACCAAAAGTTTTCCCACTGAGATTGAGAACAAGGAAAGGATTTCCCCTTTCACCACTTCTATTCAACATAGTTTTAGGACTCCTATAGTCACAGTGATCAGACAAGAAAATGAAATAAAAGACATTCAAATAGGAAAGTAAGAAGTAAAACAGTCATTGTTTTCAGAAGATGTGATTGTCTACATAGAAAATCCCATAGACTCCATTAAAAACTAATTGATCTAAGAAGTGAATTTGACAAATCAGCAGGATACAAAATAAATATTCTTAAATCGAAGGCATTTTTGTATACAAACAAAGAAATATCAGAATGAGATAACAGAAAAAAGAAACCCACCATTCATTATACCAACAACAACAACAACAACAAGAAAAAGTACCTAGGAATTAACCATACAAGGAGGTAAAAGTCTTGTACTTAGAAAACTACACAACACTGAAGAAAGAAATTAAGGAAGACATAAACAAATGGAAGCATATACCATGTTTATTGATTGGCAGAATTAACATCATCATAATGCCCATATGGCCAAAAGCAATTTATAGCAATTTATATTGCCAAAAGTGCAATCCCTATTAAAATACTAATGTCGTATATCACAGATATAGAGCAAAGACTTCAAAAATTTATATGGAATCCTAATTGACCCCAAATAACTGCAGCACTTTTGAGTAAAAAGAACCAAGAAGGAGGGATCACAATAACTAATGTCAAACTATATTATAAGACCACTATAATCAATACAGACTGGTTCTGGCATAACTATAGACTCATAGATCAATGGAACAGAATAGAGAGTCCAAAAGTAAACCCATGCCTCTCTGGTCAATTAATATTTGACAAAGGAGACAGAAGCATAAAATGGAGTGAAAATAGCCTCTTCAACAAATAATGTTGGGATATCTTGATAGCTACCTGCAAAAAAATGAAATTTGACCACCAACTTACACCACACCAAAAATAAACTCAAATGGATGAAAGACTTAAATATAAACCTCAACACCATAAAAGTCCTAGAGGAGAGCACAGGCAGGAAAATCTCAGATATTCTATGCATCAATATTTTCACCGATATGCTCCCTAGAGCATGGGATATAGGAAAGAATAAAACAATGGAACTTCATCAAATTGAAAAGCTCTGCGCAGCTGAAGAAAATATCAGCACAATGAAAAGGTATCCAACCATTTGGGAAAACATATTTGCCTATGATACCTCAGACAATGGCTTGATCTCCAAAACGTATAAAGAACTCACATGACTCCATTCCAGGAAGACAAACAACCCAATTAAAAAATGGACAATGGTCCTGAAGAGACCCTTTTCCAAGGAGGACATACACAGGGCCCAGAGACACATGAAAGGATGCTCAGCATCACTAACCATCAATGAGATGCAAACGAAAACCAAAATGAGATACCATTTCATATCAGCCAGAATAGCCATCATAAACAAATCAACAAACAAGTGCTGATGAGGATGTGGAGAAAAAAGAATCCTAGTACACTCCTGGTGGGAATTCAGACTGGTGCAGCTACTGTGGAAAACAGTATGGAATTTCTTCAAAAAACTAAAAATGGTACTGCCTTTTAACACATCAATTCCACTGCTGGGATTATACTCTAAGAATCCTGAAACACCATTTCAAAAGAACTTATGCACCCCAATGTTCATAGCAGTTCTGTTTACAATAGCCAAGAATTGGAAGTAACCTAAGTGCCCAATAGTAAATGAGTGGATCAAAAAACTATGGTACATTTATATAATGGAATACTACACAGCAGAAATAAAGAAGGAGTTACTACCTTTTGTAACAGCATTGATGGAACTGGAGAGCATTGTGCTAAGTGAAATAAGCCATGTGGAGAAAGACAGATACCATATGATCTCACCTATAAGTGGAACCTAATAAACAATATAAATAAGCAAGCAAAATTTAACCAGAAACATTGAAATAAAAAACAAAGTGAGAGTAACTAGGGATGAGGAGGAAGAGAGATAATAGGGGAAAAGGAGGGCAAGGATCATCTTGGAACATTTATAAAGGACTCATGGACACAGCCAAATGCGGGAAGGTTTGAGGGTGAGAGGTGCAGGTGGGTGGGGCTTGGGAAAGTGGTGGCAGGAAAATATTGACGTGGGGGATGATTGGATGTGGTACAGGGCAGAGAGGATAATAGGTAGAAGATAATGAGACATATGCAATAGTATAATCAATAAAATATTTTTTAAAAACTAAGAAAATAAATAAATAAATAAATAAATAAATAAATTTATGTTAATGTGGTCTGTTAATATTTGACAAAGGGGGAAGTTTCAAGAATGGGGTTAAAAAAAGCATTTTCACTAAATGATGTTGGGAGATATGGACAAGTACATGCAAAAAAAAGAAATTTGACCACCAGCTGACACCATACACAAAAATAAACTCAAGATGGATGAAAGTCTTAAATAAATTCATGATACCATAAAAGTCCTAGATGAAAATCTAGGCAGGAAAATTTCAGATACTCCACTCTCCAACATTTTCATTAATACATCCCTTAGGGCAAGGTTTATAAAGGAAAATAAATGAATGGAACTTCATCAGACTAAAAAGCTTCCACAAAGCTAAAGAAAACATTAAAAAAATGTAAAGGGGATCTACTGTGTGGGAAAATGTATTTGTCAATTATAACTCAGACAAGGAATTGATCTCCAAAATATATAAAGGACTCGCATCAAGAAGACAAAAAAAAAAGTCCAATGAAAAATTGGGCAAGGACTTGAACAGACAGTTCTCAAAGGGTCACACACAGAGGGCCAATAGGCACATGTGAAATGCTCCACATCACTAGCCATTAGAAAGATGGAAATTAAAACCACAATGGGATACCAATTCACACCAGTTAGTATGTCTGTCATTAATAAAACAACAATCATCAAGTCCTGGCAAAGGTGTGGAGAAATGTGTATCCTAGAACCCTGTTAGTGGTAATGCAGAGTTGTGCAGCACTTTGGAATACAGTTTGGAATTCCTCAGAAAACTAAAGATGAACCTGCATTTCAATCCAGCAATCCCATTACTGGGACTCTACCCTAAGAATCCTGAAACTCCAATTCAAAGAACTGATATACTCCAGCGTTTATAGCAGCATTATTTATATTAGCCTAGTGCTGGAAACAGTCTAAGTGCCCATTAGTAAATGAGTGGATCAAAAATGTGGTAAATTTACACAGTGGAATAGTACACATTAGAAAGAAAGAAGGAAATCCTACCCTTCTCAGTAGCATGGGTGGAACTGGAGAGCATTATGCTAAGTGAAATAAGCCAGACAGTGAAAGATGAATAGCATATGATCTCAACTATATGTCAAACCCAATGAACAAAACAAATGAACATAATATAACCAGAGGAATGGAAACAAGGAACAGAGTGACAGTGATCAGAGGGATGAGGGATAATAGGGAAAAAATGCAAGGGGGCATGCTAAGTAACATGAATGGAGGACTTATGGGCATGGACAATAGGGTGATTGACTATGGGAATGGTGGTGGGGCAGGAAGGGGAGAGCAATAGGGAAAATGGTGGGACAAATGTAAATTAACAACAATAAATAAAGAAAAGAAAAACTTTCAATTAAAAAGCTTATTTGAAACTTCAAATTTTCCTCTTGTTTTTTCTTATGCCATTTTGCCACCACCCTTCCTTTTAACTTACATTTTAAAATATATTTTCTTCCGTTTTTTGCCTTTTTAAATTCCCTATTCTTATTATTTCTCCTCTGTCTTCCATCTCAAAATCATTGTCCTTTCCTTTATTTCCTTTTCTTTCATCTCATTTTCTTTTTCCTATCTTATTTTAAATCCCTTTCCAGCTTTATTAATCTTTACTCATTTTCTGTTGATATTGCTGATGCAGTAGGGGTATATTTTTTTTCTGGCATGGGTTAGATTGTCTGGGTAGTTTTGCTTTGTTCTTCCAGTATTAGTACAACAGCATATAAGGCATTGTGTGAGTTGTGAGTCTCAGACAGCCAGCTGGTGGGGAGGATCCACCAACAAATGACCCATCAATAATCAAGTCTGAAGTATAACAAGAGAGCCCACATAAACTGAATAATAGGCATCCTTAGAGCATCCAGCTCAGGAGATCAAAGAGACTGCACCCCTGAATCCTATAGAGTTCCCGACACAGAAGTCCATGCCGTGAAGACAGGGAGTCAAAGCACAGCAATCTGATGTACAGAAACAAACAAAAAGAAACAAAAAAAATGGGGAGATGTCAAAACAACACAGAATTGAAACGAAAAAAGGACTCCCTAGAAAAGAGTTAAATGAAATTTAGGGAAGAAGTATATTATACACATAATATACAAAATAATGGTTATAAGGATGCTCAAGGAACTCAGTGACAACTACAGAAACTATATGATAGCTACAAGAAACTTAGTGGGAACTACATCAGCATGAAAAAAGACAGAAATTATGAATGGGAACCAGGAAGTAATGAATAATACAATATCTGAAATGAAAAAAATACACTAGAAGGAATTAAAAACAGTCTAGATGAACCAGAGGACTGCATGAGTGAGCTGGAAGAGAAGGTAGAAATAAACACTCAGTCAGAGCAACAAAACAAGACTCAAAAAGAATAAGGGTAGTTTAAAGGAGCTTCAGGATAACATTAAATGTAACAACATTCACATCAGAAGAATACTAAAAGGAGAAGAAGAGGGGACAAGGAATAGATAAACTGTTTCAAAATGTAATGACAGTAAACGGCCCTAACTTGATAAGGGAAAAAGTCATTGTTGTTCAAAAACACATAAAGTCCCAATGAAGATGAACACAAACAGGTCCACTCCAAGAAATATCATAAATAAAATGGCAAAATTTAAAGACAAAGTAAGAATCTTAAAGACAGCAAATGAGAAACAGCTAGTAACATACAAGGGAGTACCACTGAGGCTATCAGCTGATTTCTCAACAGAAACACTACAAGCCAGAAGGGAATGGCAAGAAATATTCTAAGAAATGAAAAACAGAGAGATAACAAAGACTACTCTACCTTGAAAGGCTCCCACTTACAATGGGAGATGAAATAAATAGCTTCCCGGACTGAAAGAAAGAAAAAAAAACAGGCCAGAGGAGTACATCTCCACCAAACAGGCATTGTAAGAGTTGCTAAAGATACTGCTTTAGAAAGGAGAGAGAGAGAGAGGAACAAATGGAAAAAATAGCAGAAAGAAAAACAAGTACCTTACAATAATAGCTATAATGTAAATGAATTAAAGGCTTATATCAGAAAATGTAGGGTAGCTGAGTGAATAAGAAACATAATCCACATATATGCTGTATAGAAATGACCCACCTCAGAGCAAAAGATCTACAGAGGCTGAAGGTGAAGGAATGAAAACAAATGTTTCAAGCAAATGGACAAGAAAGAAAAACTTGGGAAGCAATACTAATAACACACAAAATAAACTTCAAAACAAGGCCATAACAAGTTCACTACACGATACTTAAGGGAGTTGTCTAACAAGAGGATATAACCCTTATAACCATATATTCAACCAACCAAGGAGCACTTAAATACATAAGGAAAATATTGGAGAACTTTAAGCAGATCAACAGTAATACAGTTATAGAGGATTTTAACACACCACTCTAAATAATGGATAGCTCTTCCAGATAAAATATCAATGAGGGTATTGTGACATTAAATGACACTCTAGATAAAATGGACTTAATTGATATTTACAGAACATTTCATCCCACAGGAGCAAAGTATACATTCTTTTCAAATGTACATAGATCATTTTCAAAGACAGACCAAATGGTAGGACACAAAAAAGTCTTAACAAATTCAAGAAAGTGTAAATCATATCAAGCACCTTCTTAGGTCACAATGGCTTGAAACTGGAAAACAACTTCAAGGGAAAAACTAAAAAAACAATCAAACACATTGATACATAATAACATTATTTAACTGAATGGGTTAACAATGAGATCAAGGTGGAAATCAAAAAGCATCTCAGAGTAGAATTAAATGACATAGAAAATAAAAATGCAATCCAAAAAATAAATAAATCCAGGGCCTGGTTCTTTGAAAACATAAACAAAACCGAGAAACTTTTAACAAGGCTCACCAAGAAAAAAAAAAAAGAGAGAGAGAGAGACAGGACCCAAATCAATAAAATCCAGAATGAAAGAAGTAAAAACAGATAGTACAGAAATACAAAGGATTGTAAGAATTTATTATGAAAAACTATAAGCCAAGAAACTGAAAAACCTGGGTGAATAAGACAAATTTCTGGAAACATACAATCTCCCAAACTGAATCAAGAAGAAGCAGAAAGCCTGAACAAGGTAACAACTAGTGAAACTGAATAAATAATCAAAAAACTCCTAGCACACAGAAGCCCTGGACTGTGTGGCCTAACAGGTGAATTTTACACAACATTAAATGAAGCACTAACACCTACACTTCTCAAACTATTCCAAAAAAATTCAAGAAGAGGAAAGACTACCTATGTCTTTTTATGAGGACAGCATTATCCTAATTTAAAAAAATGAGGTGAAGATACAACAAAGAAAGAAAATTATAGGCCAATATCTCTGATGAACATAGATGTTAAAATATGCAACAAAATAATGACAATCCAGATCCAGCAATATATTAAACAGATTATACACCATGATCGGGTGGGATTTGTCTCAGGGAATCATGGATGGTGTGACATTCACGAATTGATAAACATAATATATCACATAAACAAGATGAAAGAAAAAAATCACATGATCATATCAATAGATGCTGAAAAAGCATTTAATAATATCAGCACCCATTTATGATAAAACAGCATAATGGGAACAGAGGGAGCATACTTCAAACTAATAAAGACCACATATGAGAAATTTACAGGTAACATAATAGTTTATGGGTAAAAACTAAAATTATTCCCCTTAAGATCAGGAACAAGGCAAGGGTGCCCAATTTCACCACTCTTATTCAACATAATACTGGAAATTCTAGCCACAGCAATTAGACAAGATAAAGAAATAAAAGCCATTCAAATTGGAAAGGAGGAAGTAAAACTGTCATTATTCACAGTAGACATGATAGTGTACATAGAAAACCCTGTAGTCTCCACCAAAAAAGTGCTCAACCTAATAACTAAATTTGGCAAAGTAGTGATATACAATGTGAATGTTCAGAAATCAATGACATTCTTGTACACCAATAATGCATTATGAGAAACTACAAAAAGAGCCCCATTTACTATAGCAACAAGAAAAATAAAGTACCTAGGAATAAAATTAACCAAGTATGTAAAAGACCTGTACTTAGAAAACTATATAAAACTGAAGAAAGAAATTGAGGAAGATACAAATAAGTGGAAGCATATACTGTTTGCAAGGATTGGAAGAATTAACTCATTAAAGTGCCCATATTACCCAGAGCAATCTATAAATTTGATGCAATTCCCATTAAAATATCAATGGCATATTTCACATATCTAGAGCAAATATTTCAAAATTTATATGGGACCAAAAAGACCCCAAATAGCCTCAACCAGCTTGAGAAAAAAGAATAAAGTTGGAGGGATCACAACACATGATATTAAATTATAGCCAAGGCCACTGTAATCAAGACAGTTGGGTACTGGCATAATATCTGATCCATTTATCAATGGGATAGAAGAGAAAGCCCAGAAATAAACCCATGTCTCTATGCTCAAGTAATAGTTGACAAAGTGGGCACAAATACATTGGAGTAAAAACTGTCTCTTCAATCAATGGTGTTAAGAGAACTGGACTGATACATGCTAAAATTGAAACTGGATCAACAACTTATACCATACACCATAGTAAACTCAGAATGGATAAAGAACTAACATATAAGTCATGACAGCATAAAAGTCCTAGAGGAAACATAGGCAGTAAAATTTCAGAAATCCCACATAGCATTATTATTGCCAATATATCTCCTAGAACAAGGGAAACAAAGAAAAATAATAAATAAATGGGACTACATCAAATTAAAATGTTTCTGCACATCTAAATAAACCATGACCAAAATGAAAAGAAACCAAAGTACAAGAGAATACATTTGCACATGACATACTAGACCTGGGTTTAATCTCCAAAATATACAGAATTCATACAAATCAACCCAGGAATACAAACAACCCAATTAAAAAGTGGGAAAAAACCTGAATAGACACTTTTCCAAGAAGGATATACATGTGGCCCATAAATATGTGAAAAATGCTCTACATTAATAGTCATCAAAGCAATAAAAGTTAAAACCACGATGAGATATCACCTCACACCAGTTAGAATGGCCATCCTTAATAAATCAATAAACGATAAGTGCTGGCAAGGCTGTGAAGAAAAGGGAACCCTGGTGCATCATTGGTAGGAATGTAGACTGGTGCAGCCACTGTGGATAACAGTATGGAATTACCTCAAAAAACTAAAAACGGAGCTGCATTTTGATCTGGCAGTTCCACAGCTGAGATTGTACCCTACCAATCCCGAAAAACCAGTTCCAAAGATTTTATGCACTTCTATGTTAACAGCACTATTTACAATTGCCAAGTGTGATTGTAAATTACTCATTTACAATTACTCATGTAAATTACTTGGAAACAGCTCAAGTGCTCATCAGCAGATGTGTGGATTAAAAACTGTGGTACATTCACACAATGGGATACTATGCAGCAGAAAGTAAGAAGAAATTCCTTCCTTTTGTCAAACATGGACTAAACTAAAGACTATTATGCTAAGTAAAATAAACCAGTCACTGAGACACATTAGATTCTTCACTTATAAGAAGAATCTAATGAAAAAATAAACCAATGAGAAAAATAGAAACAGATACATGGAAACATGGAACACACTGATAGTTGTAGAAGGAGAGAAGTGAGGGGGTAATGGAGGAAGGAAGAGGAAGGGGTTACTGTATTTTGCCATGTATAATGCACACTTTTTGCCCAAATTTTAAAGGGAAAAGTAAAGATGCAGATTTTACAAGGGAAGTAGTAATTCTGTAATATATAATTGTTTGTAATTTTTTTATTTATGTTTATACATTACAGTGTAACTCTAGAAAACAATAACAGTATCTGTATGCAAAATAATACACTGGAGTAGGATAAACAGTTTTGTTTCTAAATATAAAGAAATAAAAAAAATTGAATAAAAAATGGAGTAAAAATAGCCTCTTCAACAAATGGCATTGGGAGATCTGGACAGCTACATGCAAAAAAAATTAAACTCAACCATCAACTTACACCATACACAAAAAGAAACTCAGGGTGGATAAAAGACTTAAATATAAGTCATGACATGATAAAAGTCCTACAGGGGAGCATAGGCAGGAAAATTTCAGATATTCCACACAGCGGTATTTTCACCAATATGTCTCCCAGATCAAGGGACCTAAAGGAAAGGATAAACAAATGGAACTTCAACAACTTAAAAAGCTTCTGCACGGCTAAAGAAGCAATTACCAAAAAACTAAACATTAGTTTTGGTAATGTTTGGTAAAAGGAGATCAACCGTGTTGCAGAAATATTTGCCAGTTATACATCTGACAAGGGTTTAATTTCCAAAATATATAAAGAACTTATATGACTCCAGTCCAGAAGACATACAATCCAATAAAAAAATTGCCCTGGCTGATATATTTCAGTGGATTGAGTACAAGCCTGTGAACCAAAGGGTCACCCGTTCAATTCCCAGTCTAAGGCCCATGCCTGGATTGTGGGCCAGGTCCTCAGTATGGAGCATGTACTAGGCAACCACACATTGATGTTTCTCTCCCTATTTCTCCCTCCCTTCCCCTGTTTTTAAAAATAAATAAGTAAAATATTTTTAAAAATGGGCAAGGGACATGAACAGACACTTCTCCTAGGAGGACATACACAGGACCCAGAGACATATGGATGCTCAGCATCGCTAGCCATCAGAGAGATGCAAATTAAAACCACAATGAGATACCTCTTCACACTGGTCAGAAGGGCCATAATAAACAAATCAACAAACTAGTGTTGATGAGGCCATAGAGAAAAAGGAACTATTAGTACACTGTTGGTGGTAATGCAGACTGGTGCAGCCACTGTGCAAAATACTGGCAATACTGTGGAATTCCCTCAGAAAACTAAAAATGGAACTTCCTGTTGGCCCAGAGATTGCACTGCTGGAATTATACCCTAAGAATCCTGAGTCACCATTCAAAAGAACCTATGCACCCCAATGTTCATAGCAGAACAATTTACAACAGCCAAGTGCTGGAAGCAGCCTAGGTGCCCATCAGTAAATGAGTGATCAAAAAACTGTTGTACATTTACATAGTGGAATGCTATGCATCAGAAAGAAAGAATGAGCTCCCTTCCTTCATGACAGCATGGATGAAACTGGAGAGTATTATACTAAGCAAAATAAGTCAGGCAGCAAAAGATAAATACCATTTGATCTCACCTATAACAGGAACATAATCAACAAATCAAACAAGCAAGCAAAATATAACTAGAGATATTGAAATTAACAAACTGACAGTAACCAATGTAGGAGGGTGGGGGATAACAGGGGAAAGAAGGGGAACTGTCATCATGGAACACATATGAAGGACCCATGGACAAAAACAATTGTAGGGGGACTGAATGTGGGAGGTGGGTGTGGGCAGGATGGGGGAGAGTAATGGCAGAAAATTGGGAACAACTGTATTTGAACTACAATAAAAAAAGAAGTACAAGTTGGTAGTTCTAAAGAAGTCATGGGATGTAAATTATAGCATAAGGAATATAATCAATAATATAATATTAGCTATGTATGATTCCATGTGGTTTCTTGAACTATTAGGAGGAATCACTTCATAGGTTATAATTGTCTATTTTGCTGTACATTGAAGCTAATATTAAATAATATTGTTTGTCAACCATAATTTAAAAATAATATTAAAATTAAATATAAAATATAATAATTATAATATTAATTTGGCATTATGCAAACAATAACTTTTTATTTTTAGAAAAAATTTTTGAAAAGTATAGATAAACACTAATGGTTCTATGAATAAAATGAGTTTTTATTTTATTTTTATATTCTGGATGTTTTTATTTCTCTTTCTTGGCTTATTGTACTGGCTAGAATCTCCTGCATAATGTTAAATAAAAATGATGACAGTAGACATTCTTGGCTTATTACCAGTATTGAGGGGAAAGCATTAGTCTTTCATCAATAATCATGGTGGCCATGGATTTTTCCTTTTTTCTCTTCAAAGAAATTTGTTATTGACACTATTACAGATTTCCCAATTTTCTCCTTTGGCCACCTCCTCCCAACCCCTACCCCACCTTCCCTCTGGCATTACCACGCTGATGTCTGTGTCTATGGGTTATGCATATATGTTCTTTGGCTAATATCTTCACTTTTCATCATACATTCTTGCCCTACCCCCTCCCCTCTGACAGCTATCAGCTTGTTCCATATATCTATGCCACTGTTTCTATTTTGTTCATCAGCTTTTTTGTTGTTGTCGTTAATTAGATTTCATATATAAGTGAGATCATATGGTAATTGCCTTTCTCTGGCTGGTTTATTTCACTTAACATAATAATCTCTAGGCCCATTCATTCTGTTGTAAAAGGTAAGATTTACTTCATTTTTATGACTGCATTATATTCCATTGTATAAAAGTAACACAACTATTTTATCCATTCATCTACTGATGGGCTGCGTTTAGATGTTGGTTATTGTATATAACGGTGCTATGCACATAGGTATAGATTATTCTTGTGAACTGGTGTTTCATGACTCTTAGGATATATCCCAAGAAGTAGGGTAGCTGGGTAAAAAATGTAGTTCCATTTTAAACTTTTGTAGGAAACTTCATACTGTTTTCCACAGTGGGTGCAACATTCTGCATTCACAGGAGCAGTGGACTAGTATTCCCTTTTCTCCACATCCTTGCCAGCACTAGTTGTTTGTTGATGTACTGATGGTGACCATCTGGCAGGAGTGAGGTGATATCTCTTTGTGGTTTTAATTTGCATCTCTCTGATAATTAGTGATGTTGAACCTTTTTATTGGTTTATTAGCCATTTGTATGTCCTCTTTGGAGAAATGTCTATTCAAGTCCTTGTTCCATTTTTAAATTGGACTGTTTGTCTTCCTGGTGTTGAGTTATATAAGGTCTTTATATTTTTTGGAAATGAATTCTTTATCAGATGTATCATTGATGAATATGTTTGTCAAGAAAGTGGGTTTCCTTCTCACTTTGGCGATGGTATCTATTGCTTTGTAGAAGCTTTTTCATTTGATATGGTCCCATTTTTTCAATTAAAAAATCCCTTTGATATAGAGACATGTGTGTAAAAATATTGCTACAAGAAGTATCTGAGATTTTACTGCCTATGTTTTCTTTCAGGATATGCATGGTTTCCCAACTTACACTTAAGTCACTTATCCATTTTGAGTTTGTTCTTGTGTATGTTATTAGTTGGTGGTCTGGTTTTATTTTTGTATGTACCTGTCTAATTTTCCTAACACCATTTATTAAAAAGGCTACGTTTACCTCATTGTATGCTTTTGCATTTTTTTGTCAAATAACAACTGACTATACAGGCTTGGGTTGATTTCTGGGCTCTCTGTTTTGTTCCATTGATCTGTATGCCTGTTCTTATGTGGGTACCAGGGTTTGTTTTTTTTTTAATTACAGTATCTTTGTGGTAGAGCTTGATATCAGGTATTGTGATCCCTATTACTTTGTTCTTCTTTCTCAAGATTGCTGAGGCTATTTGGGGTCTTGTTTTTGTTCTTATAAATGTTTGGAATATTTGTTTTAGATCTGTGAAATGTACCATTGGTATTTTAATAGGAACTGTGTTAAATCTATAGATGTCTTTGGGTAGTATGAACATTTTAATGATGTTAATTCTTCCAATCCATTTACATGGTATATGCTTCCACTTATTTGTATTTTCCTCAATTTCTTTCTTCAATGTCTTATAGTTGTCCGAGTATAGCTGTTTTACTTTTTTGGTCAGATTTATTCCTAGGTTCCTTCTTTATTTATTTATTTACTTTTTTGCAATACTAAATGGTATATTTTTGGTTTCTCCTTCTTATAGCTCACTGTTGGTGAATAAAAATGCCACTAATTTATGCACATTAATTTTGCATTTTATTACTTTGAAGAATATATTTATTAGACTTAAAGCTTCTAGTGAAGTGTTAGGGTTTTCTGTGTACAATACCATATCATCTGCAAATAATGACAGTTTTACTTCCTCCTTTTCAATTTGAATGCATTTTATTTATTCTTATTGTATGATTGCTCTGACTACAACTTTGACAACTATGTAGAATAAAACTAGTAAAAGAGAACATCTCTTTTTGTTTCTAATCATAAACTCTTAAGTTTTGCACATTGAGTATGATGTTGGTTGTTGGTTTTTGATATATGGTTTTTATTACATTCAGTTATGTTACCTTTATACTCCATTCAATGATAATTTTTGAAATGGATGCTGGAAGTTATCAAATGCTTTTTCTGCATCTGTTGATATGATCATGTGGTTTTTAATCCTTCATGTTATTTCTATAATATATCATGTTTATTTTTTTTCACAGATATTATATAAAACTTGTATACTTGGAATAAATCAACTTCATCATGATACATGATCTTTTAAATGTATTGCTTGAACGAGTTTATTAGTATTTTGTTGAGAATTTTAGCATTTATGTTTATCAGGGATATTGGTGTTTAAATTTCTTTTTTAGTGGCTCTATTGGGTTTTGGAATTAAGATAATGCTGGCCATGGAAAATGCATTTCAGAGTATTTCCTCCTCTTGAATTTTTTGGAATATTTTGATAAGAACAGGTGTTAATTCTTTGAATGATTGGTAAAATTCACCTCTGAAGTCATGTGCTCTGGGACTTTTATTTGTTGGGAGGTGTTTGGTTATTGCTTCAATTTTACTAGCTGTAACCTGACTATTCAGATTCTCTGATTTTTCCTGATTCCATTTTAGAATAATATGTTTCTATGAATTTATCCATTTTGCCCAAATTGTCTAATTTGCTGGCAATAATTTCTTTCAGTTGTTTGTATTTCTTTGGTGTCTGTTACTTCCTTTCTTTCATATCTGATTGTATTTATTTGGGTCCTCTTTTTTTCTTGATGTGTCTGGTTAAGTGTCCATCAGCCTTTCATATCTTTTCAAAGAACTACTTAGTTTCATTGATCTCTTAAATATTTTTTAGACTCTGCTTTGTTTATTTCTGCTCTGATATTTATTTTTTCTTTTACTTTGGTCTTTTATTTTTTGAAGTTACTTTTAGTGTAAAATTAGATTGTTTATTTGAGATATTTCTGTTTCTTGGCATAGGCCTATAATGCTATTAATTTCAACCTTTGGACTGCCTTTTCGATTTCCCATAGATCTTGGGTTGTTGTGTCCTCACTTTTATTTGTTTCAAGGTACGTTTTGATTTCTTTCTTAATTTCATTGATATCTCATTCATTGTTTAGAATCATGTTATTTAATCTCCATGAATTTTTGTGTTTTTCAGTTTTCTCTTATAATTGATTTGTAGTTTCAAAGCATTATGGTAAGAGATATGCTTGCTATAATATCAGTCTTCTTTAATTTATTGAGACATATTTTGTGTGTTACCATATGGACTATCCTTGGAAATATTCTATGTGAACTTTTAAAAAATCTATATTTTGCTGCCTTTGGGTGAAATGCTTTGAAGATATATAGTAAATCCACTTGATTTAGTGTGTCACTTAAAGCTACTGTATTCTGATTTTATGTCAGTAGGACCTACCCATTGATGTTGGTGGGGTGTTAAAATCCATCATTGTGATTGTTTTACTGTCATTCTGTCCATTTTTGTCCATCAAGGTTTGCTTTATATATCTATATGTTGGGTGCATAAATGTTTACAAGGGTTATATCCTTTTATTGGATTGCTCCATTTATTATTATGTAGTGTCCTTCTTTGCCTAGATTTTCAGATATAAGTACTGCTACCTCAGTTTTTTTAGAATTCCCATTTGCATAAAATATATTTTTCTATCCCATTACTTAGAGTTTTTCATATCTTCTTTACTGAGGTAGGCAAACATATATATGGGTTCATGTCTTCTTAACCATTCTTCTAATTTATGTCTTTTTTAAAAGATATATATATTTATTTTATTTATTTAATTTTTTTATTGTGATAAAAAAACTGTGGTACATTTACACAGAGGAATACTATGCAACAAAAAGAAAGAAGGAGCTCCAAACATTTGCAACAGCAAGGATGGATCTGGAGAGCATTAAGCTAAGTGAAATAAGACCGGTGGTAAAAGACAAATAGCATATAATTTCACTTATAAGTAGAGACTAATCAATAGAACAAACAAACAGGTAAAATGTAACTGGAGACATTGAAGTGAAGAACAAAATGACAGTGAACAGAGGATAGGGTTGGGGGAAGATGGGGAAGCAGGGGAAGGGTGGTCAAAGAACATATATGGAGGATTCATGAACAAAGCCAAGAGAGTGTGGGATCAAGGGTGGGGGTTGGGGATGGGAGGGGCAGGGGGAGTGGAGTGGGGAAATGGATACACTGTACCCTATGTCTTTTGGTGGGAACATTTAAACCATTTACATTTGTTGTGATTAGTGTTAGGTATTTAATTATTGCCAATTTATTCTTTTTTCTTATTTTAACTATATTCATTTTTCCTCCTCCTTTCCTCCTCCTCCTTCCTCCTAATTTTTCTTCCCTTTAACATTTCTTGTAATACTTGTTTGGTGGTAACAAACTCATTTCATTCTTTCTTATTTGGAAAGCTCATTATTTTCCCTTCATTTTTAAATGTTAGCCTTGATGTGTAAAGTAGTCTTCATTGTAGTCCTTTGTTTTTCATCATTTTCAATATTTTATACCAATCCTTTCTGGCTTGAAGATTTTGTGGAGAAATTAGCTTATAGTGTAATGTGAGTTTCCTTATAGTAACTGTCTTTCTTTTGTATCCTTAAAGGAGCTCTGTTTGTCTTTTAAAATTTGCCATTTTAATTATGATGTGTTTTGGTGTGGGCTTCTTTGGGTTTATCTCATTTGGAACTCTTTGTGCTTTCTGGACCATGTGTCTTTTTCATTCACCAGGTTAGGGAAGTTTTTGGTCATTATTTCTTTAAATTTCTTTAAGTTTCTCAATCCATTGCTCTTTCTCTTTTCTATTTACCTTTGTGATGCAGGTGTTTTTATGCTTCATGTTTCCCCAAATGTTCCTTACAGTATCCTCAATTTTTTTTTACCTTTACTGCTCTGACTGGGGCTTTTTTCTACCTTGTCTTCCAAATTGCTCATTTGATTTTCTGCCTTCTCCATTATACTGTTTATTCCTTCCAGTGTATTCTTCATTTCAGATATTGTATTTTCTTTCTTACTGATTCCTTAATATGGTTTTTAAAGTCCTTTTTTGTGCTGTTATAATTCTAAGTTCATTGAACATCCTTATAACAATTTTTTGACTATGTATTTGATAAATTGCTTGCCTTCATATTATTTAGATATTTTTCTGGAGATATTTTCTACTTTTTATCAGGTCATTTTATTTGTTTCCCCATTTTGACTGCATTTTTGTGTTTGTATGTATTAGGTATGTCAACTATGACTCCACATATTGGTGGGGTGTTCTTATATAGTAGGGGACCTGTGGGACCCAGAGACACCATCTCCTTGATTACCTGATCTGGGTCCTTCAGGAATATCCCTTTTATGGGTTATGTGTGGCCTTCATTTGTAATTGTATAATGATTTTTATTGGTCTGCTCTTGTGTGATGACAACACTCAGGCTGGCTGACTGCAAGGACAAACTATGACCACAGTTTATAAACTATTGTGGATGGGTTGACCACATAAAACAGAATTTGCCTAAGCAGTGTCTTGTTCCTGCTGACATCTCCCTCTGGAGACAGCACTTGTAAGGCTTATTGGATCCTGCTCTGATATTGTCTAAAGCTGGCCACTGGGTGTGTTTGTTCTGGAGAATCTTGGTAGGAACTCTGTTGAAGGCCAATGTCTGATGCTGCGTATGACTGGCCCTGCACAACATGTTTGCAGAGAAAAAGCAATCCATAGTTTTTTGATGCCTCTGCTTGGTATGGGTGTGTGCAGTAAAAAGCAAGAATTGCACCAACTATGAAAATTAAAGCTGTCCCCCTAAGATTAGGAACAAGGAAAGGGTGTCTGTTCTTATCACATTTATTCAACATAATATTGGAAATCATAACCATAGCAATCATACACGAAGAAGAAATAAAAGGCATCCAAATTGTAAAGGAGGGAGTAAAATTGTCATTGTTTGTAGATGACCAAACTGTCATTGTCTCCTATAAGCTTCACCAAAAAACTGCTTGACATAATTGATTTTGGCAAAATAGTAGGATACAAAGTCAATATTCAAAAATCAAATGCATTTTTGTATACGAACAATGAAATATCAGAAACAGAAACTATGAAAAAAATCTCATTTACTATAGCAACAAGAAAAATAAAGTACCTAGGAATAAAATCAGCCAAGGAGGTAAAAGTCCTATATTCAGAGAACTGCAGAACACTGAAGAAAGGAATTAAGGAAGATACAAACAAATGGAAGCATATACCATGTTCATGGACTGGAAGAATCAACATTATTAAAATGCCCTTACTACCCAAAGCAATCTGTAGATTCAACAAAATCCCTATTAAAATACCAATTACATATTTCACAGATATAGAACAAACATTTCAAAAATTCGCCTGGAACCAAAAATGATCCTGAATAGCATCAGCAATCTTGAGAAAGAAGAACAAAGTAGGAGAGATGACAATTCCTAATATCAAGCTCTATTACAAGGCCACTGTAATAAAAATAGTTTAGTACTGCATAAGATCACACACATAGATCAATGGAACAGAATATAGAGCCTAGAAATTAACCCATTTATCTATGGTCAATTAATATTTGACAAAGAGGGCAGGAGCATAAAATGGAGTAAAAACAGCCTCTTCAACAAATGGTGTTGGGAGAACTTGATTGGTGTAAGCAAAAAAGAGGAAGAAGGAGAAGGAGGAGGAGGAGAAGAAACTAGATCACCAACTTATACAATGCACCAGAATAAACTCAAAATGGATAAAAGACTTAAAAATAAACCATGATACAATAAAAGACCTACAAGAAAATATACACAGTGAAATTTCAGATATTCTGCACAGCAATATTTTTGTTGAGATGTCATCTAGGGCAAGGAAAATAAAGGAAAGAATAAGCAAATGGGACTACATCGAAATAAAAAGCTTTTGCATCGCTATAGAAAACATCATCAAAATAAAAGGACACGAACTGTGTGGGAAAATATATTTGCCAATGACACTTTGGACAAGGGTTTGAGCTACAAAATATATAAAGAACTCACATGAGTCCATATGAAGAAGACAAATAATCCCATTAAAAATGGGCAAAGGATATGAACAGATACTTTTCCAAGGAGGACATACAGAAGGTTCATGGACAAAAGAAAGGATGGTCTACATCACTAGCCATCAGAAAATATGCAAACTACAATGAGATAACACCTCACACTGATCAGAATGGCCATCATTAAAATCAACAAATAACAAGTACTGGCAAGGATGAAGAGAGAAGGGAACTATAGTACACTGTTGGTGGGAATGTGGACTGGTGCAGCCACTGTGGAAAACAGCATAGAAAGCGTTTTTTGAACTAAAAATGGAACTTCCTTTTGACCCAGCAATTCCACTTCTGGGATTATACCCTAAGTATCCTGAAACACCAATTCAAAAGAACCTATGAACCCCTATGTTCATAGCAAAATTATTTACAATAACAAATTACTGGAAACAGTCTAAGTGCCCATCAGTAGATGTGTGGATCAAAAAACTATGGTACATTTACACAATGGAATACTACACAGTGGGTAAAATGAATGAACTCCTACCATTCATGACAGCATGGATGGAAGTAGAGAGTATTTATGCTAAGTGAAATAAACCAGATAGTGAAATACAAATACCATATGATCTCACCTATAACACAGGAATCTAATGAACAAAACAAGCAAGCAAAATAGAACCTGAGGCATGGAAATAAAGAACATACTGACAGCAACCAGAGGTGAGGAAGGAGGTGCATAAGGGGAAAAAGAAAGGGATAGCCAAGGAACAGGTATAAATGACCCATGGACATTAATAGGGTCAAGATTGACTGTGGGAATGGGGTGTGATGTTGGCTTGCCAAGAGAGAGCAACAGTGGAAAATTGGGACAACTAAATAGAACAATATAAAAAAAGAGAAATACACTGACTTTGCTTTTACCAGCCCTGGGTTAGGTGGCATATCAGCAAAAGTTCCTAGGCACTGCAAAAATCTGCCTCTGCTTTCTTCCTCTCTGTTAGGCTCAGTCATTGAATGTACCTCTGGTGGTACTCAGTTATCATGAAGTAGGTTCTTAATGAGCTACCAAGTAGAAATGAGTGGTATTCACCAGATTAATACAGGTTCAAATTCTGTGCCAGTGTTGGGTATGAGGCTACTCAGCAAATATCTTAGGTTCTACTAAGTCTTGCTTCCACCTGTTGGATGCTTGCACACATTTGTGGTGGAGTGGGGTCTCAGGGAGTAATCAGGGTGAGGTGAGCAAATTTTATCAGGCCCAGACAAAGATTTGGCCTTGTGAAGGGAGGGCTCTTCACAAAATATGGCTTTTGTTTCAGAGCCACAAGCTCAGTCTGTCACAGATTCTGCCAGGAAGAGATGGAGCTCAGCAGGATGGGGCTTCCGGGAGTCAGGGGAATGGGGCTAGTGTGTCTTCTGTGATGTGGAAATGTTTCTGGAAAGTTGGGGGAATGGCACCACACCAAAGGCACAGCTTAGTCACTGTCACCCTAAGAGTCTTCCCAGACCTCTATACCCTGGCTAAGGCACTGACTTCTCAGCAGAGTGCAAGCACAGGGTGGGGTGAGAGGGAGTTCAGAGGGTGGTTTTCTCCAGCCTAATGACTCTTGGATGGGAGCACTTTACCCCCCAAAATGGCATCTATGGTCCCAGAGAGTGATTCAGCACTGGAATCCTGGCAGCTGTATGCTCAGTGCTCCTCACAGAACCACAGAACTTAGACTCTCTTCATGCAACTCTAGGTCACTGTGCCCTCACTCTGATGAAACCAAGGGTAAGTGGTTGTGTACCAAATTGTATGTGTTGGCCCTTTAAGAGAATAACTGTGTTTCTTCAGCAGACTTCAGTTTCTTCCTGGCAAACAGAAACCCAGTAGCTTTTCACAGCCGACTGCTTTGTGGATGCCTCCCTCTGTCTCTGGCTTTGGGCTGGGAAGCCCAACCTGGTGTTTAGATCGCATGCTTTTTTGGGGGAACTTCCTGCAACAGAGATATCCCTTTGAAATCTTAGCTGCTGCCCATGGGAGGGGGGGCCAGACTCTTTCATGTCTACCCTTTCTACTAGTCTCAATGTGGCTTCTTCTATAAATCCTTGGTTCTAAGATTTCTCTTCAGCTACACTAAAGTGGTTATTCAGGATGGTTGCTCCACAGCAGTTGTAATTCCAGTTTGATCCTGAGAGGAGATTATGAAGCTTCTAGCTATTCTGCCACCATCTTGGATCCCCTCTTTCTCTTACTACTTCTAATTTAGGATTCATAAAGACAGGTTGTTATCTCAATGTTTTAGTAGTTGTTGCCTATGAGATTTTTGGTTTTGCTATCATAATTGCTCTATTGATAAGGAGAGGGGCCCTTTGGGGTGAGGTTTCACAATTTATGCATCTGCTATCATAGCTGCTTTCTCAGAATCCACCTTATATTTTATGAAAATTCATTGTATTTATTTTCTTGTGTTTTTGGCTTTTTTATCCCTTGTTGGTTCCTGTGCCTTCCTCTCATTTCCCTAATCTGAGTCCTGCACTTGCTAATCTGCAGTCCTGTTCACTCTCCTCTCTTACTCAATTGCATAGAGTGTTATTATCCAGGGTTATAAAGGTGTTATTTATGGATTTATTTTTTCCCACTATTATGTGTGGTCTATTTAGTTTTAAAAATAAATTTGAAAGATTAAAAACAAACTACTCTGCTACTATAGTAAGCATTACCATTGCAAGTTCATAGCTTTTAAAAAATATTTGTAAGAGTTATACTATAAACACAACTATGTCATCATGAAACTTTCTTTTTATACTTAAATCATTTTTGAAATCTAGTCATGTTGATACATACATATACATATGTATATATAATTTGATATTTTGCCATTGTACCAATATAGTAGATTGAATTTAACAATTTGCCTATGCATTTCACCTATTTCAAATTTTTCACTGTAACAAAGAGATGGCAATAAAAATTCTGATATATTTGCCAATGACTTGGAATCATGTGCAAGAGTTGCTCTATGTTTATCATAAAATTTATCTTTAATCACTTAAAATTTAAATAACATAAAAGGGTTTTATATATGGAATATGTTATACATAATTAGGTACTTTAATTATTTTAGATTCCAGCTGCTTTCAATCTTCATGAAACTGATCTTATGTTTTGATATTAATCCTTTTGGACAGGAAAGACCCGACTTTCAAAAAGAATTGCAGCAAAATAAACATCTCATTTCCCTTTACAAGTTCCTTGAGTCTACTACTTTTTCATTTAATGGCTCAGCAAATGCATAAAGAAAACACACACAAAAATAAACACACCTGAGATTTCTTTATATGAAAATCTCTGTTGGAAGATTTCTGAAGTGGTTACCCTTCTAGTCTTGTCTAAACCAAACATTCTAGAAGGGGTGGCATGTTGGGGGACTGGATGAAAGAGGTGAAGGGATTAAGTAAAATTAGACTTGTAGTACAGCATGATATCAAGTATTGTGATACCACCACCTTTGTTCTTAAGATTGCTGTGGCTATTCAGGGTCTTTTTTGGTTCCACATAAATTTTTGAAGTATTTGTTCTAGATCTGTGAAATATGCCATTGACATTTTAACAGGAATTACATTGAATCTATAGATTGCTTTGGGTAGTAGGGATATTTTAATGATGTTAGTACTTCCAATCATGAACACAATATATGCTTCCATTTGTATCTTCCTCAGTTTCTTTCTTCATTGTTCTATAACTTTCCAAGTACAGTTTGTTTGTTTTTTTTACCTCCTTGGTTAATTTTATTCCTAGGTGCTTTATTTTTCTTGTTGCTACAGTAAATGGGACTTGTTCTTAGTTTCTCTTTCTGATAGTTCATTGTTGCTGTACAAAAATACCATTAACTTGTGAGTATTGACTCTGTATCCCACTACTTTGCTGAATATAATATAACATTTGAATTCATGTATTAGGTTGAGTAGTTTTTTGGTGGAAACTACAGGATTTTCTACATAGACTATCATAACATCTGCAAATAATGACACTTTTACTTCCTCTTTTCCAATTTGGGTGCCTTTTATTCCTTCTTCTTGCCTGATCACTGTGGCTAGAATTTCCCATACTATGTGGAATAAAAGTGGTGAAAGCAGACACTGTTGTCTTGTTCCTGATCTGAAGGGAAACACTTTTAGTTTTTGCCCATTGAATATGATGTTGGCATAGGTTTTTCACATGTGGCATTTATTATGTTGTGGTACGCTCCCTCTATTGCCACTTTGGTGAGAGTTTGTAACTTAAATGGGTCTTGGATTTTATCAAATGCTTTTTCTGCATCTGTTGTTATGCTCATGTGATTTTTGTCTTTCATTTTGTTTATATGATGTATAACATTTCTTGATTTGCAAATATTGTACCATTCTGGCCTCCCTGAAATAAATCTCACTTGAACATGATGTATCATCATTTTAATGCATTGTTGGATCTTGTTTGCTAGTATTTTGTTGAGGATTTTAGCAACTATGTTTATCAGTATATTGGCCTGTAATTTTCTTTCTTTTTTATGCCTCTACCTGGATTTGGGATTAGGATAATATAGGCCTAGACAAAGAGTTTGTGAGTCTTCCCTCTTCTAAAATCAGGGCAATCTAGTACTGGTATAAACACAGACACATAGATCACCAGAACAGGATAGGGAGCCCAGGTATAAACCTGAGTCTATGGTCAATTAATATTTAACAAAGAGAGCATGAACATACAATGGAGTAAAAACAACCTCTTCAATAAATGGTGTTGGGAGGACTTGAATGGTACATGCAAAAAATGAAATAAAACTAGATCACCAACTTAGACCATACAGCACAATAAATTCAAAATAGATAAAAGACTTAAATATAAGTGGTGATACCATAAAATTCCTAGAGGAAAACATAAGAAGTAAAATGTCAAATATCCCATATAGCCATATTTTTTATGACATATATCCTAGGGCAAGGGAAATAAAGAATAAACAAATGGGGCTACATCAAATTAAAAAGCTTCTGCATGGCTCAATAAACTATCATTGAAAAGAAAAGGGAACCAACTGTCTGGGAGAACATATTTGCCAATTATACATTGAACAAAGTTTTTTTTTATGATTAAATACAATGGTGAGTCCCATTTTTATCAACTTAGCATATTTGGATTTTTAAAAAGATATTTTATTGATTATGCTATTACAGTTGTCCCATTTTTTCCCCCTTTACCCCATCCATCCTGCACCCCATGCCATCATCCCCACACTTCTTAGTTCATGTCTCTGGGTTGTACATATCAGTTCTTTAGCTTCACAATTTCCTATACCATTCTTAGTCTACCCTGTATATATTTTTTGTCAACATTTTCCTGCTACCACTTTCCCCATCCCCACATCCCACTCTCAATTTTTCCCCCATTTAGGTTTGTCGATGTGTCTTTATGCATGTTCTTTGACAACCCTTGCCATCCTTTCCCCCTGTTCTCCCCCTCCTTCACCCTCTTTGGTTACTTTGGTAAACTTGTTTTTTATTTCAGTGATGCTGGTTATATTTTGCTGATGGTTTATTTTGTTGATTAGTTTCTGCTTATAGGTGTGATCATGGTATCTGTCTTTCACTGCTTGGCTTATTTCACTTAGCATAATGCTCTCCAGTTCCACCCATACTGTTGTGAAGGAGAATGACTCCTTCTTTCTTTCTGCTGCATAGTATTCCATTCTGTAAATGTACCATGGTTAAAAAAAATTACTGCTGTTCAAGTACAGTTTTGTCCATTTTTCCTCCACCACTACCCTCTCCCCACACCCTCCATCCCATCCCCCTTGACTTTACCCATGAGACCTCCATATATATTCCTTGACCACCCTTCCCCTGTTTCTCCCATCTTCCCCTCACCCCTCTCCTCTGTTCGCTGTCAGTTAGTTCTTCTCTTCAATGTCTCTGGTTACATTTAACTTGCTTGATTGTTCTGTTGATTAGTTTCCACTTATAAGTGAAATTATATGGTATTTTTTGTTTACCACTGGCTTATTTCACTTAGCTTAATGCACTTCAGATCCGTCCATGCTTCTGCATATGGTGGGAGCTCCTTATTTATTTCTGCTGCATAGTATCCACTCATATGCTGTTGGGCAATAGGTTGCTTCCAATTCTTGGCTACTGTGAATTGTGCTGCTTGACCATTGGGGTGCATCGTTTCTTTTGACTTGATGTTTCAGGATTCTTAGGATATAATCCTAGCGGTGGAATTGCTGGATCAAAAATCAGTTCCACTTTTAGTTTTCTGAGGTAATTACATAATGTTTTCCTCAGTGGCTGCACCAGTCTGCATTCCTACCAACAGTGTACTAAGGTTCCCTTTTCTCCACATCCTCGCCAGCACTGGCTGTTGATTTATTTATAATGGCCATTCTGGCTGGTGTGATGTAACATCTCATTATGGTTTTAATTTGCATCTCTCTGGTGGCTAGTGATGCTGAGTAGCCTTTCATGTGCCTCTGAGCCCTGTGCATGTCCTTCTTGGAGGTGTCTGTTCAGATCCTTTGTCAATGTTTAAATGGGATTTTTTGTCTTCTTTGAGTGGAGTTATGTGAGTTCTTCATATATTTTGGAGGTCAAACCCTTGTCCAAGGTATCACTGGCAAATATATTTTCTGATACAGTTGGTACGCTTTTCATTTTTCTCATGTTTTCTTTAGCCATACAGATGCTTCTTATTTGGATGAAGTCCCATTTGTTTATTCTTTCCTTTATGTCCCTTGTTCCAGGGGACATATCAGTGAAAGTATTGCTGCATGGAATATCTTAGATTTTCCTGCCTATGTTCTCCTCTGGGACGTTCATCGTACCATGACTTATATTTAAGTATTTTTTTCCATCTTGGGTTTATTTTTGTGTGTGTTGTAAGTTGGTGGTTGAGTTTCATTTTTTTTGTATGTAGCTGTCCAGATGCCCCAACACCATTTGTTTAAGAGGCTATTTTTACTCTCTTTTATGCTTTTGCCTCCTTTGTCAAATATTAATAGACCATGGAGACGTGGGTTTTTTTTCTGGTCTCTCTAGTTTGTTCCATTGATCTATGTGTCATCTTATGCTGGTAACAGTCTGTTTTGATTACAGTAGCCTTGCAGTGTAGTTTGATATCATGTATTGTGTTCCCTCCTACTGTGTTTTTCTTACTCAAAATTGCTGCTGCTATATGGGATCATTTATTGTTACATATAAGTTTTCAAAATATTCGTTCTATATCTGTGAAATATGTCATTAATATTTAATAGGGATTGTGTTGAATCTATAAATTGTTTTGGGAAATACAGGCCTTTTGATGATATTAATTCTTACAATCCATAAACATGGTGTATGCTTCCATTTATTTGTGTCTTCCTTAATTTCTTTTATAAGTGTACTGTAGTTTTCTGAATACAGGTCTTTTACCCTCTAGGTTAAGTTTATTCCTAGGTACTTTATTGTTCTTGTTATTTTAAGAAATGGGATTTTTTTCCCTTGAATTCTGATTCTGATACTTCATTGTTGATGTACAAAAATGCCTTAACTTTGTGGATATTGACTTCATATGCTGCTTTGTGAAATTCACTTACTAGGTCAAGTAGTTTTTTTTGGTAGAGTCTATGTGGTTTACTATGTATGCTATCATGTCGTCTGCAAACAATGATGCTCTTACTTCCTCCTTTCCAATTTGTATGACTTTTATTTATTTTTCTTTTCTTATCATTGTGGCTAGACTTCCAATATTATGTTGAATAGAAGTGGTGAAAGCAGACATCTTTTTCTTGTTACCAATTTTAGTTGGAAAGCTCCTGAGTTTTGTCCATTAAGTATGATGTTGGCTATAGGTTTTTCATATATACCCTTTACTATGTTGAGGTATGCCCCCCTTTTTTTCCACTTTGCTGAGTGTTTTATCATAAATGGGTACTGTAAGTTATGAAATCCTTTTTCTGCATCAATTGATATGATCATGTGAAGTATGTCTTTCCTCTTGTTTATGCATTCTATTATGTATATTGCTTTGTGAATATTGTACCATCCTTGCATCCCTGGAATGAATTCCACTTGATCATGGTTGATGATCTTTCCATTTTTTGCAGAATGCAGTTTGCCAAAATTATGTTAAGGATTTTAGTGTCTATTTTCATTAGTGATATTGGCCTGTAGTTTTCTTTGTTGTGTCTTTATCTGGTTTTGCAATTAGGATGATGCTGGTCTCATAAAAAAGAGTTTGGGAGTCTTCCATATTCCTGGATATTTTGGAACAGTCTGAGAAGGATTTGGGCTAGCTCTTCCTTAAATGTTTTGTAAAATTCTCCTATGAAGCTGTCCAGTCCAGGCCTTTTGGGTGTCAGGAGTTTTTTGATTATTGCTTCATTTTCATCAGCTGTTATCTGTCTGTTCACAATTTCTGCTTCTTCTTGATTCAGTTTTGGAAGATTATATTTTGGTAGAAAAATTTGTCAATTTCAGCTGTGTTTTCAACTTTCTTGACATGTACTTGCTTGTAGTAATTTCTTACTACCTTTGTATTTCTTTGGTATCAGTTGTAATTTCTCCTCTTTCATTTCTAATTTTGTTTATTTGTGTCCTCTCCCTTTTTTTCTTGAGCCTGCTTAAAGGCCTGTCAATTTTGTTTTTCTTTTCAAAGGAACATCTCCTGGATATATAGATCCTTTGAATTGTCCTTTTAGTCTTTACGTCATTCGAACCTGCTCTGATCTTGATTATTTCCATCCTTCTATTTTCTCTGGGCTTTGTTTGTTGTTTCTCCACTTCTAGTTGATGTAGTGTTAGATTGTTTATTTGAAAGATTTCTATCTTTTCAGATAGGCCTGTACTATGATCATCCTTCCCAGGACTGCCTTTGCTGTGTACCATAGGTTTTGTACTGTTGCATGTTCATTTTAATTTGTTTCCAGAAACTTTTTGATTTCTTACTTGATTTCATTATTGACCCATTCATTGTTTAGTAGCATTCTATTCAGTGTCCATGAGTTTGAATGTTTTTGAGTTTTTTTCCTTGAGGTTGCTTTCTAGTTTTAAGCCATTGTGGTCCAAGAAAATGTTTGTTATGATTTCAATTCCTTTGAATGTTTGAGGCTTGTTTTGTGTCCTATCATGTGCTCTAGCTATGAAAATGTTCCATATGCATTTGAAAAGAATGTGTATTTTGCTTCTTTGGATGAAATGTTTTCCCTCTCTCTCTCTCTCTCTGAAAAAAAAAATATTTTCCATCATTCCGTTCCATAATATTCTTGTTGATATTTTGTTTGGAAGATCTATCCATTGTGGAATTGGTGTGTTAAAATCCCCTACTATAAGTTTGTTGCTTTCTATATCTTTCTTGAAGTCCTCAAAATTTTCTTCATATATTTTAGTGCTCCCCTGATGGGTGCATATAGGTTTACAGTGTTTATATCCTCTTGATGGATACTTCCTTTGAGTATTATTAAGTGTCCTTCTGGGTCTCTTTTTATGGCCTTTGTTTTGAAGTCTATTTTGTTTGGTATAAGTATTGCTGCCCTGGCTTTTTTTTCCAGTCCATTTACTCGGAAAATTTTTTTCCATCCCTTTAATTTCATTCTCTGTAGTTCTTTTGTTCTGAGGTGGGCCTGTTGTAGGCAACATGTGTGCAGGTCCTGTTTTCTTATCAATTCAGCTATCCTTTATCTCCTGATTGGAGAATTTAATCTATTTACATTTAAGGTTATTATTGATAGATACTTATTCATTTTTCCCTTTTTGTACCAGTGTTCCTCTCTCTCTCTCTCTTTTTCTTCATCTTCTCAAAGTAGTCCCCTTAGCATATCCTGCAATGCTATTTGGGTGGAAGCGTATTCTTTCAGCCTTATTTTTTTCCTGGAAAACTCCTCATTTCACCTTCCTTTTTAATTGAGAGCATTTATGTATAGAGTAGTCTTTGTTGCAGTCCATTTCTTTTCATCACTCACAATATTTCTTTTCATTCCCTTCTGGCTTGTAGTGTTTCTGGAGAGAAGTCATCTGCTAGCCTTTTCAGGGCTCCCTTGTACGTTACTTCCTGTTTCCCCCCTGCTACCTTTAAGTTGCTCTCTTTGTCTTTGATATTTGCCATTTTATTTCTGATGTGTCTTGGAGGTGGCCTTGTAGGTTCCTCTTGATTGGGATCCTCTGTGCTTCCTCGACTTGTGTGACTTTTTCTCTCCTCATTAGGGAAGTTTTCCATAATTACTTTTTCAAGCAGATTTTCTGTTCCTCATTCCTCTTCTTCTACTGCTGGTGTCCCTATTACATGTATATTATTATGTTTAAGGTTATACTGCATTTCCCTTAACTCTTCACTCTTTTTGTATCTTTTCATTTTCTTGCACTTTCTGGGGTCTTTTTTCCACCTTGTCTTCCAGCTCACTGATTCTATCCTCTGCATCTTCTAGCCTGATTTTGAATTCTTATTCTGTTCTTAAATACAAAAATTGTGTTCATTTCCCCTTGGCTTTTGTAGATAGTATCTTTGTTATTTTTCATGCTGATATAATTTGCAATAAGTTCTTCATAGTTTCTTTGTAGTTTTTGTGTATTCTCACTGAGTTCATTAAGCTTCCTTATAATCATTGTTTTGATCTCAATATCTGGTAGTTTACTTGCCTCTATTTCATTTAACACTCTTTCTGGGAATTTCCCCTTTCCTTTGGATTGGGGATTGTTTGTCTTCACATTATTCGTGAGACTTTTCTTTTTTAGCTTCTGCTTCTTAAATTGATCTCTTTTGACTTCCTAACTTTGTGGTGTGAACTTCTATGGTTGGAGACCTGTGAAATTCAGTGGCTCATTCTCCTTGATCTCCTGAACTTGAAGCTCTTGGGTAGCCTTTTATGCCATTTATATTGGAAATAATTGTGTTTTGGTTGTTGTTTGGTCATTTTTTCATGGGTACTTTCCACCAGCTTGTTCTCTGATATCACTATGCCCACCACATCTTTTGTATTGTTGTGCAGGTGCTGCCATAACAAAATCACAAAGTCCAGGAAACAAGATCACATCTGCAAAAATAACTGCCCTGCTATCTCACTGTTAATAGCAAATGAACCAATATTAATAAGGCTGTAAAGAGATTGACTAATGTAAGAAAGGAGTGAAATAAACTATAGTATAAAATCTAGTGACTTAATATGCACAAACTTGATGTAAAAGAAATGAACGTTAAAAAGCTATGTAGTAAAGAAAATATTACAAATCATGGAGAAGACCACAGTGGATTTTGTCTCAGTAACCTGTAGCATTTACAACTGTTTTTTTTTTTTTCTATATCTTCCCCTGGTGATGTCAGATGTTAACCCTGTCTTACCTTTGGCAGTCTTTCCAAGACTTCCAGGGATCTACTTTCTGTCATTGTATCCTTCAGTTGTCATTCTAGTCACTGTGCACTTTGCAGTGAGGCTTAAGCACTTTAGGGCCAGGCACAATCCCTCTTGGGGTCATGGATTTTTTTTTTTCCCTCAGGCTGCTGTTGGGAGAGGAGTGGTCTGCCTGAGCAGGATGGTTGCTGCTCTATGGGGGACTCAGCATGGGGATCCTGGCTGCTACGCTCTCTGTTCTCTTCCCAAAGCCTCCGTCCCCAGTCTCTCTTCAGTTGTCTCTATCCCACTCTTCCCTGCCTTTGTTGGAACCTTAGATAAGTGCCTGAGAATGGAAATTTGTGCAGTGATCCTTTAAATGAATCTTTCTTTCTCCAGCCACACGTATCTGTCAGCAAGCAATCATGTTGCTTTTCACAGCTGGGTGTTATCTGTGTACTTTTTAGACTCTCATGCTGTAGGCTGGGGATTCCAACTTATGGTTTACACCTCACTCTTCTCAGGGGGATCAAGTTGGCTGCTTAAATATCTCTCTGGTGCTGCCACCTCTGGGTGCCCAGCCAGCCTTCTCAAGTCTGCACTGTACTCCTTACCAGTCGGGTTGTGCTGAAGCTGGTTCTTCTGTCCAAGATTACAAGGCTCCTCTCTCACTATTGTTGAGTTGTTTGTTCTGGGTGATTTCACCACAATTTATTTGTAATTCCAGATTGGTCCTTGGAGGAGGTTAGTGTGTCTTCCATTCACGCCTCTGCCACCTTGTCATCTCCACACTTATGTTAGAGGAAGATGAAGTGATGTGAGAGACACTGGGTAATGATGGAGGACAGAGAAAAAGGCCTGGTAGAAGCCTAAGAGGTGTTCATGGCCTGTGGAACCCAGGCCCAGTTGAGCGGGCACTGAATTCCTGGAGACACAAGATGCAAAAGTGCTAAAAGCAACTCTTACTTCATCAGTTACATATGTTTTTACCTGTCCTGTGAGCAACATTCTTGGGCGAGCACCACAGGAAATGTGAATCACTACCAGAAGTGAGGATAAATTTTATTCATCTGAGAATCATCTCCTTATACTTGAGAAAAATCCTTGTAAAGTAGAAAAAAGTCAATAGTCTCTAAAATGATGAGTATTTTTCACACAGCTTATCTTAGCCTTCTTATCCTGTTGTACAATGTGAACAGGAACTTTATATTTCTTTTTATTTCTAATCTCTAATAGCACCTAATATAATCTTCTGCACAATAATTCTGATGAATAGATTTATCTTATTTTTGGTGAAAATTATTGGTCATGAAAACATCTGTTTAGGTTTTGAATAAAGGCTACATTTTTATATACTATTGATATATATGTAACGCATATCAGTGAATAAGCCCAATATCAAAATGAATAATCATAAAATTACAACACAATTTGAAAAGCTCTTTGTGTTCTTCCTGGATTCCATTTGTTTATTCCATGAAATCTGAATTTTGTGTATAATACTGTACCCATAATTTTACATATGTATGCATCTCCAAACACCATATTATTTAGATTCTGCCAATACTGGCTTTTTTTAGGAGCATGCAGTACAGTGGTTAAAAATAATTATTTTGTAATCAAACCAATCATATTGAACCCTCAGATGAACCATTTACTAGCTATATGGAATAAAATGCATTACTTAGCCTCTCTGAAAATCAGTTTCTTCATCTACAAATGAGGGTAATCCTCCCCACCTGCTCTCTTTTCTAAGCTTGTCCTGAGGATTTAATGGAATAAGAAATGTTAAAGGCCTTGTATATTCCTCGTTCATGATAGATGCTCGCCAATGTTACCTTTTCCCTTCTTTCTGCCTCAGACATCCCTGGGAACTCCTACAAAGCACACTCACACTTCACTCTGCACTGATGGCACATACCCCATGTCAGCAGGGCTTACAACAACAGAAAATGAGAAACCATGGAATGCAAAGGAGCACCAGGCTGTATTTACAGCTCTTAATCTTTCCACACAGGGAAGACAAATGAGTTAGGCAGTGGACAGTTGATACCATTACCAGATCATTAATTAGCAGCTTGCTCAGCCTTGGCAAGAAATCATTTATCATTTTCAGATGAGTAGAGAACTGTGTAATCTTGTAACTGCCCTCCCTTGTTCTGCACCAGTGTGGCAGCTGTGATCATCCTTGCCAGAGCCTTTTCTCCCATGGCACCTCATCAAGAAAAGTGACTCAGGGGGTTGCTGCTATGTGACCTGCTAAATGCAAGAGCCATGGACTTGGAAGGGGGCTGGGGCCAAAGACTTTCAGAACTGGAAAGCAAGACTGGAAACCCAAAAAGATAAATGAAGACCTTTGGAACAAGATGAGATGAAGAAACTTTACTTTGAACATAGACATGATGTTTCAGAACAATCCACTTCAGGTACCAGAGTAGCTCTTTTCGAGTTCACAGAGGACCTTACCAGTGCCCCTACTTGTGAGCTCAGTGCTCAGGGCTTGTGTATATTCTCACAGAAAACCAATGAAAAAGAGTTACTGAGCACCTTGTGCAGAGGAAGCCCAGAGGCCCGGGAAGCAATGGTTATTGTCTAAATTAAAATATCCAGTGTGAGGCTGATTTGGATTCCAGATTGACATCTGCCTGATTCCCAAGCTCAGACTGCTCTGTGACTCATCCACAGCAGGGCCAGAGTTCCCCATGAACAGCATAGTCACTGGCTTGTAGGTCTCAGTCACTAATTGCCTATGCTTTTGAACACCCATGTGTCCATTGTGAAGGTTTTTAAAATATATATATATTTATATTTATTTATATTTATATTTATATATAATTATATATATATAATTATTGAGTATGCTATTACAGTTGTCCCATTTTTCCCTCCTTTATCCCCTCCTCCCTACACCCCATCCCATCATACTCATACCTGTTAGTTCATGTCCATGGACTGCACACACCAGTTCTTTGGCTTCTTAATTTCCCACATTACTCCAAGCTTCCCCCATCCACTTTTTCTTTTTTTCTTTTTGGTCAACATTTTCCCACCACCACTTTCCCCAACCCCAGACACCCTCACCTCCCACCCTCAATCTTTAACCTTTTTAACTTTGTCCATAGGTCCTTCACACATGTTCCTTGATGTCCCTTACCCTCCCTTTACCCTGTCATCCCCCTTCCTCTTCCCCTCTCGTTACTGTCAGTTTTTTTTTAAATTTCAGTGTTGCTGGTTATACTTTTCTTGCTTGTTTATTTTGCTGATTAGGTCCCACTTATAGGTGAGATCATACGGTATCTGTCTTTCACTGCCTGGCTTATTTCACTTAGCATAATGCTCTCCAGTTCCATCCATGCTGTTGCGAAGGGTAGTAGCTCCTTCTTCCTTTCTGCTGTGTAGTATTCCATTGTGTAAATGTACCATTTTGTCTCTAATATTAAGAAGCCCATTCATTCTCTCTGGTTGAAATATTTCAGATTGGTTAAGGGTTATAGGCAATGACACAATTGTTGTTAGAGATGAGAGGGAAGTCCACATTTTCCCCTGTCTCAAGACAGCAGAGAGAATGTTTCAACCAATTCCTTGAGGCAGGAGACTTTCAGGAAAAGGACAGGGTTAAGAGTTCTAACAGGATTGATTGTGAAGGAGTCTTAGCAGGAAGGAGCCTTAGCAGGAAGGAGCTAGGAAAAGTGTGCTTATGTGGAATCTATAATTTAATTTGATAAATGTAGGTCATAAGATGTCACAAAAGCAAGCAGAAAATATTACTTTGAGACTTCGAGACTTGGCGGGTGTAAAGGAGACTCTACAGCCTGGACATGAGTGGTCCACTGAGTATGTTTCTGTCCTTCCAAGAGCAACCCATGCAAATTGCAGCACTGGACTAGGTTCAGGTTTGGGAGGCATGGTCAACAAGGCTACAGTTGAGGTGTTTAACCAACAGGAGACCTAGGGTTGGAGGCAGCTGTTAGTTTCACAAATACATTGTGCACAGAGTGTGGGTCACATAAATAATATATAGAAAATATCTTAAATAATCTTAAATTTAAAACATAACTATTGTCACACAACCATGTATGAATATTATTCTCTGATAGAATTAAAAACACATTTACTAATATATGTGGAGATCAGATATTTATTTATTCATTTATTTTTATCTTTATGACAGTTTTTTCCATTATGATTTAGTCTACTTGTACTCCCTTTCCCCCAGCAATCATCAAAGTATTGCCATTGTCCATGAGCCCTTTTTCCTTTTTGAGAGCAGATATTTAGATTAAGGAAACTGAAGTTTAGCATTAAGCTACAACATTTTTTTCTTATTTCACTTATACTCCACCTTCTTCATCCCTACTTTAATGTCCCCCCAAATTATCTAAAACGAAATCCAGGTATTATGCCATTTCAATAATAGATGCTTAACTATGTATATTTAAGAGAAATGGTTTATTTATTAAACATAACCATTTTATCATTATCACACTAGAAATATGAAACATGATTGCTTAATATCACCTAATATCTAGTCAATGCTTAAATCTCCATGCTTATTTTTGCAGTTAAAAAAGAAAATAAGACTTCTGGTCAAGGTGGAGGCATAGGTAAACACAGTTTACCTCCTCACAAAAGTATAGCAATGTTACAGCTAAACTACAGAGCAAATATCACCCAGAACCATCACAAAATTGAGCTGTATGGAAGTCTGACAACTGAGGAATTAAATACGCCACATTCATCCAGATGAGTAGGGGGAGTGGAGGGGCAGAGGCACAGAGTGGCCTGGCCCAAATGCACATATGGAGGATATAAAACAGAGGTATATCTTCAGGAGTGAGAGATCCCAGCCACACACCAGACCACTTAACCCAGAGTTCCTGTTATAGGAAGATAGGTCCCCATAACTTCTGGCTGTAAAAATCAGTGGGAATTTTGTCAGTGGAAAAACCATGAGACTCTTGGGCACCTCCTCTTGGAGTACCCTGCACATGGACTTACTTGGACTCCCTCCCTCTGGGCTCTAGCACCAGGGAAGCATCTTGAAGGGAATCAGTGGCATGCAGGGAGTGTCTGATATTAGGGTGAGAGCTGGAGGACAGCTTCCTCCCAGACAGAACTGCAGATAGTGGCCATTGTTTCTTTTCTAAGTCCTCCCCCACACAGGCCATAGCACCATGTGGCACCATATCTGAATCTCTGCCAAAATGGCTCACCCAATAAGCCCCACTCTGATGATTACCTAAGACTCCTCCCCATCCAACTAATGGCCCACCCAAGCTGGTAACAGTAGTTTTTCCATATGAAGGGCTGGGCTAGGTGCTGGCCCCAGACCTTAAATCCACTTAAGCAATCGACAGCTGAACCCAGCCCCCATACCTCTCACTAAGTGGCCCCTGGCCCAGCAAGAGCAGCAGCCATCTGCAGATTGCTTTATATCTTATGCCAAGGGTCCCCAGAAAGAACACAGGTGGAGACTGACCTTAGCCTGGACCACCCAGAAACCTCAGAGCCAGTGTACCCAGAGGACAGTTATAGACCACCATATCAGAGCACTACCACGCAATTACCTACATAAGCCATGCGGGGAGGTGCTTTCTGTCCAGTGGTCACAGCCAGTCTTACCAGTTGTTTGGCCTGGATAAATACCTCTCATTGACCTTCTGACAGTAATTGAGACTCACCTATAAGAGGAAGGAGTACTTAGCCCACACAAAGGGTGTACCACAAGTACTCAGCTTGGGTGATAGAGGAGACAATAACACTGAGCCTATAGGATACCTATGACATCATAGGTTATGCTCCAAGTATATGGAGTCAAAGCAGCTCTAAAAACTTTTAAAAATGGAGATACACAATCTATCAGATACAGAATTCAAAACAATGGTTATCAGGATGCTGAGGGAACTCAGTGGCCACTTCAACAGCATAAAATGATCAAATCAGAAATGAAGAGACACTAATTAAAATATAGAACAATTTATAGGGGATCAACAGTGGAGTGAATGAAGCTGAGAATCAAATCAATGATTTGGAACATAAGGAAGCAAAAGAAATCCAATCAGTACAGCACGAAGAGATAATAACCCCCAAAATTGAGTACAGTGTAAGGAACCTCTGGGACAACTTCAAGTATTCCAATATTGGCATCATAAAGGTGCCATAAGAAGAAGAGAAAGAGCAAGAAATTGGAAACTAATTTGAAAAAATAATAAAACAAAACTCCTATAATTTGTTGAAGGAAATAGACATACAAGTCCAGAAAGCACAGAGAGTTACAAATAATATGGATGCAAAGAGGATCACACCAAGACACATTGTAATTAAAATGCCAAAGTTTGAATATAAAGACAAAATCTTAAAAGCAGCAAGAGAAAAACCAGATAATTGCCTACAAAGGAGTTACTATAAAACTGTCAGCTGATTTCTCAAAAGAAACTTTGCAGGCTAGAAGGGATTGGCAAGAAATATTCAGAGTGATGAAAAGCAAGGACATATAATCTAGATCATTCTATACAGCAAAGCTATAATTTAGAATTGAAGGGCAGATAAAGTGCTTCGCAGACAATAAAAAGCTAAAGGGGTTCATTATCACCAAACCATTAATACATGAAATGTTAAAGGGATTTATTTAAGAAAAAAGAGATCAAAAATATGATTATTAAAATGTCAATAAATACATAAATGTCAACAGTTGAATCTAAAAAAAAACTATGTAAACAAACAAAACAGAAACAGAATCAAATATATGGTAAACATTGGGATGGTGGCCAGTTGGCTGAGAGGTCTGGGAGAATGGGGTAAAAGGTGAAGGAATTAAGAAGTACAAATTGGTAGTTACAGAATACACAGGGTGATGTTCAGAACAAGTATGGGAAATGAAGTTTCCAAAGAAGTTATTGCATAACCCATAGACATCAACAAAGGAGGGAGGATCACCCAAGGGAGTTTGGCTGTTGGTTAGAAGGGAACAAAGGTGGAAAAATTGGGGCAACTGTAATAGCATAATAAATAAAATAAAAATGGAGACAAAAATAATGTACATTATATCATTTTTTCTCAAACAAATGTTTCCCATCCTCCCCTGACCACTTATTTGTTGAACATTTTTTTTGTAGAATTTTCTACACTCTAGAGTTGCTGACTCTGTTGTGTTGTTTTTTAATTTTTTTTCTGTGTAAGATGCTAATTAAATCTAAAAGCTTGATCAGATTTGGATTTTTTGAAAAATTATTTCTCAGTTCATGTGTTTTCAGTTAAATCCACTCAGAGCATTGGAAGGCTGGAGCCTTTCCTTTGGGATGTGAAGATTCATCAGTGAGCTCAGGTGATGTCAGCTGGATTCATCCAGTAAGAAATTTTTCATCAACATTTTACTGAATAGATTTGGAAGCTATTGATGATCATTGCCAGTCTCATTATTTTATTAGGACTGCAAAATTGTATTCTAACATAACAAATCCCTCTGCACTTATTCGCTGGAATTATTCTCTAAATAAGAACTTCAGGTAATCAATCAGCTTTAGGTTGGTCTCTCAAAAACAGTTTGTAAGGAAAGTCTAGCTAAGTGCTTTTCTGCTCCAGTTTATTTACCAGTTTTCATAATAATAATTTTTTATTATTCTAGAAATTTCCAACATGACAAATGCAGTTATTATAAACTCATGTATTTTAACTTTGATATATTTTAACTAATTGCAAACATTGTTATATTTTTAAAAATATTTATTTTTTAGTGGGAGGTAGAAGGGAAGGAGAAACAGAGGGTGGGAAACATTGATGTACTAGAGATACATCTATTGGTTATCTCTTGTATGCCCCCAACTGGGTTCCTGGCCTGAAACCCACTATGTGCCCTAACTGGGAATCAAACTGGTGACGTTTTGTTTATAGGCCAGTGATCAATCTACTGACCCAACATCAGCCAAGGGTATTGTGAAAAATTTTTACTGTTGTTCTATTACCATTATTCCAATTTCCCCTGATGGCCTACCCCTGCTCTGCCACCCACTTTCTCCCACAGTCAACACCCACCCAGTTGCTCATGTCCATGGGCCATTTATACTTGTTTTTTAACTAGGCCCTTCCTCTTTCCTCCTTTATCCTTCTCCCATCTGAGGTCCCTCTGGTCCCTGTCAGGTTGTTCTTTGATACTATGGCTCTGGTTATATTTTGACTGATTGTTTTGTTTATTAGGTTCCTGTTATATGTGAGATCAAATGGTATTTGCTTTTTGTTACCTGGCTTATTTCACTTAGCATAATACTCTCCAGTTCCATCCATGTTCTTGCAAAGGATAGGAGTTCCTTATTTCTTTCTGCTGTGTAGTATCCCATTGTGTAAATATACCACAGTATTTTGATCCACTCATTAGGCTATTTCCAGCACTTGGCTATTGTAAATAACTGCTATAAACACAGAGGTGCACAGGATCTTTTGAGTTGGTATTTCTCGATTCTCAGGGTAAAATCCCAGCAGCGGAATTGCTAGGTAAAATGGCAGTTCCATTTTTAGTTTTTTGTGGAAATTCCATACTGTTTTGCATGGTGGTGCACCAGTCTGCATTCCCACCAACAGTGCACTAGGGTTCCCTTTTCTTCACATCCTCACCTCTTCACCAGCACTTGTTCTTTGTTGATTTGTTAATGATGGCCGTTCTGACCAGTGTGAGTTGGTACCTCATTGTGGTTTTAATTTGCATCTCTCTGATGGCTAGTTATGTTGAACATCCTTTCATATGCTTATGGGTCCCCCTTTGAGAAGTCCTTTGTTATTTTTACTCAGTTTTATGCTTCTGCCCCCTTTGTCAAATATTAATTGACCACATAGACATGGGTTTATTTCTGGACTTTCTATAATGTTCCATTGATTTATGTCTGTTCTTATGATAGTACCAGACTGTTTTGATTAGAGTGGACTTGTAGGATAGTTTGATATCAGTTATTGTAATGCCTTCTATTTTGTTCTTCTTTCTCAAATTGCTGAGTCTACCTGGTGTCATTTATGGTTACATATAATTTTTTAAAATATTTGTTCTATACCTGTGAAACACATCATTGATTTTTAATAGGGGTTGCATTGAAACTATAGATTGCTTTGGGTACTATGGGCATTTTAGTGATGTTGATTCTTCCAATTCATGAACACAGCATATGCTTTCATTTATTTGTGTCTTCCTTAATTTTTTTTTTTATTTTTATTTAGTGTTGTGTAGTTTCCTGAGTACAGGTCTTTTACCTTCTTGGTTAAATTTATTCCTAGGTACTTTATTTTTCTTGTTGCTATAGTAAACAGGATTGTTTTCCTAGTTTCTGTTTCTGATATTTCATTGGTGGTACACAAAAATGTTTTTGATTCTGGATATTGACTTTGTATCATGCTATTTTGCCATATTTGCTTATTAGGTTGAGTAGTTTTTTTGTTGGAGCCTGTAGGGTTTTCCTTGTATACTGTCATGTCATCTGTAAATAATGACAGTTTTACTTCCTCCTTTCTAATTTGGATGCCTTTTATTTCTTTTTCTTATCTAATTGCTGTGGCTATACCTTCCAATACTATGTTGGATAAAAGTTGTGAAAGCAAACATCTTTCTTTTGTTCCTGACCTTAAGGGGAAAGATTTTAGATTTTGTCCATTGAGTATGATGTGGGCTGTAGGTTTCTTGTATATGGCCTCTATTATATTGAGGTATGCTCTCTGTATTGTCACTTTTCTGAATGTTTTTATTATAAATGCATGCTCTACCTTATCAAATGCTTTTTCATGTCTATTGATATGATCATGTGATTTTTGTCTTTATTTTGTTATGTGGAGTATTGCCTTTATAGATTTGCAAATGTTATACCATTCTTGCATGCCTGGGATGAATCCCACTTGATCAATGTGCATGATCTTTTTAAGGTACTGCTGGAACCAGTTTACCAATATTTTATTGAGGATCATGGCATCTATGTTCATCAGAGATATTGACCTGTAGTTTTCTTTCCTTGTGGTGTCTTTATCTGGTTTTGGGATTAGGATGATGCTGGCTTCCTAAAAAGAGTTTGGGAATTTTCCTTCTTCTTGACTGCTTTGGAATAGTTTGAGAATAGGTAGCTCATCCCTAAATCCTTGGTAAATATCACTTGTGTAGGTGTCCAGTCCAGGTCTTTTATATACTGGGACTTTTTTAAATTTTTTTATTACAGCTTCCATTTCACTATTGTATCAGTCTACTCAGGCTTTCTGATTCTTCTTGATTCAGTTTTGAAACAGTATATTTTTCTAGAAATTTGTCCATTCTGACTAGATTATCAAATTTCCTGGCATACAGTTCTTCATAGTGATTTCTTACAACCCTTTGTATTTCTTTGGTATCAATAGTAATTTCTCCTCTTTTCTTTCTTTTTTTTTTTTTAGATTTTATTTATTTATTTTTAGAGAGAAGGGAAAGTAGGGAGAAAGAGCGGGGGAAAAGCATCAATGCGTGGTTGTCTCTTGTGTGCCCCCTACTGGGGACCTGGCCTATGACCCAGGCATGTGCCTTGACTGGGAATTGAAATGATGACCCTTTGACTCATAGGCCAGCACCCAATATACTGAGTCACACCAGTCAGGGCTCATTTATGATGTTGTTTATTTAGCTCCTCTATTTTTTTCTTGATGAATCTGGTTAAAGGCTTGCCAATTTTGTTCATCTTTTCAATGAACCAGCTCCTGGGTTTATTGATCTTTTGTATTTTTCTTTTAGTTCCTATGTCATTTAAATCTGCTCTGATCTTGAGTATTTCTTTCCTTTTGTGCACTCAGGGCTTTGCTTGTTTTTGTTCCTCTAGTTTTTGTAGATGTTGCTTTAGGTTGTTTATTTGAATTGTTTCTATCTTTTTTAGGTAGGCCTGTATTGCTACGCATTTCCCTCACAGGACTACCTTCACTGTGTCCCATAGGCTTTGGACTGTTGTGTGCTCATTTTTATTTGTTTCCAGAAACATTCTTGATCTCTTTGTTAACCCATTCATTAGTTAATAGTATGCTATTCAGTATCTATGAATTTGAATATTTTTGTTTTTTCTTCGACGTTGGTTTTTAGTTTCAGACCATTGTGATTTGAGAAGATACTTGATATTATTTCAGTTCTATTGAGTTTTTTGAAGCTTGTTTTGTGGCCTACCATGTGGTATATTTTTGAAAATATTCCATATGCCTTTCAAGGGAATATGTATTTTGCTCCTTTGGGGTGAAAGTTTCTGTATATGTAAATTAAGTCTATTTGATCTAGAGTTATTCAATGCCACAATATCCTTGTTGATTCTTTGCCTGAAAGATCTATTTATTGTTGACAATGGGGTGTAAATTCCCCTATTATGAGTGTGTTGGTGTCGATATCTTTCTTGAAGTCCTCTAAGATTTTCCTTATATATTTTCGTGCTCCTATGTTGGGTGCATATTTGTTTACAAGGGTTATATCTTTGTGATGGATTCTTCCCTTAATTTTTATATAGTGTCCTCCTTTGTCTGTTTTTATGGTTTTTGTTTTGAAATCTACTTTGTATGATATCAATATTGCTACCCTGGCTTTTTGTCAGTTCCATTAGCTTGGAAAAATCTTTTCTATCTCTTCACTTTCAGTCTGTGTAGATCTTTTGTTCTGAGGTGTGTCTCTTATAGACAGTATATATGGTAGCCTTGATTTCTTGCCCATTTAGCTACCCTGTGTCTCTTGATTGGCATATTTAATCCATTTACACTTAAGGTTATAATTGATAGATATTTATTCATTGTCATTTTTTCCATTTTTTCTTGTGTTTTTCTTTGTCTCTCTTTCTACATCTCATTAAAGCAGTCCTTTAACATCTCTTTCAATGCTGGTTTGGTGGAGATGTGTTCTCTTAGCCATTTTTTTTTTTTTTTTTTTTTTGCTGGGAAGCTCCTTATTTTGCCTTCCATTTTATATGAGAGTCTTATTGGGTTGAATAGTCTTGATTGCAGGTCTTTTCTTTTCATTACTTGGAATATTTTTTGCCATTTCTTTCTGGCTTGTAGTGTTTCTGTTGAATAGTTAGCTGATAGGCTTACTGGGGCTCCCTTGTATGTTACTAGCTATCTCTCCCTTGCTGCCTTTAATATTCTCTTTGTCTTTAAATTTTACCATTTTAAGTATGGTGTGTATTGGAGTGGGTCTCTTTGGGTTCATCTTAATTGGGATCTTCTGTGCTTCCTGAGCTTACATGACTTTTTCTCTCACCAAGTTAGGGCTGTTTTTTCTTATTACTTTTTCAAACAGATTTGCCTGCCTTACTCCTTTTCTTCTCTTTCTGGTATCCCTAAGAAATGTATATTATTACATTTCATGTTGTCCTGCAACTCTCTGAAACCATCTTCATTCTTTTTTAGGCTTTTTTCATTTTGTGGCTCTGCCTGGGAATTTTTTTCTACCCTGTGATCCAGTTTACTCAGTTGATCCTCTGCTTGATCAACAGAGTTGATACTCTATTGATCCTCATCCAGTTTGCCTTTAATTCCTTCTACTCTGTTCTTCAATTCAGAAATTGTATTTTTCATTTCTTTCTGGCTCTTATTAATAGTTTCTATGTCCCTGTTTATGCTGATGCATTTCACAGTAAGTTCATTGTAGGTTCCCTATAGTTTTCACTGAATTCATCAGGCTTCCTTATAGCTATTATTTTGAACTGAGTGCCTGATAGTTTATTTGCCTCTATTTCATTTACCACTCTTTCTGTGGATTCCTCTTTTTCTTTCGTTTGGGGGTTGTTTCTTTTTCTCCCCATTTTAGATGACTCTTCTTGTTTGTTTCTGCTTCTTAGATTGATCTACTTTGACTCCCTGTCTTCATGGTGTGAACTTCTATGGTAGGAGGTCTGTGAGATATGGTGGTGCAGTCTCCTTAGTCTTGTGAACCTGATGCTCTTATGATACCCTTTTTTGCTGTTTATGTTAGCTCTGCGGTTGTAATTGTGTTTTGATTGTTGTTGGGTCATTCCTTGGTGGGTCCTTCCCTCCAGCTGGCTGAGTGAGAGTCACTCCACCCACCACATCTTGTATGCTGTTATGCATATGCTGCCAGAACAAAACCACACAGCCCACGAAACAAAACCAGACCTGCAAAAATAACCCCCACTCACAATCACACTATGAATAGCAAGTGAGCCAGTATAAGTAAGAGTGTAAAGAGATTTAAACTATTATACAAAAGGAAAAATGAATATGAGATGACTAACTAAAAGATAAGCAATTTTGAGAGGGCAGAGGGAGGAACAATCATAAGATTAGGGAATGGGTATAGAAAGAGAGAAAGAAAGTAAAATTTACATTATAAGTAAAAAAGGGGATGAAGAGCATGGAATAGAGCAAGAGAAGGGAAGCTTATAGTATTAGGTTTAAACATAAACTTTAAAAAAAATACAATGAGAGAGAGAAAGAATAAGGAAAAAATAAGTAAATAAATTAGAAAATAGAACCAAATGGGAGAAAAAGTTCCACCATAGCACTATCAACAACAAATGAGCTAATATTAATGTAAGTTGGATGGGACTAAGAGGGTAAAAGAAGAAAGAAAAGCTTAATAGATGTCCAAAAGAAACAGAAGTGATTTTGAGATGATAGAGGGAGGACGAATACTAAGAGTGAGGAATGAAAACCAGCCTAAGACCAGGAAAAAATAAAATTTGAGATAAAAAAAGAATGGGCAGGAGGAAGGCAGAATGGAGTAAGAAAGAGGAAGAGTAAAATTCGAGATTTGAAATACAGAAATAGTGAAGATCTATAGATAAAATGGAAGAACTGCAACAACAACCAACATATCTGCTACCAATGAGCAAAGATTGATAAGGTGGAGAGAGAACAAAGAAGAGGAGGAAAAAGAATGTGAACTGACCAATGACAAGAAAAGTGGTTCTGAGAGCCTGAAGGGGGCAGAAATAGTGACAGTGGGAATAGAAACAAGTTGCAGCAAGAGAAAACAAAATTAAAAAAAAAATAATATGAGGAAAGAAAGTAAAATGTGGAAAGGGAAGGGAGGAACAAAATATGAGACTTGAAATAAAGTAATTAAAATCTGGTGACTTAATATGCACAAACTTGAAGGACAAGGAATGAATGTTAAAAAGCTATGCTGGAGAAAAAATATTATAAATCATGAAGAAGACCAAGGTGGAATTCATCTTGGTAGCATCTAGTATTTACCACTGGTTTTTCTTTCTGGATCCACCTCTGGTGATGTCAGATGGTGTCCCAGTGTGGTTTTAGGTAGCCTGTTTGAGACTACCAGGGAATCATAGTCTATGGCTGACTCCTTCGTTGTTCATTTAGTCACTCTGTAATCAGCAGTGAGGCTTAAGCACCATAGGGTAGCACAGAGTAATTCCTGCATGTGTGGCTATTGCTCCCCCTCAGGCTGATGCCACTTGAAGGGGAGTGGTCTGCCCAAGCAAGATGGCTCCTGCAGGATGGTGGATGACTCAGCACCAGGATGCTGGTGGCTGCTCTCTCAGTTATCTCCCCAAAGCCACTGTCCCTGGTCTCTCCTCAAGCATTTATAGTCCACTCTTGCCACGCCCCCCCATACCCCCGAACCTTGCTGGAAACCAGGGTAAGTGGATGCAAATAAAATCTTAGGCATTGGCCCCTCAAAAGCCTCTCTCTGACCCCAGCCCTCTGTTTCTGGAAGAGAGAAACCCTGCCACTTTTCACAACTGTATGTTTTCTGGGTTCTTTTCAGGCTCTGGTGCTGTAGACTGGGGAGCCCAGCTTGGGGTTTATATCCCACACTTCACAGGGGGAATCCCCCATTTGCTGAAGGCATTCTTCTGGCACGTCAGCTGCCACTCATGGGAGCCCAGCCTTCCCTCTCTTGTCTCCTCTGCACTCTGTAACAGTCACATTGTGGTGAAGCTGTTTCTGCTATGTCTGTGTTTATAAGGCTTCTTTCCACTCCTTGTTCAATTGTTTATTCTGGATGATTTCTCTGTAGTGCAGGAATGCAGCTCCTTTGTGGAAGTTACCAGGAGCAGTGTTGGTGGAGGATCACCATCCTGGAGTAACTGGCAGGCTGCAGCTGACTAGAAAACCTGATGGTGTTGTGATCCACTGTCTGCTCTTCCATTGCCTCCACTCTGCTCTGAGTACCATGTCTGACTTATTATCTTATTTCCCCAACACTTGATCAGAGCCTGGTACTCAGGTACTCAGCGCAACACTCAGGTGAGGCAGTTGTTGCTCCAAAAAGGTACCTTCAGGCATCCATTTTCATGTAAAGGAAGCCCTTCATAGATTTTCTTTTGCACACCTGAATTACCAGCATCACTTCTGTTGTGATTAAGGGCCTGAACTAAGTAAAATAAAGGTGGTATTACATCAGTCCTGAAACACCACAACAACCTACAAGTAACTAACACTCCCCCGCCCCTACATCTACCACAAACATTGTCTTTTTGATGCTTAAATTATCTCATCCTGGGCCAATGAAAATTCTTTCAATTGGCCTTTTGGACCTCTTAATATTTCCTTGATAGTTTTGGTTAGCCTCCTTGTTTTCTGGTATAATAAAAGTCTAGAATAGTTTCACACATTTCCTGCTAAGAATTGGATATTAAAGTTTGCATGCCAGGGGTGATTATTATTACATGGTGTTCATTGTTTCTAGATATTTTCAGTAGAAATACATATTTCCATAGAGCTAGAAAATGCATATTTCTTTTGATTTGAAAAAAATTACATTATGGGTTTATAACATGTTTCTAAGTCAAATGTAAGATTATAAGGGTTTTATTTAATGTATTTGATTTTATGCTAATTTTCTTTATTCTTATAGTAAAAGTTCTTGATTTCTAATGATATTGTGGTGTACCTGTGTGTCTGTGTGTGTCATTTAAAAATATTAATATCAATAGCACCACTTGTTACTAATATAAATCCAGTTTAATTTCTTTGTATTATTTTTGTCTTTAAGATATATTCCAGTAGAGGTGAATAGTTTCATTATTGAATTTTGAATTTACTTAAAATAATTTTTTCTGGATGTGGTAAAAAAATCAACTTGGTATATAATTAGATTAAATTCCTTTATTTTATTTTAATTGATAAGGATTTTTCCATTTTGATTTAATGTTATTGTATAACAATGTAACATGTCCACAGATTCTAATGTCAAAATAAAACACAGTATATTCAGAGAACTTTAGCTTCTGGGCTATCCTTTTTGCCCTGTTTTCTCATTGGTAAAAATATTTTAAAAATTAAATTTGGCTTTCTTAATTTAGTTTTTAAATAAAACAGGTACACACACTTACATACTGTCTTCTTCCTTAGATAAAAGATAGCATACTATTCAGCACCTTCTTTTTTGTTGTTTCATGTGTCAATTTCTAATGATCCTCATTGCTCCTTTTTAGAGGCATTAGTCTTCCATTGTGAAGATGTACTATAGTTTACTTAATTTGTCCTTGACTTATGGGTATTGGAAGTACTGTAGTCTTTTTTTATTAAAAATTGGTGTTGTAATAAATAGTTTTGTGCCTGTGTCATTTTACATTTTTTAGTAACAAGTTCATGAGCTTAAAAATCATATTTGTAACAATGTTTTAAGAGTTAAATAATTAGAGTAATTCATTAAGTTTATAGCTTTTTCTTGATGCTTACTATATGCCAAAGATTGTGGTGGTTTTGGGAAAAGAGGGCTGGATAGAGTGATGAGCAAAAAGATGGGTATACTCTCCCTCATGGAGCTTATAACTTCAGAAAACCAAGTGACTAGTGGAGATAAACATAATTAAAATTATGATAAATAATTTTAATTATGTGGTTTATGGAGATAAACATAATTAAAATGTATGATAAATATTGAAAGGAAATAAAAGGAGCAATCTAAAGGAGACCTAGCTTAGGAGTCTAAGGAGTCTAAGGTCACTCTAGACTCCTTAGGTGAGTAGCAGGTAAAGCCTCCCTAAACAAATGACAATTAGGTGGATGACTAAAGAAGGAGTTGGCATAGGTCAGGCAAAGTTGTGGAGGAAAACATGGCAGACAGAGTGAACATGATGAGAAAAAGTGCTGAGGCAAGAGAGAGGATCACATTTCAAGCAATAAAAGGACTGTGAGACTGAATCTTGTGAGCAAGAGGGAGGGTGACAGGAGATATGACATGAGGTGAGTGTGGGGGGCAGATGCCAGTAATCTGGTGAGACTTTAGACTCTATCTTAAATTAAGGAGGGTGCCACGAAGGAATGTAAGCTAATGGTGTGACCCAATTTATTCTTTAATATATCATTCCAACTTCTGTGTAAAGAAGGGATTAGGAAGGGATAACAGCTGAAGTACAGAGGACAATTGGAAGGAGGTGGTAATTGATTGCAGTTGTCCAGGAAATTAATGACAATGGTTTAACTTGGGCTATGAGGTGGAGGGGAGAAGTGGGTTGAGTCTTTTTAGAGGTAAAATAGATTAGAATTATAGGGTGAAAATATTGATCTGGATGAGCATGGAGAAGGAAGTGTCCAGAATAATACTTTGGTCTTGAGGACAAGCACCTGGCTTATTAAGATTGGTGACATTGGAAGATGATCAAGTTGAGGGTGGGAGTGACTATCAGTTTGGGAAATTTTAAGATGACGATGAGAAATCCAAATGGAGACACAGAGAAGGTATCTGGGTGTGTACATTTGGACTTCTGAAGACATCAGTCTGTAGGTTGTGGACACAGAGAGGACAGGAAGAGCCTGCTTTGGGGAAGAGCATCAAGGGGAAAAAAGGGGCTCCTGGACTTAAGCTGAAGAACTTCCACAAGAGGGTCAGGGGGAATGTGGTGCTGGCCAATAAAATGGGATTTTTTTTTAGCAATAACAACAATGAAAATTAAATTTCCTTAATAATTTATATTCACAACATTTCAGAACAAAAGAGATCCTAGAGATATGTAGTCTGGCTCCCCCAGTTAGTTGAAAAAAAAGAAGTCGATGAATTCTGAAATGTTTGTCTTCCATCTTCCAGTCCTGTACAGATAACCTAGCTCTGGATATCAGTGATATCCACACCAAGGAAGAAATAATCAGTTGAGTTCTGCTATGACTTGTCAGTAATTTCATCAAGATATAAGTCACACTTTACTTTTTTCCATCTGCAAAATTAATGCCAGTCCTTACTAATAGCTCATTCCCTTTGATGAGTGAAGCTTAAGGAAAAATTAGCTTGCAAATGAAAAAAAAAGGGGAAGAAAAGTTAATACCATGAAGTAACTTTGAAAGATGATTATTTACCCCAAGGTCTATTTCCCTTGAATACCACCATAATCTTCTTTGGTGCAGGTACCAGGTACTTGCAGGCCTTGCTGGTGTGAGACTTTGTGCTAATGACTAGGAGGGAGATGGAGCTGGATGTGCAATTATTAATGATCTTGTCATGTTTTCTTCTCTACCCTCCCTCTGGGCATATGTGCTTCCCGGTTCCCTGGTTCCTTTGTGTTTAAGTGGGGCCATGTGATTCCTTCCAGTGAATGAACTATAAGTGGAAATGATGCTTCACTTCCAGGCCAGAGCTTTTAATTGCTGATGTGAGATCCTCTACAGTGCTGTTCTTGCCTTCTGGTACAATGACTGTAATCTTTTAAAATAGAGGCTGCTCCAATAGGGTGGATTCCTGTGTGACTATGAGGAGAAGAGCCCCCTTGCTAACCCAAGACAGACATGAGCAAGATATATGTTATTTTAAGCCACAAAGATTTGGGGGTTGTTTGTTGCTGCAGCATAATTTAGTCCATGCTTACTTATACCCTAACCATTCTACTATTTGCTTCTCAGGGGCTAAATGAACAGCTGTATAAATAGTTTTTTAAGTAGACATAGACTCTTTTATTTTCCCTGATTTCAGACTTTTCTCTTTAAATGTACTTCATACCTCAAGGAGGGTGGGTTGGGATATACCATGGTAATCTTTTCTGCCAGTGATGTGGAGACTGAATGGATGGACTTTCTTGAAGGAAGTGGTCCAAGGGAGGGGAAGGCTCAAGAAACAAAAACAAACAGACAACCCTCCAACACCCGCCCACCCCAAAAAAAATGGACAAATAAGCAAGCAAGCAAGCAAACAAGGAGAAGGGGAAGTGACCAAGTCTTGTGGAAAGTATTCATTCAATGAGGCACCAACACCAAATGACTGAAATTTTTATAAGGTCCATATAATTGTTTCTTGATATTTCCTTATATCTTTTCTCCAAAGTAGCTGAAAAAAATAGTAACCCACTCACATTTGGTAAGGGAGAGAACAGACCTACCAAAAGTACTAAGAAGCAACATAACCATGGGATTCAAGATGAGTAAGAAGAGGGGTGCAGACCTTTTACACACAGAGGGGTGCATGGAAGCCAAATCCACAGAGTGTGAGAAGGGAGTTCAAAGTCACCACAGCTCCTCCACTCCATCTCTGGCCTCTAATTCCTGAGAAAAAAGCTCACAAGTGAATTGTATAATTTGCCAAGTTAGGTTCTAATGTTTGAGAGAAGTGCTCACACCCAAAGTCTGAAACAGAGGGCCTGTGCTCATTTGAAGAGTGGAATTCTCCCACATTCTTCCACAGCCTCCCCTGCACCTTTTCAGCCATTGCAGGGGCTTCCAGGATTTTTGCTAATTACTTATGACCAATACAAATATCCCTTAGTTTCTTTACAGGGAACTCAGCAGCCAAGCACATCTATGGATTCAGCTTTGGTACAGCCAGGACTTTGCTGTTTGTGTCCAGATATCTGTCAACAAATATATCTCTCAAGAGAGTGGCAGATGTTCTTTCTTTGATATATGGGTTTATAAGAATGAAGGTCCTAAAGGAGGAAATTCCTGATCATTTTGATTTTAGGCGACAGCTCAGCTTTTTACACAAGCTGTTTGAGCCTGTTTTAAATGTTGAGATATCACCCATCTTTCCTGGCATTGTGACTGGATGCTCTTTGTGCAACAACAGGACCCTAGGAGAGGAGAGCTGGTCCAAGACTCCCTAGATGCATTTGCTATTCTGTTAGCAGCATAACAACCACTGGACAGAGTTGTACTGTCATTGCTCTACCTCTTGTCATTTCCAGGGCACACTTGCTGCCTCATTCTTATTAGCTACCAATGGGGCTTCTCTTACAAATGGTCTATAACAGAAAATGAGTATAGGATTTGGAATCAGACAGGAATGGATCTCAGCTCTCCATTCTAGATCACTTTCCTATATATCCCATGGGTTATGAGATAGAAACACTGAATGTGAGGAATCTTTATATACACTTGACTCTTTTGTATCCCATGTCAGTTGTCACTGTTGCTACTGCTATTGTGGTTTACCTATGAGAACTTAAAGGGGAAAGAATAGCTAAGAGTGTAATGGTGGCAGATTGTACCTTGTCACAATCCTGTAGACCATCGTGGGCCTCCTCTGTTGTCTTTTTACATAGATAATCATGCCTGTCTGTTACCCATTTTCATTGCTCTATCCTCTATCCCCACTCTGGGGTAGTCAGCTCTGGGTAAGAACCAACTTCTTCCCAAGGAACATTTCTCATGATAGTACTTATTCATATAAAAATTATTAATAATCAGAAAGTCAATCTTTTTTAGTCAGTTATATAATTCTCAAAATTACATGTATTTCTTTTTTATTGTTGTTAAAGCACAGTTGTCTCCAATTTCCCATTACCACCCTCCTTCACCCACCCACACATTTTTATAATTGAAGAAATACATGCTATAGCAGCATAATTTACAATAGCATGTATTTCGTTGATTATAAAAATTCTCCATCCCCAATTCATCCTTCTTCACCTACCCTCCAAACAAGGTGTTGTCCAAGCAAAAGCAAGTCCAGCAAAGTCCATCTTCTACCCAAAAGCAGGAAGACAGGAGGTCCCCATAGAACAAGGTGTGCTGGTGTCATCACACACACTGCAGAGACCTTATGCAGGGGTGGGAAGTGGGGAGAAAAGGAACAGCTAACATAACTAACAGGAAGGTAAATGGATTGCACAATCTGAAAAAAAACTTTTATAATTTATTCCAATTTACAAATACTGTAGGTGCATACCAACTCCAAGAAAACAGATCAAACTAATTATAAAAAAAGGAAAGCCTGGGCCTTCTATGTCAGGTCCTCCTATAGGATCAGGAATCATTAGCTGTTTGGGCTTCAGAGTTCCTGTTTCTTGACTGATGCCATATTTGCATCTTTGTCATCATAGGCCAATGCCAACAGAGGCCTTTTGGGGTGCCAAGTCACAGTGAAGATCAGGAACTCACACTGTACCTACCATAGCTTGTCTCCTGTCTCTACTTCAGCAATGTCAATAAAAAGATCTTCCAATGCTGATGCCAGCATTTTCCTATGGCTTAACCAGAGTTTTCTCACAACCCAATCCAGGTTAGAAAAGCACCCAACAGACACTAATTCATCCATACCTCAGAGGCTGACCAAAGCATCTGCACTTCCTGTGGCAAAGAACTTCCCCATGGGGTCAAACTTGATACAGATGCAGTTAAAAGGGTAGGCACAGATGGACTGCACAGGCTTCAGTTCTGGGTAGCTGAGGATGTTGATACAGCCATTGCCATTTGTCAGGAAGGACATGTTATTGTCATTGTTCCAGGAGATTTCATTGACCTCACACTTGAACTGCTCCTTCACTTTCAAACGGTGTGTATTGGCATCAATAAAGGTTACTAAGTAATTCTTGTCTATAGCAGTGGTTCGCCCATCAGGACTCCAGCAGATACTGATGTTCTTCCCTTTAATAAAGTTCACAGTAGTGTTACATGTGGTAGTCCTCACATCCCAGATGTGGTTACAAAGAGGTCAGGATTACTTGGATGCCAACAAAGCTGGTTCATGCCATCACCAGTCCACAATAACTTTTCTTTGACCAACCAATCCTTCTCCAGCAAGAAGACACTAGCTATCTTTTCAAAAGAACTTGAGGGCTGATGATGCCCCTAGCAGTTCCAGGACACTGAGTGGACCTTGGCATTGTGTGCCGGGAGCTCATACATCTTGCTGTGGTCCCAGGATGGCTCCTGCATGTATGTGGCTGCTGCTCACAGAACACGAATGGGCCATGTGGTTGGGATCACCCTGGCTCAGTACCGACGGTTCCAAGGCCAACATGGGCACTACCATGCCCAGTTCCCACACCTGCTCAAAGGCTACGAACCCAGGCCAGTCAGTCCTGACCAATCTTTTCCATTATAATCAGTTATGGGTATTGTTCTAATATTGTTAATGGTTATAATGTGTAATTATTATTTATATATAATAATTGTTATGCAATTTATGCAGGATCTGACATCCTTTTCATAGCCAGTTAGTTTAACATGTGGCTCCTACTGTTCCTGAGAACGATAAGCAGATGAAGGCACTCCTGGAAGTGGCTGCAGAGTCCTTGTGGGCATGTCTACTCCAGGCACTGTACATCCACCATGTTTTGTGGTCTGTCCTAGCTCTGACACACAAAGATAGATTAGAGGGCAGCCTATAAGGTAGAAGAGCAGACAGATCCATGGAGTGAGAATTTATAGGTACTAGGTTGTAGGTGATAAGAAGGAGTGGGAACCCCAAAGTTCCATTGAGGAAGTGGCATTACATCTGCGCTCCGAATGTTGATAAGTAGATTCAGTTTGAGGAAAAATAGTCCCAAGTGAAGCAACAGCTTATTCAAGTGAGTGAGAGGCCAGGCATTATCAGGCTGTAGTGACCATGGGGAAGTGTACTGAGAGATGAAAATGGAGGTCAGGGAGAGACTTGAACATCAGCCATGGTCACCAGGCATTGTAAGCCTTTGGGGGATATGTGTGGGTGTGACATGGTACAAGCATGTGGTCAAACAGTCAGTTACAGTAGCACATGAAGGCCACATCAGAGATATGAGAGGCTGAACTCATAAAAAGAGTTCAGGAGGCCAGTGGGGGCCAATGGCAGAACAGCAGAAAAAAGACAGGTGGAGATAAAAGAACCTTAGAGATGGAATCACGTAAGTGGTGCTTAACTGGTTGAGGAGGATGGAGAAAGAAGCTCGGTTTCTGGCCTGTGGACCCTGGGAGGAGTGTAGAATCCCTGCAAGCCATGTGAAATGGACGCAGGGAGCACATCTGGAGAAGGGAAAGGTGAGTTCAGATTGGGTCAGGTTGAGTTTGGTCCATTAGCAAAACTTGTGAGATGGTGTATGAAATGATAGCCTGTTCACTGCAGAGTTGGAAGCAAATCAACCATAGCCTGAAGGAAAATGACAGAACATAAAACAAAGAAACAGAAATAGGGGGGCATGAGACAAGATGGCTGACTGAAATTGGGCACAAATGTAAACCAAAAAACTGCTGCTGAGGTTTTCCAGTCAATGTGGGGGAGGATGGGCCACACCTACCACTTCTGTTAAATTACCCTGGAGTTACACAGAATTCCAGAAAACCAGTGTTGAGGACACCCAAATCTGTGTCACAACGAGAGGTGATCTGAGAAATGCAGGGCCTGTCCCCATGCCAGCACACTGAATGCAGACCCGAGGAAACAGTAGAAATCTTTGCTTCCTCAATGGCTGCCAGAATCCCTGGCGGGACCACCTCAGTGCATCCAGGAGCCTTCCCAAACCTAAGTGATGTGATGGGAGTAGAGGCAGGCTGGGCCAGTACTCCTGATCTGCTTGTTCTATCACCTACAATCCTGCCTTTGTTCTTCCATTCTGAGATAACAGCCCTCAACCTGTGACTTGGTGGGCCAAGGGAAACATGTGGGGCTCACTGGGTCTCTGATTTCAGAGCTCCTTCAAAAAGGAGCAGGATTCAATTTCATATTTATCTGTTACAATCTGTGCAGCCTTAGCTAAATCACCAACCTCTCAGCTCAGTTTTCTCATTTATAAAATGGGGTGACAACAATAGCACTTATTTCTACAGAGTTGTCATGAAGAATCAATGAAATAATGCATATGAAATCCCTAGCATGGTGTTTTGCAAATAGTATGTACTCTGTGACTGGCAGCTTGCTTATTATTTTTATTTGTAAAAAGAGAGAGCTAGAGGAGAAAAGATAAGAGTGGTACACAATGTGATAGGTAGATTTTATTCTCTACAGAACCCTAAAATGTTGATAGATTGTACCTGACTCTCCAACCATAGAAGTTGGTAGTGCATGGGGAACTCATTGTCTTATTAAAATCCAAGATCTAGCTCTATCTGAGTTACTGCTCTGAAGTAAAAATTGGACTAAGGGCTTTTGAAAAAAATCAGCTCTCCTGAGAGTCCTGTGGTGGTCGTGTATTGAGCTTCGCAATACTGCTGTATTGAGAATGCAGCAGTGACCCAGGGCAATTCACATTCTGTGTCTGTTGGCAGATGCCATACCTGGATACAGTTTTTTCTTGTTTGATGAAACATTAAAAGCAAATCTTTATACAATGATTCTGCAGCTTAAGGAAAAATATTATCTGGAGGACTTAGAGAAAGAACAGATCTCTAGAAATGCAAAATCATTTGTAGGAAAGATAAGAATGTTTTAGAAAAAAGGAGGAAAAAAGGCTTATAATCTATGGAGTGAGAGCAAAAAGCATCAGGGGAAACATGGGTCCTGGGGAGGGTAGAGCTCAACATTAAGGACCCCAATGAGAGAGGTGAGGATTTTTTCCACCTACTTATAGTTGCCTTGGTGGAGAGAGAAGCCCATTAAAATCAAATATAGGGACAGGGTTTTGCCTACTCCTAACAATGGCAGCCTTGTCAGTGTCTCAAGAATTACAGAAATTAAGTCACTTAACACTGAGTCAAAACCACCTGTTACCTCCATTTCTAATTCTAACTCCATTTCCACTTCCTACACACTAGTGGAAACTCACCTGGAAAATGGAAATCTTAACTTTTCTATTCTTACATCTTAGGTTGAGAGGTTCCAATTGGAAGCCAGCAGTTTCTGACAGACCTTTCCCAATACTATGTGGACCTCCCTTTGTAAGGAGAGGCAGGCAGAATAAAACCCCACCACATAGCTCATTTCATTTGACATCAAAATAGTAAGCTGACTCCAAGGAAAAGAAGAAATCGTTAAAAATTTTGGATTTGAATCATTAATAAATTATAGGCATATTGTATTTATGAAGCATCATCTATGACAAGAAAGCAATGGATTTAAGATGAAAGACATTATTACAAAAAATGAAAATGGCACAGAAGCGATAATGAACACATTAGGTATTACAGAAACTTGCGTGAACAAATAAGTGGTTACTAATTTCCATGTAGCTATTAAAACATAACAAAAAAGTCCTCCCACTGTAAAAGGAAGATTGTACCGGCATAAAGCTGATGAACACAAAAACAAGAAGCAAAGTGAACTTTGTGGAAGTCCATGTACACATGACAATAGGAGAGCTGCAGATGTTGTGCATGAGGCACACACACAAAGTTGAAAAATTGTACGAGGTCTGTACAGAAGGTATCCAGCCATGTACTATGAAAAACAGATGCATTTATTGAAGAAGATACAAGATACAAGACACATTATGTGTAGGGCAATGATGCCTCAGTCCCTTTCAAAATAGCACCCTGGGACCTCACACAGTTCTCCCAATTGCTGTCAATCAGCTGCCTCATTGTATATTCCTGAATCTCACTGATGGTCTGAAACCTCTTCCCTTTCAAAAGTGATTTTAGTTTTGGGAAAAGGAAAAAGTCACAGGGTGTCAAATCTGGCCTGTAGGGGGCTGAGTCACCTGGGTGATTTGGTGTTTTGCCAAAAATATCTGCAAGAGATGTGATGCATAGCTGGCATGTTGTTGAGATGAAGCTGTCAATCACTAGTTCTCTGTAGCTTCAGCCTTCTGAATCATCAGAATAATTTCCATGGAGGACGCTTAATACAAAATTTCATGCAGATTCACTGCTCTACTCCCTCAGTCATTTTGAATGTGACAGTCACATAGTACACATGCTCATTCGATGGTGTCTACCACTCCTACTGACTAGTACAGTGAAGTCATCATTGTTCACCCATGTGTATTCCAGTCCACTCTCTTAGAATGCCAAATGGGGTGCAAACCATTCTCATTATATTAACAATGGCTTGACTTTTTCTTGTCAGATGTTGTACACAGGGGTCACATGGAAAGTTCAAAAGTGTTCCCAAATAGAACAAAAACAGAAATAAATGACAGATGGGTAAGCAGAAACAAGTTGGAAGCTTAAAAATACTTTTAAAAACAACTCTTTATGTAAAAGAGAAAATCAGAATTGAAATTACAGAAAATGTAGAGAATAATAATAACGTATAGCAGGGAACCCAACCTCCCTCTTCCTGGTCTGTGGAGGCCACTCTCATTAATGCTTGAGCTCTGCCTCCTGTCCTAAGCCCCAACCACAGTCTCTGGAAACTTGTCTTCCACAACCCAGTCTCTGGTGCCAAAATGGTTGGGGACCACTGACTTAGAGTATGTAGTTGAAACTTAAGGAACACATAATTATTTTACTGAAACTGCTCCAGAAACTGCTGCTAAAAAAAAAAAAAAATTGCCAAATCCCTTTAATGGATATAACATAAGCCTGATAACATAACATAATGAAGATAACATTTAAAAAATAAAACAGAATAAGATTCAGGATTAATGTTTAGTGTTGTAAAGATATCAATTATTTCCATTAACATGTAAACTTAGTATAACTCTAGTCAGTATCCCAACATTATTATTTTTGAGGACTTAGCCAAATGATTCTGCTTATCTGTAATTGAAACATACAAGGGAAAGCCAAAAAAAATTCTAGAAAATAAGAGAGTAATTGTTTGGTAATTGCTGAATAGAATTTGCTGTATTAAAGAGTATCTCAGTGTTTCAGTGATCAGAATAGCCTTGAACTGATCTCAGAGGAGATCAATGGAGAAAGATAAAGCAGAAGCATTCATCCAGGAATGGATATATATATATATATATATATATATATATATATGCCGGAAGATTTCTAAAATAGTAAAAGTGGTAATTAAATCAATGTAGTAAGAGTTTATTAGTCAGTAAAATATATTAGCACAACTATATACTTATTTGGCAAAATACTAAGAACAAAATCACAGCAGTAATAAATTTATATTCTTACCAGATTAATTAAGTAAAAAAGAAACCCAAGAGCTCCTTCTTTCTTTCTGCTGTATAGTATTCCACAGTTTTTTGATCTGCTCATTTACTGTTGTGCACCTAGGTTGCTTCCAACACTTACCTATTGTAAATTGTGCTGCTATGAACATTGGGAGAGGGGTGATGGGAAGATGTGGGGAAACAGGAAGGGAAGGGTGGTCAAGGAACATATATGGGGGACTCATGGACAAAGTCAAGTGGTGGTGGGGTCGAGGGTGGGTGGAAAATGAACAAAACTGTACTTGAACAACAATAAAAAATTTAAACAAAAAGAAACCTGGAAAATACTTTGTAGCCTTGGGATGAGGGAGGCTTCTTGAATCAAAACAGAGTCAGAAACCTTAAAGAAAAATTTCATAGTATCGACATAAAAATAACAACATGGAGAAGCAATGCTGTTTGGAGATGTAATGAATATAACATTTTAAAATGGAAATTCAGTAGTGTGTCAAAATTTAGAAAGTACATATACTTTTGCCTGGCAACTTCTCTCCTATGAATTTATCTTCAGAAAATTGTGCAAATACGAAAACATTTTAGTCAAAAATTTTCTGAGAAATAGAATCAATAAATTTTTCTTTTTTTCCCCTCCTTCCTCCCTTCCTTCCCTTCTTCCTTCCTTCCTTCTCTTTCTTTTTTTTTTCTTTCCTTTAGAAGCAGACTCTGTCTGAGACACCTTGGCAGGTGCTTGTTCCATCTGCAGGATAGGACTGCCTGCTGATTAGGCCCAAATCCTCACCCTCTGCATAGCCTGGGGACTGCTGTGGCCTGGACTGGAGTAAAGAGGCTTTTTACAGAGAGCATAGGAAGGGTCAAAATAAAAAGTTTAGTGCTCAAAGGGAATTTGAAGTTCATGAAGCTCCCAAAGTGAGTCTGACAGTGCATCAAACTGAGAAGACAAGGGGAAAATGCTAATGTATACACTGAGTGCAGCAAGAGAGTTTGGGAACCTGACAGATAAGGTAAGAGTGGGTGAGTTGAGAAAAGCAGGAAGAAGCAAAGAGGCCTCAGAACAGTTTACTTCTGTGGTCTTCTTATAAATTTCAGTCAGGGATTGGGTAAAATTAAAGGACCAGGAATGGGAGGGTCAACCTCCCTGTGGTTTTAACAGTGCTTTTACTGCAAAGTTTTAACGTATTATGGATTATTCCTGAAATGGGATGTCAGGTTCTGAGTGCTGCCTGTGATATGGGAGAACACTCTCCCTTTGCTGTCTTCCTGCTTGCTTTGCTACAGCTGCACAGTACTCCCTTGTTTGGCTATGGATTTATTTATGTACCCAGGGTTCTATAAATGAACATAAACTGCAATGCTCCATTAATACTTTTGGCCATACCTGTTGTGATACTTAATTTTATGTGTCACCTTTACTGGATTGTGGTCACACATTATTCTAGTATGCTGTGAGAGTGTTTCTGGATCAGATTAGTATTTGAATCCATAGACTGAGTAAAGCAGATTGCCTTCATTCAAGTATGTGGGTCCCATCCAGTTAAAGACCTGACTAAAAGGAGAGATTGAGTAGGAGGGAACTCCTGTCTGTCTCCCTTGAACTGGGACATTGATTCCTTCCTACTTTTGCATTGAGACTGAAACCACACAACTGGCTCTCCTGGGCTCCAGCTTGCTGACTGAAAATTTTGGTTCTTCCCAGCTTTCCTAATTATGTAAGCCAATTCCTTAGGAAAATTTATTTATAAAATATTGTATATTTATGCTTATACATTTAAACTTCAGTCACCTTTAAAATATTCTCCACTGGATGCAATATACCTACAGAGACATCTTTCCACTGTTCAAAACAGCTTTTGAACTTGTCAGTTTTGATGCCGTTTAGTGTTTCTACCATTTTTTGTTTCACCTCTTCCACATTGGTCAAACGTTTCCCTTTGAGGCCTTTTTTCATCTGGGGAAACAAAAAAGTTGCTCAGGTCAAGATCAGGTAAACAGGGAGGGTGGGGCATGGGAGTCATGCTGTTTTTAGTCACAACACTCAACACTGGAGTGGGCAGATGCACTCGTAAATCACCCATCATGATATAGGCAAATGCCTTGAAAGAGTCTTCAGAAAAAATTCACTGAGGCCAACACAGCTTTTCATAACACCACCATCTGGCACAGTGATACAAATGGGTTCCTAGAACACTCAGTTCCCTGGTGAATCCTGTACTATAAGGGGCCCACCCTCCAGAAGATAATTCCTTTTTTGAGGGGTCCTCCCTCAAATGTAAATGTACTTTTATTTATATAATCTTTTCCTCCAGGAATACCTAATACAACCCTTTGAATGATCCTAGGTCTTCAAAACAGAACCCTGGATTAATATCCAAAATCAGAAATTTGCCCTGGTTGGTGTGGCTCAGTAGACTGACTGTCTGCCTGAGAACCAAAGGGTCAGCAGTTTGATTCCTAGTCAGGGCACATGCCTGGGTTGCAGGCCAGGTCCCCAGTAGGGGGCGCTCGAGGGGCAACCACACATTGCTGTTTCTTTCCCTCTCTTCCTCCCAACTCCTCTCTAAAAATAAATAAATAAAATCTTAAAAACAAAAGAAACGTAGGTGTCTTGAATGTCTTTAAAAGTATAATCTCAAAAGCAAAGAAAAAACCTTTATGTGGGGGAGGAAAAATACCTACGACAGAGAGAATGAAATATATAACATCTCAATAAAATATCTTGCCACGTATGTGCTTGGTTATCCATGTACTCATGTTACTTGTCTACTCACACAGGAAGGTAGCTGCCTATCCTTTTCACACATCTGGCTACTTCTATCAGCAAACATGCAAATGTTCCTAAGTGTTTTGTTATTGGTTGACTTTATAGTCATTTCAGAATAATGTTTAATTGGCAAGAGGTTTTAAAGCAACAGAAAACCCAACATCTGATGGATTTACCATCTCCTTCATTATGTAAAATGGCTTCCAGTAAGGAGTTCTGCTACAATTGGCTGCCAGCATATTTAAGGTCCAATGGCAGACGAAAATAAACAAGTATTAATCTTGAGAGCTCTTTTGTGGAATTATGAAAACAGTCTGTTATAAAACACATCCAGATGTCAGCCAGGATCCAGTCAATTAGAATAATAGCTTCAAGTAAAATCAACAAAGGTCAGCCAGTCAGGCTGAAGGGTAAAATCTCCAGAATACCCAGCTCAAAGGGGCAAGGGAGGGTGCTGTTATGCTTCAGCCTTGAGCTATTTCCATGAAGTATAACTGTTTAAATGATTTATAAAAAAGAATTTATGGGTTCCATGAATCAACATAACTTTGAAAAAGAAATTAATTTTGTCACAGGTTAGGGTAGCTTTATAGAAGACCAAAACAAAACAGAAACAAAGAGTGTCATTTGAAAATGACACTCTTTTAAAAGAACAAAATTTAAAAAAAGAAAAAAGAACCTTACTCTGTGTTTGTGAATTATTAAATTTTTATACGTTAAAATTTTTAATTTTATAAAAATTCAAGAAAAAAATTTTCCTGTTGATACATTAGTCCACATTTTCAAAGATACATGTAAAGATATTTATTTATGAATAAAGATATTTATTTGTAAATATCCTTACATGTGTCTTTACAAAGATATATTAAGGATATTTATTTAAAAGATATTTAAAACTTTTGAAGTAACCTAAATATCTGCCTGTGAAATATTGGTTAAATAAATGATGGTATGCTTCTATATTGGAACAAAATGCAAATGTTGAAAAGGCTGGTAAACCTGCTTGGAACTACTAGGATAACATTTTTAACATATATTAAGTATATAAAAGCAAGTTGTTACTTACTTTTTACTTGATCATTACATTTACTTGATCATTAAATATATTATTACCTAGCCATTTTCTTATTGGTTAATCTGCCAATTTATGTTTTTGTTGTCTGTGAAGTGGGGATTCTAGAAAGAGACCAATGTTTATAGTTGCTGATTCTGGGACTGCAGGGGCTGAGGGCAAAGGATCTTTTTCTTTTTGTGCTATACTTTTTCATACTACTTGAATATTTTTTTGAGCATATATTGCTTTTATAAAAAAAAATAAGAGATTAGTTACAAATTTACAAATTAGTTACAAATTTGTAACAAATTTGTAACAAATTTGTAACTAATTTACAAATTAGTTACAAATTACAGATAGAGAGAAAAAAAGAAAGAGGCATTTATTGAAGTGGAAAGCTAATGGGATGTTGATAATCTTGTATTTTAAAAATTTTCTTTCTTTCTTTCTTTCTTTCTTTCTTTCTTTCTTTCTTTCTTCTCTTTCTTTTTATTTTTCTTTCGTGTGTGTGTGTGTGTGTGTGTGTGTGTGTGTGTGTGTGTGTAGGCAGCTGCAGACTCTCTGACATGGCTCTAGACCTAGATCTTCACCTCCACCCTACCAATGACCGGGCCAGAGAGTGGGCAGAGCCATATGCCTACATTTCGGTTATCCATTTGTAACCCAGATAAATCACAGAGCTCCACCTGGCCCAGTGCAAATGTGCATCACCCTTAGAGGAACACAGTCTAGTCCTCTGAAGTAGCAACCTTTGTACGGCTGATAGCCTGGTCTCTTTCCCCCTTTCTTTATTCCTTTCACTTGCCTTACAGCTGTCCTGAGACCTTTTTCCTCATGTCTCACTTTAAGCACTTCCCCCAAACTCTATCCAGTGCCCTCAGCATCATCTCTTTACCTCACTCAGTTCTTTTGTCCACTGCTACCCTCTTTGATTGCATACAAGGAAGTCTCCATTCTCTCCAAGCAAATACCCCAACTCTGTTTTCTGATTCTTCCCATCACCTCTTAAAATACCATGTTAAAAAGCCATGTCCAGAGGCTGGAGGAGACATGGGGAAGGTGGTGAGGGACAAGCAAGCAATGTCAGAAATGGGATTAGTAGAAGGGGAGAAATACTCATGCACTGATAATTTTGGTCACCTCAGATTGCTCATTCATTCACTCAATAGGAATTTCCTGAGGTCCTATTCTGTGTAGTTTGACCAGATGCTGTGTGGAAGACAGAAATATTTTCTTTATTGTCTCTGTTCTCAGAGAGCCTCTATCTAGTAGAAAGACAAGCTTGCAATTGAGTTAGAAAATGGCAGGCACTGATGAAAGACCACCTAAGGATTGCCTATGCTGTTGCTCCCTGTGAAACATAGGGACCAGGCCTGTGCTTCACAGGGAGCAAAGTCTTCTTACACATATCTCTGTGGCCTGGGTTAATATTAAGGAAGAAATTATAACAATTCTCTACAATCTCTTCCAGAGAGTTGAAAGAGGGGGATATTTTCTAACTCATTCTATAAATCCAGCATTATTAACACCAAAGACATTGAAAGGAAAGAAAATGGACTGACAACTTCAGAGCGGGAGGAGGCTGGAGGGCTTAGAGAGGTGAAGGAATTAAGAAAAAAACCTCATAGACACAGACAACACTATGGGGAAAGGGGGATGGGAGGAAATAGAAGATGGTAAAAAATAAATAAATGGCAATGGAAGACTTGAGGTGGAGTAGTAAACACAATACAATATACAGATGATGTATTATAGAATTGTGCACCTGAAACCTATATAATTTTATTAAACAATGTCACCTCAATACTTTCAATAAAAAATAAAAAGGAAAACTACTGATCAATATGTTTTATGAACATACATGCAAAAATTTTAAACTAAATATTAACAAATTGAAATTTAAAAAAGTATAAGAAGAATTGTACATTCAAAGGCTAAGTGAGATTTATCCCAACTGTGCAAGGTTGGTTAAAAAATCAATTCACGTAATACATCACATCAACAGACTAAAAAAAAATCACATGATCATATCAACAGATGCATAAAAAGCATTTGACAAAATTCAATACTCATTTGTGCTAAAAACTCTCAGTAAACTAAGAACAGAGGGAAACTTTCTCAATTGATAAAGGCTACTAAAACCTAAAGCCAACATCATACTTAATGATGAGAATTCAAACATTTCACATTAAGGTCTGGTATAAGTCAAGAATGTCCTCTCTCACTACTCCTTTCCAACATCACACTGGAAGTCCTTATTAATGCTGTAAGGCAAATTAATAGAATAAAATGAATACAGATTGGAAATAGAGATATAAAACTGTCTTTGTAGATGACATGATAGTCTATGTAGAAAATCTGAAAGAATCCACAAAGAACTGGAACTAATAAGTGATTATAGCAAGGTTACAAGATATAGCACAAAGTAATACACAAAAGTCAATTGCTTTTCTATATAGCAACAATGAACAAGTAAATTTCAAAATAAAAACACATTACTATTTACATTAGCACTCCTTCATAATGAAATACTTAGATATGAATATAACAAAATATGTACAAGACCTATATGAGGTACAAGACTATAAAACTCTGATGAAAGAAATTTTAAAAAAACTAAATAAATGAAGAGATATTACATATTCATGGATTGGAAAAATCACTATTGTCAAGATATCAGTTCTTCCCAACTTGATCTATAGATTCAATGTAATCTCAATAAAAGTCCCAGCAAGATATTTTATAGATACTGACAAATTAATTTTAAAGTTTATATGCAGAGGCAAAAGACACAGAAAAGGGAACACAAATTGAAGGAGAAGAACAATGTTGAAGCACTGACACTACCTGATTTCAAGAGTCACCTAATACAAATAAAGCTAGGTAATTATGACAGTGTTGTATTGGTGACAGAGTAGATCAATGGAAAAGAGAACCCAGAAATAGATCCACATAAATTTAGTAAACTGATCTTTGACCAAGGAATGAAGGCCATACCATGGAGCAAAAATAGTTTCTTCAATAAATGATGCTAAAACCAAAAGTGAGTCTAAATACAGAATTTACACCCTTTGCAAAAACAAACTCAAAATGCATCACAGGCCTAAATGTAAGACACAAAACTTGAAAATTCTTAGAAGAATATATAGGAGAAAACCTAGATGATCTTGGCTATGGTGATGCCTTTTTTTTTATCCTCACTCAAGGACATGACCACTGAGTCCTACCAATTCTGGAGAGAGGGGAAGGGAGGGAAAGAAACATCTGTGTGAGAGAGAAACATCGGTTACCTCTTGTATGTGCCCCAACTGGGTACTGATCCCACAACCTAGGGATGTACCTTGACTGGGAATCAAACCAGCAATCTTTCAGTTTACTAGACAATACTCCAACTAACTCAGTCACACCAGCCAGGGCAGGTGATGCCTTTTTAAAAAATTACTGGTGTTTAGAGATAGGGGAAGGGAGAGAGAGAGAAGGAGAAAAACATCAATGTGTGAGAGAAGCATCAATTGGTTGCTTCTTGCACACACCCTAACCAAGGACAGAACCCACAACCCAGGATGTGCCCTGACTAGGAATTGAACCTGTGGTCTTTCAGTTTACTAGGTAATGCACCAACTGAGTCACACCAACCAGGCCTGGGTGATGCCTTTCTTGGTAAAATACTAAAGACACAATCCATGGATGAAATCATTGATAAGATGGACTTTATTAAAATTAAAAAGTTCTGCTCTGTGAAATATAATATTAAGAAAATTAGCAGAGAGGTCAGTCTGGGAGAAAATATTTACAAAAGACACAACTTCTAAAAAACTGTTATCCAAAATATATAAAGAACCCTTAAAACTCAACAATAAGGAAACAAATAAGTTGATTAAAAAATCGGATAAAAACCTTAATAAACACCTCACCAAAGAAGACATGCTGATGAAAAATAAGCATATAAAAAATTGCTCCACATCATTTGTCATTAGGGAAATTCACCTTAAAACGACAATGAGATATCGCTACAATATACACCTATTAGAACTGCTAAAATACAGAATACTGACAATAGCAAATGGTGGTGAGGGTGCAGAACATCAGAAACTGATTCACTGCTGGTGCGAATGCAAAATGAATGGTACAGACACATTGGAAGACAGTCTGGAAGTTTATTATAAAACTAAACATACTCTTACCACAGAGTCCAGCAACTGCATTTCTTGGTATTTACCCAAATGAGTCAAAAACTTTGTCCTGGTGAGGCATCTTCGGTGTTTCAGGTCCAGTCGGTGAAACAATCTTCAGTTTTCAGTGGAAAAGTGCTCTACCTGAGCCAGAGGGGAGCTGCCTTATGTATATGGTCAGCTGGACCCTGCTTGGTTCATCTTCATGCAAGTGAGAACTCCAATTCTCACAGTCTGATGTGTCCAAAAAGCACTGACCTGATTGGTCAGAGTGGAGCTGCTCTGATTTGTCTTTGAAGGTGTTAATGGGGATATAGTTGAGCAGTTCTGATTGAATGAGGAAAGTCTCAGTCTTACTAGTTGAAATATGATTCCAAGAACTCCTATATAATTGCTGGCTCAGATGGCATGAACACAGTGCGGGCCCCAGCTTAGTACAGAGAGAAGAAGTTCAGTACAAGCTTCTAGCTAAATCATGGTATCCCTAGAAGGTCCCTGTTTAGAAATGGATGCTAGGTTTTGTTTTTAAATTTGATCTCAGCTAGCCACCAGGAATCCTTAGTAGGCATCTTCTTTCTCAGGGTCCATACTTCAAATTATGAACTATATGAAATATTCACAAAAGAATGTGAGACACAAAGACAGTAATGTGAATTCAGTATATGAATATTCAGGTTGGTAGTTATCTGAAAAATATATGAAAATAAAATTTCAAATAAATAAGAAAAAACTAATTCTTTGTATCATAATCTATGACCTTTCCTCTAATAATAATATGGAAATTTTTTTTGAAATATTTTTAAAATATTTGGCTAAGTTCCGTGTTCCATAAAATGAAAGTAACATATAAAAATCTTTGGATAAATATGCTTATTACAGCATTGTCTATAAGGGCTAGACACTGGAAACAAACTAAATACCTTTCAATTAGGAAACACTTAAATAAGTTCTGCTAATATTATTAACTATTAGGCAACTGACAAAGTAGAGAGAGAGTGGGGAAGTGAGAAAGAAATTAAATTAGAGGAATTTCCATCTGATACATTGAGTGAGACAAACAAAATGAAGAAATCAGGTATAACATGATCCCATTTGATTAATAAAAAATAATTCAAAAGTCATATCTATTTGCCTACCATCACATATGCATATTAAGTATTGTATATATGTATATGCACAGAAATACCAAAGATGAATATACATTTTTTTAAGGTCAGGTATGATGGGGAAATAGATATAATTGGTTGATAGTATGGACTGCTTAAGTGTGGTGAGATGAGCTTGGAGGGGGGTGTGGATACAAGAAGGAAGGTTAAGAGAAAAGGAGGGAAAAATAAAAATGAGAAAAGACTTTTAAGAAAGCAAATAAGTTTTATGTATTTATGTAAAGTTATACTCATTAAGTGTACATTTATTGAAATAAAGTGATTTCTTTAAGAATGTTAACATGTTGCCCATTTGTTTCAGAATTTTTAAGAATAATAATATTAGAGGTAAAACTCAAATGATCTTAGCCCATTCACTTCTTCCTACTCCCTGGCAGCACCACTTTCCTGAAGCTGGCATACTTCATTAACATGTAGTATTGTATATTTTTACTACATTTTCAGATACCCATATATGAATGAAATCATAATAAACACATAATTTGCTACTTGGTTTTTAAATTTCACCTGTTTTTTTATATTTATCCATGTAGATAGAGGTAGACATAATTTGTATATTTTGACTATTGCCTAATGTTCCATTTTATGAAAAATTATAGTTTATATATATACATTTTCATACTGAGTGATAATTAATTTGTGTACAAACAATGGTACAAAATAATTTCCTTATACATGTGACCATATATGTGTGTGTGAGCACACACAGATGTATGCATGGAGAATATGGCTCTCTGGGATGAAGACACACATGCATGCACACATATGTCCACACACATGTGTATGCACTGTATACATAGCCACATGCGGTGCATATACATATGTAGGTGCACATCTGCATACATATATACATGTTCATACAATCATTTGTGTGTGTATCCTAAAGAAAATTTCACATATATACACAATATAATTGTGTAATTTGCACAAATTGGAAGTGTATATATCTTATGCCACAGCAATTGCTGTCCGAGGTATGTATGTACCACACACACAGACACAGGCATGTGCACATCAGGTCGTGGCCATTTTCTTTTCTACACCTTTGCCAATTTTAAGGTCTTGGCTTTATGTATCCATTTTCATATTATTTTCTAATACATTAATTTCTATCATTATCTTTATCTCCTTACTTTTCTAATTATTAGAAAATGCTTTGTGTTATGTATATATATTCTTTGTCATGTGTATTGTATGTATATTTTCCCATTTTTACATTGTCTTTTGATTTTACTTATGATTTTGCAGAACTATTTATATTTTACGTAGTCAAATTTGTCTTTCTCTTCATTTATTATTTATTAATTTTGTGCATGTTTAGAAAGAATTTATATATCCCAATATTATAAAAATATGTTTTTGTTTTGCTACATTGATGATCTCATTTATGTTTCAATATTAGCCACATAGTAAATAAGTTTGGCATAAGAATTTAGGTAGGAGGCTGTGCTTCCTACCCCCACCTCTCAATCCAGCTGATTTTTATGACACCACTTAATCAATAACTCATTTCCTCCCTCTCACTAAAATGGCACATTTATAAAATTCAATACTTTAATTCTTGGTTGCATTTCTTGAATCTGTCTTGTTCTATTTCTATTTATTTCTGCATCTGAACCATAAGATTTAAAAAATTGAAATATATTTGACATATAACATTATGTAAATTTGAGGTATACCACATGCTAATTTTATATATTTATATATTGCAATATGATTGTCATTGTACTGATAATTATCACTCATATCTTGTTACATAATTACTTTTTTTTTAGTGGCTGAACTACTGAATTTTAATTATTTTCTAGCTTTTAACATCTGGCAGGGCAAACTCACGACCACTCCACTGCTATTTATTTTTCTCATAGTCTTGATATTAAAATTTTCTTAACCAAGTTTGAAAAAGAAATTATTTGATTGTTATTGTGATAGTGCTAAGTTAATTGTTACTATATGAAATTTTCTGAGAGTTTCTCTCCCAGGCAAAACCATATCCCTTTATTTCTTTCAGTTTTCTTTTATGTCTCTCAAGAGAGTGCTTGAGCCCTTCTAAGCAAAACAAATAAAGAAACAGACACAGAAACTGTAAGGGTGAAGACTAATGGACATGAGTACATAGAATAAAAATAATATTCACCAATGAAAAATTGACAGAAACTACTTTAAAAGACAATTTCAAACTGAAAAAAAAATATTTGCCATACACGCCAGAAAAGGAACATGTCACTAATGTAAAACCAAGGATTACAAATACATCAATAAAATACCACATCTTAATTTAAAAAAATAACAAATACCATGCACAGGCAATCTATAGAGAAAGAAAAGATTAAAAACAACAACAACAGCGGTAGAGTATCACCTATCAGTCCAGCAAGAGTAAATTGTCTCAAATAATAGCCTGTTTGGTAAGGGCCTCTCATTCATTTTGGCAACAGTGTGCATTTGTGCTTTTGCAGAGCAATTTAGCAGTTCCTTTCAAATGAACACAGCAAAAATTCTTGGACCTTAAAATTGCCCCTCTAAGAATTATCCTATAGATATGCTCCTTCCATAAAGTAACATATAATGAAGTCTTTAAATTGAATGATTTGATCTGTAGATGTGGAAATGTATTGTTATAGTAAAGAAAAGCTAGTTGCAAAAAAGTGGGTACTGGATACTCTCATTTGATGTGAAAAAGATATGAAAACATACACAAATGAACACAGGGATTTATATATACAAGGACATTTTTGGAGACACACAACACTATTAATGATGACATCATGAAAGGAGTTCAAGGGTCTGTTTGCGAGGAAGGTAAGCTTTTCATTAAAAGAATAATAAGCCTTATTTAATCTCTCAAAGACATTTTTTCATCCTCACCTAAGGAAATCCTCACTGATTTTAGAGAGAAGGGAAAGGAGGAAGAAAGGGAGAAAGAGATATCGATTAAAAAGATATCAATGTTAAAAGCCTCCTGTATGCACCCCTACAGGGGATCAAATTCACAACCTAGGCATGTGTCCTGACTGGGAATTGAACTTGCAATCTTTTTGTTTACAGGACTACCCTCCAACCAACAAAGCCACCCAGCCAGAGCGAAAAGCTTTTCAATTTTAACCTTAATGTAGTATTTGGATTTTTTTTCCAGCACATATTTGTAGCATTTATGTAGCATAAATAGCGTTGCTTAGGACACAGGGGTGCATAAGTTCTTTTGAACTGGTGTTTTTGGACTCAGAGTATGTTCCCAGCAGTGAAATTGCTGGGTAAAAAGGCAGATCTATTTTTAGGTTTTTTAAAGGAAATTCCATATTGTTTACCACAGTGCCTGTACCAGTCTGCATTCCCACCAATAGGACACTGGGGTTCCATTTGTCCACATACTCGCCAGCCCTTAATATTTGTTGATTTATTAACAATCACCATTCAGACTGGAGTGAAGTGATATCTAACTGTGGTTTTAATTTGCATCTCTCTGAGAACTAGTGATGTTGAGGATCTTACCATATGTCTATGGGCCCTCTGTCCTCCTTCGAGAAGTGTATATTCAGGTCTTTTATCCATTTTTTAATTGAATTGTTTGTCTTCCTGGTATTGAGTTGTATAAATTCTTTATATATATTGGAGATCAAACCATGGTCTGAGGTATCATTGGCAAATGTGTTCTCCCATATAAAAATATGAGTTCCTTTTTCATTTTGATGATGGTTTTTTAGCCATGCAGAAGCTTTTTAATTTGATGTAGTAGCATTTGTTTAGTTTTTACTGTATTTATCTTGCCCGAGGAGATAAATAGACAAAAATATTGCTATGTGGGATATCTTAAATATTAGTTCCTATGTTTTTTTCTAGGATGTTTAAGGTGTTACAACTTATATGTAAGTCTTTTATCCATTTTGAGTTTATTCTGGTGTATGAAGTAAGTTGGTGGTCTAGTTTCAATTTTTTTGCATCTACCAGTCCAGTTCACCGAACTTCAATTGTGGAAGAGACTATTTTTACTCCATTGTATACTCCTACAACCTTTGTAAAATGTTAATTGACCACAGAGATGTGAGTTTAATTCTGGGCTCTCTATTCTGTTCCAACGATCTATATATTTGTTCTTATATCAGTATGAGGCTGTTTTGATTACATTGGCTTGTACTATTGCATTTGTACTATTGATATCATGTATTGTGATTCCTCCTACTTTGTTCTTCTTTCTCAAGATTGCTGAGGCTACTTGGGTGTCTTTCTGGATCCATAAAATTTTTTCAAATATTCTAGGTCTGTGAAATATACCATTGGAATTTTAATAGGAATTGGGTTGAATCTATAGATTGCTTTGGAAAGTATGGATATTTTAATGATGTTAAATCTTCCAGTCCATGAATATGGTATATACTTCTATTTGTTTGTGTCTTCCTTAATTTCTTTCTTATGTTTTCTATAGATTTCTGAGTATAGGTCTTTTACCTCCTTGGTGAAGTTTATTTCTAGGTACTTTAATTTTCCTTTTTCTATAGTAATGGTATTTTTCTTCCTAGTTTCTCTTTCTGATAGTTCATTGTCAGTGTAAAAAATGCCCTCAATTTCTTAATATTGACTTTGTACACCGCTATTTTGCAAAATTCTCTTATTAGGTAGAGTAGTGTTTTGGTGGAGACTATAGGATTTTCTGTATACACTATCATGTCATCTGCAAATTGTGACAGTTTTACTTCCTCCTTCCCAATTTAGAAGCTTTTATTTCTTTTTCTTGTCTGATCACTGTGGCTAGAGCTTCTGGTACTGTGTTGAATAAGTGACAAAGGTGGAAACTTTTGTGTTGCTCCTGAACTTAAGGGGAAAGCATTGAGTTTTTGACCATTAAGTATGATGTTGGTTGTAGGTTTCTCAAATATGGCCTTATTTTGTTGATGTATGCCCTTTCTGTTCGCACTTTGCTGAGTGTATTTACCGTAGATGGGTGTGGAATTTAACTAATGCCTTTTCAGCATCTATTATTATATCACATTATTTTTATCCTTCATTTTGTTTATGTGGTGTATAATGTTTATTGATTTTAGAATATTGAACCATCCTGCATCCCTGGTTTAATCCCACTTGATCATGGTGTGTGGTCTTTTTAATGTATTGCTGGATCTAGATTACCAATATTTTGCTGATGATTTTAGCATCTTTGTTCATCAGCCATATTGGCCTATAGTTTTCTTTCTTTATGTGTCTTTACCTGGTTTTGAAAATAAGATAGCACTGGGCTCATAGGAAGAGTTTGGCACTCCCTTGTATATTACTTCTTGTTTCTATCTTGCTGTTTTTAGATTCTCTGTTTTTAAAAGTAGGCATTTTAATTATGATGTGTCTTGGGGTAGGCCTCTTTGAGTTCGTCTTGATGTTCAGAGCTGCACAATTTACAGTAGCCGAGTGTTGAAAGAAACCTAAGTAACCATCAGTAAATGAGTGGATCAAAAAACTGGTAAATTTACACAATGGAATAATATGCAGCATAAAAATAGGAGCTCAAACCTTTTGCAACAACATGGATAGATCTGGAGAGCCTTATGCTAAGTGAAATAAGCCAGGCAATGAAAGACAAATACCATATGATTTCACCTATAAGTGGAAACTAATCAACAGAACAAACAAGAAAGCAAAATATAACCAGAGACATTGAAATAAAGAACAAACTGACAATAAACAGAAGAGAGAGGATAACAGGGGAAACAAGGGAAGAGTAATCAAGGAACATGTATGAAGGACTCATAGACAAAGCCAAAAGGGGGTTGGATTGGGGCTGGGAGTTGGAGATGGGAAAGGTGGGAGGAATGGAGGGGGAAAATGGACAAAGCTGTACTTGAACAATAGTAAAAATAATATCTGATTCTCTTTGCTTTCTTTCTTTATTAATATCTAACTACCTATACTAACACTTGCTCAGAAAAATGAACCCACCCATGAATACACTATTTTCCTAAATTTATTTTTATGCATGTATAATTAGTATACAATCTTATATTGGTTACATAGTTTCAGGTGTACAGCATAGTGATTTGATATTTCCATACCTTACAAAATAATCACCACATTAACTGCTGTAATCATCTGTCATAATAAAAAAAAAAGTTTGGGAGTCTTCCCTCTTCTTGAACCTTTTGGAATTGTGGGGAGGATAGAAATTAGTTTTTCTTTAAATGTTTTGTAAAATTTGCCTGTGAAGCCATGGTCAAAAGGTTTTGTGGGCTGGGAGATTTTGAATACTGCTTCAATTTCACTAGTTGTTATTGGTCTGTTTAGCATTCTGGTTCTTCTTGATTCAGTTTTGGAAATTTGTATATTTCTAGATATTTGTTCATTTCACCCAGGCTGTCCAATTTCTCGGCATGTTGTTGTTTATAGTAATTTCTTACAATAATTTGCATTTCTTTGGTATCAGTTGTAATTCCGCCTCTTGTTTCTGATTTTATATATTTTATGTCATCTCTGCTGTGTTTTGTTTTTTTTTTTGCGAGTCTGGTTGAAGGCTCGTCAATTTTGTTTATCTTTTTAAATAACCAGGTCCTGGATTTATTGATCCTTTGAATTGTTCTTTTAGTCTCTATGTCATTTACACCTGCTCTGATCTTGGTTATTTACTTTCTTTGACTTGCTTTGGTCTGTCTTTGTGGTCATTACCCTTGTTCTTATAGATGTAGCATTAGATAATTTATTTGAGATTTTTCAGATTTCTTTAGGTAGGCCTGTACTGCTAACAACTTCTTTGTCAGGACTGCCTCACTGTGTCCCAAGGCTTTGGGTTGTTTTGTGATTATATTTATTTGTTTTCAGATACTTTTTTATTTCTTCTTTGATCTCATAGTTGATCCATTCATTATTTAATAATATATTATTCATTCTCTGTGTATATGAATGTTTTTGAGGGTTTTTTTCCTTGAGGTTGTTTTCTAATTCAAGCCATTGTGATCTAAGAAGATGCTTAATATGATTTCAATATTCTTGAATTGGTTGAGGGTGTTTTGTGTCTTACCATGTGGTCTACCTTTGAAAATATTCCATGAGCATTTGAAAAGAGTGAATATTTTGCTTCTTTTGGGTGAGAGGTTCTGTATATATCAATTAAGTACATTTAATCTAGAGTGTTGATCATTCCACAATATCCTTGTTGATTCTTTGGTAAACCTATGTACTGTTGACAATGGGATGTTAAAATATGCACAGTGACAGTGTGGTTGTTGATATCTTGCTTTACTGATTTTTTGGGGGTTTTTGCTTTTTTTTGTTTTTTTGATTTATTCTTGCTCAAGTAAAGCTGTCTCCAATTTCCTGCTACCACATTACACTGCTGCACACACCTCCACCTTGCACACTCAATCCTTCCTCCCTTTGGTTTTATACCTGGGTTCTTTAAATGTCTTCCCTATATAAAAAAATAAAGATATTTTGTTCTTTATTTCAATATCTCTGGTTATATTTTGCTTGCTCTTTGTTTTGTTGATTATGCTCCACTTACAGGTGAGATCATATGGTATTTGTCTTTCACTGCCTGGCTTATTTCACTAAGCATGATAGTCTCCAGTTCCATCCATGCTGTCAGAAAGGGTAGAAGTTTCTTCTTTCTTTGTGCTGTGTATTATTCCACTGTGTAAATGTACCACAGTTTTTTGATCCACTCATTTACTGATGGGCACTTAGGTGCTTCCAATCCTTGGTTACTGTAAACTGTGCTACTATGAACATTGGGGTACATAGATTCTTTTCAATTGTGTTTAATGATTCTTAGGGGATAATCCCAGCAGTAGAAACTCTGGGTCAAGAGGCAGCTCCAATTTTAGATTTCTGAGGAAATTCCATACTCTTTTCCACAGTGGCTGTTCCAGGTTATATCCCCACCCATAGTGTACTAGACTTCCTTTTCTCCACAACCATACCAGCAATTGTTCTTTGTTGATTTGTTTATGGTGGCCATTCTGACTGGTGTGAAGTGCTATCTCATTGTGGTTTTAATTTACATCTCTCTGATGGCTACTGATGCTGAGTATCCTTTCTTATGTCTCAGGGCCCTGTGCATATGCTCCTTGGATAATGCCTTTCATGTCCTTTGCTCATTTTTTAATTAGATTGTTAATGTTCCTGGAGTGCTGTAGTGTGAGGTCTTTATATATTTTGTAGATCAAACCATTGTCTGAGGTATCATTGGCAAATATATGTTCCCAAACTGTTGGCTCCCTTTTAATTTTGCTGATGTTTTCTTTAGCCATGCAGAAGCTTTTTATTTCATGAAGTCCCAATTTTTTATTCTTTCCTTTATGTCCTTTGTTCTAGGTGACATATCAGTGAAAATATTGTGTGGAATATCTGAGGTTTTCCTGCCTATGTTCTCCTTTACAGCTTTAATGATGTTGCTACTTTTATTTAAGTCTTCTATCCATCTTGAGTTTATTCTTATGTAAGGTGTAAGTTGGTGGTTGAGGTTCATTATTTTGCATGTACCTTTCCCACTGCCATTTGTTGAAGAGGGTATTTTTATTCCATTGAATACTTCTGCCCACTTTATTGAATATTAATTTACCATGGAGACTTGGGGTTATTTCTGGGCACTCCATTTTCTTCCATTAATCTTGTGTCTGTTTTTATGCCAGTACCAGACGGCTTTGATTACAGTGGTCATGTAATATAGTTTTATATCAGGTATCGTGATCCCACCAACTTTGTTCTTCTGTCTAAATATTGCTGCAGCTATTAGGGGTCATTTATGGTTCCATGTAAATTTTTGATATGTTTGTTTTATATCTATGAAATATGTCATTGGTATTTTAATAGGGATTGCTTGGAATCCATAAATCACTTTGGGTAGTATGGACATTTTGATGAAGTTAACTCTTCATAGCCATGAACATGGTATGTGCTTCCATTTATATATGCCCTCCTTAATTTCTTCCTTCAGTGTTGTGTAGTTTTCTGAGTAAAGGTCTTTTACCTCCTTGGTAAGGTTTATCACTAGTTACTTTATTTTTCTTGTCGCTATAGCAAATGGGATTTTTTCCTGATTTCTGATTCTGAAAGCACATTAGCGTTGTACAAAAATGCCTTCAGTTTCTGAATATTGACTTTGTATCCTATTGCTTTGCCAATTTCACATATTGGGTCAACTAGTATTTTAGTGGAGGTTATAGAGTTTTTTTTAATGAACACTATCATGTCATCTGCAAACAGCAATAGTTTTATTTCCTCCTTCCAATTTGGATGGAGGAAATAAAACTTATTTCTTTTTTATTGTCTGATAACTGTGGCTAGGACTTCCCCTACTAGTTGAAAAGAAGTGCTGAAGATGGGCATCCTTGTATTTTTCCCAAGTTAGTGGGAAAGACTTTAGATTTTGCCCATTGAATATGATGTTGGTTACAGGCTTTTCATATATGGCCTTAATTATGTTGATGCATGCTCCATTTACTCCCCTTTTTCTGAGTGTTTTTATCTTTAATGGGTGCTATATCTTATCAAGTGCTTTTTCTATGTCTGTTGATATGATCATGTGGTTTTTGTCTTCCTTTTGTTTATATGATGTATTATGTTTATTGATTTGCATATATTGTACCATCCTTGCATCCCTGGAGTGACTCCCACTTGATAATGGTATATGATTTTTTAACGTATGCTGGGTGAGGTTTTCCAATATTTTAAAAATTTTATTTATTTATTTATTCATTTATTTTTAGAGAGTGATTAATTTAGGGAGAAGAGAGGGAGAGGAACATGAATGTGTCATTGCCTCTCATGCACTCCCATCTAGGTATCTATCTGGCAACCTAGGCATGGGCCCTGACTGGGAATTTAGCTGGCAACCCTTTGGTTCATAGTCTGGCACTTAATCCACTGAGCCACACAACCAGTTGTTTTTTTTTTCCAGTTTTTTTTGAGGATTTTATTGTCTATGTTCATCAGGGATATTGGTCTGTAGTTTTATGTCTTTGTTGTGTCTTTATTTGGTTTGGGGATTAGGATAATGCTGGTTTCATAAACAGAGTTTGGGAGTCTTCCCTCATCTTGGATTTTTTTGGAATAGTCTGAGTGTGCCAGCACACTTTGTATGCCAGGAGTTTTTTGATTGCTGCTTCAATTTCACCAGCTGTTATGTCTGTTAAGACTTTCTGCTTTTTCTTCATTCAGCTTTGGAATATTATAGGTTTCTAGAAATTTGCCCATTTCATCTGGGTTTTCAAATTTCTTGGCATATAGTTGTTCATAGTGATTTCTTATAATCCTTTGTATTTCTATAATATCAGTTGTAACTTCTTTCCTTTCATTTATTATTTTATTGATTTGAGTGTTCTCACTTTTTTTTTTTTAATTGATGAGTCTTCTTAAAGGCTTGTCAATTTTGTTTATCTTTTCAAACAACCAGCTCCTGGATTTATTGATCCTTTGAATTGATCCTTAGTCTTCATATCTTTTAATTTTTCTGTGATCTTGCTTATTTCCTTCCTTCTGCTTTCTCTGGGCATTGTTTGATGATGTTCCTCTAGTTCTTGTAGAGGTAGAGTTAGGTTGTCTATTTGAAATGTTTCTATCTTTTAGGTAGGCCTGTTGCTATGAATTTCCCTCTTAGCACAGCCTTCACTGTGCACCACAGGCTTTGGACTATCATGAGTTCATTTTCATGTGTTTCCAGAAATTTAAGTTACTTTCTTGATCTCATTATTAACACATTTATTGTTTTCTAACATGCTAATCAATCTCCATGAGTTTGAAATTTTTGAGTTATTTCCTTGAAGTTGGCTTTTAATTTCAAGCCCTTGTGGTCTAAAAAATGCATGTTATGATTTCAATTTTCTTGAATGTGCTGAAGTTTGTATCGTGTCTTATCATATAGTCTATCTTTGAAAATATTCCATGTGCATTTGAAAAGAATGCATATTTTGCCTCTTTGGGATGAAAGTTTCTACATATAGCAGTTAAGTCCATTTGATCTAATGTGTCATTCAGTTTCACAATGTCCTTTTTGATATTTTGTTTAGAAAATCTATCCATTTTTTACAGTGGTGTGTTAAAATCCCCTTGCATAAGTGTGTTGCTGTCCTTATCTTTCTTGAAGTCCTCCAAGGTTTCTTCATATATTTTGGTGCTCCTCATTGGGTGCCTAAAGATTTACAGTGTTTATATTTTGTTGATAGATTCTTTGATTATTAGGAAATATCCTTTTTTGTCTATTTTTATAGCCTTTATTTTGAAGTCTATTTTGTCTGATATAAGTTTTGCTATCCCAGCTTTATATTCCTGTCCATTTGCTGGAATATTTTTTCCAACCCTTTGTTTTCAGTGTGTAGGTATTTTGTTCTGAGCTGGGTCTCGTGTAGGCAGCATATGTGCAGGTCATGTTTTCTTATTCATTCAGGTACCTTATGTCTTCTGATTGTAGCATTTAATCCATTTACTTTTAAGGTTATTGTTTATAGGTACTTATTAATTGTCATTATCCTCCTTTGTACCTTTATTCCCCTCTCTCTCACTCTTTTTCTTTCTCTTTTTAAAGCAGTCCTTTTAGTATATCTTGCAGTGCTGGTTTGGTAGAGGTGTATTCTCTTAGCCTTCTTTTGTATGGGAAACTCCTTATTTCACTTTTCATTTTAATTGAGAGCCTGGATTGGTAAAGTAGTCTTGGTTGTAGGTTTTTGCTTTCCATTACTTGGACTTTTTCTTGCCATTCCCTTCTGTCTTTCAGTGTTTCTGTTGAGAAGTCAGCTGCTAACCTTATTGGGGCCCCTTTGTATGTCACTTCTGTTTCTCTCTTGATGCCTTTAAGATTCTCTCTTTTTCTTTGATACCAACCATTTTAATTATGATGTGTCTTGGAGTGAGCCTCTTTGGGTTCCTCTTGATTGGGATCCTCTGTGCTTCCTGGACTTGTGTGACTTTTTCTATCCTCAAATTAGGGAAGTTTTCCATCATTACTTTTTCAAGCACATTTTCTATCCCTTGTTTCTCTTCTTCTAATGCTGGTATCCTTATTACATGGATGTTATTATGTTTCATATTGTCCTGCAATTCCATTAACTGCTCTCCACTCTTTTTGAACATTTTTTCTTTTCTTGTTCTTCTGAGAACTTTTTTGCACCTGCTCTCCAGCTCACTGATTCAATCCTCTGCTTCATCTAGCCTGCTTTTGATTCCTTCTACTGTGATCTTCAATTCAGGAATTGCGTTCTTCATTTCCTCTTCGTTCTTGTTGATAATTTCTATGTCCTTTTTCATGCTGATATATTTTGCAGTAAGTTCCTTGTAGTTTCCCTGTAGTATTTGGTAATTCTCACTAAGTTCACCAAGTTCAATCATCTTCCTTATAACCATTGTTTTGATTTCAATATCTGAGAGTTTACTTCCCACTATTTCATTTAGTAGTATCTCTGAGGATTCCCTCTTTTCTTTAGATTGGGAGTTGTTTCTTTGTCTTCCCTTTAGTTGGCTGCCAGAGCAAAACCACAAACCCAGGAAACAAACCCACAACCACAAAATAACTTCCCCCTGCACTCCAACTATCAACAGAAAATTAACCAGTATTAAAAAGGCTGTAAAGAGATTAAGACTATTATAAGGAAGGAGAGAAATAAACTATAGTATAAAATCTAGTGACTTAATATGCCCAAAGTTGATGGACAAGAAATGAATGTTAAAAATCTATGTAGTAAGGAAAATATTGCAAATCATAGAGAAGACCACAATGGACTTCATATTGGTAGCTTCCAGTATTTACCACTGTGTTTTATTTCTGAATCTGCCTCTGTTGATGTCAGATTTTGACCCTGTCTGACATTAAGCAGTCCCGTCGAGGTCTCCAGGTATCTACTGTCTGTGGCTGTCTCCTTCAGTTGTTAATCTAGTCACTCTGTGCTCAGCAGTCAGGTTTAAGCACCATAGGGCAGGGCAGAATCACTCCTGGGGTCAGGGCTATTGTTTCCCCTAAGGTTGCTGCTGCACATATGGGAATGATCTCCCTGAGCTGATTGGTTACTGCCATGGGTCGCATGACTGAGCACTGGGGTTCTGGTGACTACTCTCACAGTTCTCTCCCCAAAGCCTCCACGTCCCCAGTCTCTCCTCAAGCATTTTTCATCCACTCTACTCCTTTGCCAGGGACACACTGTCTGTGGTTGACACTCTGCATTCAGCAGTCAGGCTAAAGCACCCCAAGCCCAGGGCATTATTCCTCCTGGGATCAGGGCTATTGTTTCTCCTCAGGCTACTGCTGTTCTGCAGAGTGGTCTGACTGAGTAGGATGGCTGCTTTCATATGGGGGGATGACTCAGCACTGGGATCCTGGTAGCTACTCTCTCAGTTCTCTCCCCAAAGCCTCCACCCCCAGTCTCTCCTCAGGCATATCTAGCCCAGTCTCCCCACCTTTGCTGGAACCCAGGGTAAGTGGTAGCAAATGTAAATTTGTGCATTGTCCCTTTAAATGGCTCTTTATGTCTCCAGTCATACATCTATGGCAGAGAGCAACCATGCCAATTTTCACTGCTGGTTGTTTGTATTCTTTGGGCTCTGGTGCTTTAGGCTGGGGATACCAGATTAGGATTTAAATCCCACTCTTCTCATGGGGAACCAACTGGCTGCTTAAATATCCCTCCAGCCCTGCCACCTGTGGGTGCCCAGCCAGCCTTTTCAAGTCTTCACTACATTCCTTACCAGTCAGGTTGTGCTATAGCTGATTCTTCTGTCTCCCTGAGGTTATAAGGCTCCTCTCTCACTATTGTTGTGTTGTTTGTTCTGAGTGATTTCTTCACAATTTAGTTGTAATCCAGATTGGTCCTGAGAGGAAGTCAGTGTGACTTCCATTCACTCCTCCACCATATTATCAATCTCTCTGTTGATATCTTCTTTCTAGTCCTCTAAGATTTCCCTTATATATTTAGGTGTTCCTATTTTTGGTGCATGTATGTTTACAAGAGTTATATCCCTTAGTATTATGTAATGACATTGCTGGTCTCTTGTTATGGCCTTTTTGTTGAAGTTATTTATTCTGATATAAATATTGCTACCCCAGCTCTTTTTCATGTCCACTTGCTTGTAATATTGTTTTCCATCCTTTCAGCTTCAGCCTGGATAGTTGTTTTATTCCAAAGTGATTCTTTTATAGACAGCATATATGTGGGTTGTGTTTTCTTATGCATTAGGCTACCTTGTGTTTTGATTAGAGCATTTAATCCATTTACACTTAGAATTATTATTGATAGGTACTTATTCATTGCCATTTTTCCCTTTGTACCTATTTTCCTTTTCCCCCCCTCTTTTTCTCCATCTTTGTAAAGCAGCCCCTTAAGCACCTCTTGCAATGCTGGTTTGGTTAAGACGTACTCTTTTAGCCTTTTCTATTGTCTGGGAAACTCATTATTTTATCTTCCATTTTAATTGAGAGCCTTGCTGGGCAAAGAAGCCTTGGTTGCAAGGCTTTGCTTTTCATTATTTGGAATATTTTGTGCCATTGCTTTCTGGCTTGTAGTGTTTGGTTGAGAAGTCAGTTGATAGCCTTATTGGAGCTTTCTTGTATGTTACTAGCTTTTTCTCCCTTGCTGCCTTTAAGATTCTCTCTTTGCCTTTAAATTTTGCCATTTTAATTATGATGTGTCATGGAGTGGGCCTTTTTGGGTTCATCTTGATTGAAATCTTCTGTGGTCCCTGGACTTTTGTGACTTTTTCCCTCACTGAATTAGGGATATTTTCTGTCATTATTTTTTCAAACAGTTTTTCTCTTCCTTTCTCCTCTTCTTCTCCTAGTATTCCAATGATACAAATACTTATGTTTCTTATCATCCTGAAGATTTCTTAAAATATCTTCATTTTTTTTAATCCTTTTTCATTTTGTTGCTCTGAGTTTTTTTTTTTACCTTGTCCTCCAATTCACTAATTAAGTCCTCTGCTTTATCTAGCCTGCTTTTAATTTCTTCTCATGTATTCTTCATTTCAGATATTGTATTTTTCATTTCCTCCTGGCTCTTATGCATGGTTTGTATGTCCTTTCCTGTATTTCATTTATCACTCTTTCCTCCTTTCATTTTCTTTGGGTGTTGTTTCTTTTTCTCCTCATTTTAGGTGACTCTTGTTGTTTGTTTCTGCTTCTTAGATTGACCTTTGTTGTCTCCCCATCTTTCTGGGGTGGCCTTCTCTGGTAGGAGACCTGTGGGACTCTTGATGCAGGCTCCTTGATCTCCTGAGTTGGATGTTTGGGGTACCCTTTATGCCATTTATGTGTCTCTCTTGTTGTAATTGGGTTTTGGTTGTTGTTAGGTCATTCTTTGGTGGGTTCTTCCCTCAGGCTTGTTGACTGAGTGTCACACCACCCGCCAGCTTTTATAATGTTGTATAAGTGCAGACAGTGTAAAGTATCCTTTGTACTTCTTGGCTTCAAAAATTCATATTAGCTGATATTGTGTTGATTGCTCAGGTCATTGTCAGAAGATCAGACAGAAATCCATTCTGGGGGCACAAGCAAGTGAGCTCAGCTTCCAGCTACTTGGATGCCATCTTCCTCCAGTCTTTTATTTGTTGTAGCTCAGTTTTGACATTGCTGTTCCAGCTCTGGACATGCAGTCTTAAATAGAAAGTGGAAGTTTGCTCCATGGAAACAGAGGTGAATCTGACTTATATTGAAAACAGTTCCTGCCTTCAGTCCCTATTGGTCCTTTCTCATGCAAAAAAGGACTCCAAATCCTCACAGTTTGAATGATACAAAAAGTATCATCCTCATTGGTCAGAATGGAGCCACTCTGATTGGTCAGTAAAGATGCACATGATGATGTAACTTTGCAGCCCTGATTGACCAGGGCAGATCTTCAGCCTATTTGTTGATTTATAAGCCTAGGAACTCCTTTATAAGGATCAGTTCAGATGGCAAAAGCACAACACAGGAGACAGGCAGCCCAGTCTGTGGCTTTTTTTTTATGAAATGCAGACTGCATTAAAAGCCTTTGAAAACAAGGGCTGCTAGACTTTTGTCATGCATTTTGGCCCAGTTAACTATAAAAAGTTCTTTTGGCAAGCATAGTCCTTCTTGGGATCGATAGGTGATAGGCCAGTGCAGTAAGCCCTATAACAGGTACATGTTCCTTTAGCCCAGAAAGGAGGTCAGGTGCCATTGAACCTAACATGAACCTTACCACTTTTCTAACTCCAAGTGGACCTGCAAGGTTAGCAAACCTTTTTTTTTTCTCCTCCCACTCCATCTGCCATGCTCTGTAGATGAAGGAGTAAAAAAAACCCAACTTCTGATAGTATGGGTCTGAGAAGGGGCTGAGCCTTGCCTCAGACCAGCATGGGGAGCAGGATATTCAGTGTTGAGGTGGTGTGAAATCTGACAACCCTCAGTAGTCTCAGGGGAGCAATGTTGACATCAGACCTGTGCCTCCTGTAGCAGTTTGAAAATACATCTTCCAATTCTATGATAGTTCTGCCATCAAGTGGTGCGGTCTTCAAGCCCTTGCTTGGAATCAGGTGGGTTTTACACCAATAGAATATGTCACAAAGGTAGTTGTATCACTTTTGAGACTAGATCATTAAAGGCACTCTTAGGACATGTTCTCTGGGGACAAAGCTGCCCTGATGTAAGGAGACACAGAGAGAGGTTACATACAGGTGCTCTGGTTGACAGACCTTGTTGAGATCCACCTTTGGGTCATCCCTGTCCAGACACCAGATCTGGAAGTAGAGAAGCCTGTGTGAGGAGAAGTTGTTCCCACTGTGCCCCGTCTGAGCTTCTGGTCACATAATCAGAGACCATCATAAAATAGTTGTTGGTTTAAGTCATTGAATATGGGGACATTTGTCATGTGGCTATAGATAACTCATACACAACCCATACAATCTGGTTACTCTACACTTAGGCCACGTACATTGTCTTCTTGCTATTGAATATTGCTGTACTCACTCAAAGATGAATGAGGACATGAAAATGCACTGAGAATCCTGGGAGAAGATTTTGTGTGTGACAAAAATGAAGCATTATTATTGAGAACAGGACTGAACTAGGATAATGTCAGTCCTGTAAACTAAGATGACATTGAGGGAGGCCATGTTTAGAGCATGCATATTAGAGCAATGACTCAGAGGGATGATGCAACTGCTCAAGCATGTGTAGTACAATGTGGTACACCATATGTGCTCATTTGAAGGGTAAACCACCATCTCAGAGCATGTACAGTAGAGCAACATAGACAATACATACTTATCTAAAGGATAACACCACCCTCTCAGAGCATGTGTAGTACAGTGACATAATCGATATGTGCTTTTTAAGGTGGTACAAAACAATGTGTGTTAATTAGAAGCTGATGCAATATTGCATCATACATGAGTATGAAAACAAAGATCTTCAAAAAGACAGCTGAGACAGCTAAGGGGAACTAGGTGGCTGAGAGATGCTCTGCTGCTCTAATCGACCCTGCTCTAGCTGATTCTGAAGCTGCCATAGATACTGCCTTGCAAGAGGCTGCTGCCTGGGTCCAGGTCATATCTGAACTCTTGGTACTTGTGTTTGTTATTTCCCAGTTCTCTTGTGTGATGTTTCTGCTGATTATTATGGAGTGATTATTATTGTCATTGGGTTATTATAGATTTGGATTGAACCTGCATTAATAAAAGCTGAGTGAATAGCACAGTAGCCTGTGTTGACTCACTATTATTCCTTGGTACCGGTGTTGCCTGTGGGACTAGTGACAGTAGAATGGCCTGGTGCCTCTGGTTTGTGACAAAGGCTGGAGGCTTATAGGAAAGAGGATATTGTGAAACATTTGCTCATAATAATTGTCCTGATAAATATAGGAAGACTTATTGATTAGTTAGGAAAGAAAAAATAGAAAAATAAGTTTGTTATCTTTAGAAAAATATAGGAAACCATGGATACAATGTATTAAAATAAATCCCATGAGGACCCTGGCATTAAAATTAGAAAACAAATTTCCTACAAAACATGGGCTAATAAAGCTTTTTCTTTGCTGAGAAAATATTTTCACATATGCATGGACTCAGTGTATTCTTCCTCTACAAACCCTCACCGAAGATGGCATGGCTAGCTGATGGGTAAGTCTCAGGAAATGTTCAGAGGCAGCTGTCAAATGCAGGCTCAGAGATTCAAGTGAATGATGGAGTCTCCCTGGCATCACACTCTCCTTCCATCTCCTCTTGAGGCTGTTCATTTTGCCTCCTAAATACCTCTTAGCCACCTCTCACCAACTTCAACCTTACCTCTTCCAAGCTGATCAACCCTTTTTCTACTCCTCCAGTTTGGAAAAGGAAGAGTAACCCAGAAGTGCAGTCACATCACCCCACAGCTTACTCCCAGGCTCCCTTACCAGCCCCTGGTGCATACTACCTTCCCTCTGTGTTCATCCTTGGCTGGTTCTGCTGAGGACTGCCCTCTCTGACCTTCTGTCCTCTCTCTGAGCACTGGCTACCTCTGAGGGACATCTCTCATCCATGGACAGTCCATTCTAGGCCTCTGTGAACCTAGCAGCTGGCACTGGGGGCAGGCCATCATGCATCTGAAGTTATGGTTGCCTTCTTGCTCCCCTGAGCATGGAAAGAAGCACACTGATAGCTCATGTACTAACCTTAATATTAGCCCTCTGCAATGTAAGCAGTTTTGGGGCCACTGTTTGCTGAAGGAATGAATAATGAGCTTCAGCTTCACTGAAGTCGTCTGCCGTGCTTAGTTCTTCCTGCAACCCCTGGTGCCTCCAGGGTGCTTGTATCCCCTTGGTCTCTGTGAGTTCTATGCATGTTACATGTCCTGTAGAGGGTAAGTCTGTGTTGATACTATGGAAGGAGACAAACTTAGTGCTGCCCGGAAGTTTAGGGATGAACAGAAGGTCAAATCTTGATCTTGTTCTTCAATTACAAGGCTATCTGCAAGAACTTTTCTCTAACTTCCCTGGCAGAGACAGATCCCTTCCTGCTTTCTTGAGGTTTGTAAGAAAACTTGGTATAACATTACTTACCACGTTGTATTTCAATGTATCATTCATTCCATCCAAGCTGGGAGCATTTTAAGGGACCAGAATTGTGGTTGATCTGTCAAGTGCACAAAAACATGATATAAATGGGAGGGATGGATAAAGCCTTAGGGAGTTAGGCATTAGATAAGGTAAAAGGAGGAGATTCTATAGGGGCCCCTGAACTGAAGTGGCTTAGACCAACCCTGGCCCTGTCTCACCAGAGTCTGCCTGTTAATCTCCTGGGTCACCTTAGGAAGCTGTTTGAATTGTTGCACATGAAGAAACTAAGGAAATCTGAGAAAATGAGTGAAAAAAACCCAAGAATAGAACATGGGGTTGGTGTTGTTTTAGGGGACAATGTCTGATCTGTACCTCCTCATCTTTGGAGGGGAGGGAACTGGTGAGTCAGCAGAACCCAAACTTAACCTTTAGAGGGTCCCTACTACCACCAGCACAGGTGCCCCAGTACCTTGCAGAGCCCCATGGGAGTGCACAGAGAAGAGGGGGCAGGTAGCAATTGAAGATGCAATGGTAACCCTGGAGAGATAGTTGTTAGCTGAGGCAGTGCCAGAGCACTCTATCTGAGGACAAAGACTTCCTACAGCTCAAATCCTGAAGGATATGAGCACATAAAGCAGGTTACTACTACTCAGGGGGTTGTGATTTAGAGGGAGTGGAATACAATGAAATGTTCCTTCCTGGTCTAGAAGGCTGCCAATATTGCTTAGTGCTCTATTCAAGGTGGTTATAAAGTCCAGGAGAGCAGAAGGAAAGGATCTCTTACTTCTGGCCAAAGGAGGTAGGGAGGCTTCTTGGGGGAGATGGAACATGAATTGGACCTTGGAGTATGCATATGACTTTAAGAGCTGAGAAGGTGGCAAAGAGAAAAGATAATGACCTAAGAAAAGTCAGAAGAGCCAGGGGATGCTTGTCTGCTAGAAACAAAGGATCATGGGGAGATGGTGGGGCTGTGCCTGGTATTGTGGTACATTATTTAAGGCCTTCAGAGCTGGAGTCTAGACTTTCTCCTGTGAGTAAAACAGGATAAGCTGAAGATGTTCTACCTATGCATCAGAGACAGTGTTCACCAGGACTAGTTAATGTGTGAGGGTGGTCCTGAAGTGAGACCCCAGGAGAGATGGGCTACAGAGCAGGTGGAGCAGAGAGAAGGTTCACAGCTGACTCCAGACATAACTGATGCCATTAGCATGGGGACTATGCTGAGAAGATAATGCAGTCACAGCTTAGCTACTCCCTTTGTCAAATGGCACTTGGAATTTCCAACTTCATTTTGCTCAAAAAATCTTAATCTTTCAGGATTAGGGCCAATATATATGTTTTCTGTGCATCTGTCTTTGTGTTTGTGAACAGATGTTAAAACATAAATTCAACTGTGCTCAGGACAGATTTGTTAAAAGGGAAAGTAGGTCTTCTGATTTATAAAATTCATGAATTTGAATGAATATCACTGCACTCCTTGCCTGAGAGTTGTATAAATAAAATATATAATAAAGCAGTTTAGAATAATGATGAAAACACTGCCTGCCTGGGTTCAAATCTCAGCTCTGCCACTTAGTAGTGTGTGACCTAGAGCAATACTTAACCTCTTTGTGCTTCAGACTTTTCACCTGTAAAAAATGACATAGTGATATTTAGTCCTTAGCATTGTTTCAATGCGAACAACTGGAGCCAATTGCACTATATTAACTTTTACTTTATTGCTGTTGATGCAAAATTCAAGTAATTTAGTGTCTATAATAGCAGAGGAACAAAAATTTAGGGGAGGTTGAGAGAAAAATAATTGACTGAACAATCCAGGCAAAAAGTCTGTAAGTAAAATTATACATGAAAAATAATGCTTGGAGAGTTCTGGACTTCCAGTCAAGTTGGAGGCATAGGTAAACACACTTTACCTCCTTGCACAACTACAGCAAAGGTGACAAAACAAATATCACTTAGGTTCATCAGAAAATCGAGCTGTATAGAAGTCTAACAACTAAGGATTTAAAGAAGCCAAATTCACCTAGACGAATAGGAGGGGCAGAGACACTGAGAAGCATGGGGATGCAGAGTGGCATGGTGAGGTGGTAGAAAGGACAGTCCAACATTCACATGTGGTGGGTAAAAATAAGGAGGGATACCTTGGGAGTGAGTGATCCCAGCCCCAGAGCAGAACACTTAGCCCAGGTTTCCAGTGTCAGGAAAGTAAGTCCCCATAACTTCTGCTGTAAAAATCAGTGGAGACTGGGGAGGCAGAGGAAACTGCATGATTCTCAGAGACTCTTCTTAAAGGGACTGCAAAAATCTCAGTCTTATGTAACCCACCCTCTCTGAGATTAAGCACCAGGGAAAGAGCTGGAGGGGCACAAGTGACATATGGGGAGAACGTGAAATGACTGGCAACAGGGCAAGTGCTGGGAGACAGTTTCCTCTAGGGAAAACTTACAGAGTATAGGCAGTGGTATTGTCCCCTCTCTGGGCCCTTCTTCACACACAGCCACAAAGTAGTGAAATTGGTTGCCCCACCCAGGAGGTTATGTAAAACTCCCACCCATAAAATGTACAGGTGTATTTTCTACAATAGGCCACACTACTAGGACAGGGAGCCAAAACCGCTCTACCTAATACTCAGAAACTAACACAGGGAGGCTGCCAAATTGAGGAGATGAAGAAATATGGTCCAAATGAAAGAACAAAACAAAACCCCAGAAAAAGAACTAAACTAAGTGTAGATAAGCAACCTATCAGATGCAGAGTTCAAAACACTGGTTATCAGGATGCTCAAAGAACTCACTTGGTACTGCAACTACAACAACAGAAATACCCAGGCAGAAATGAAGGTTGCGTTAAGTGAAATTAAAAAAAAAAAATTCTACAAGGAACCAACAGTGGAGGGGATGTAGCCAAGAATTAAATCAATGATTTGGAACATAAGGGGAAAAAAAAACCCATTTAATCAGAATGGCAAGAAGGAAAAAGAATAAGGAGCCTTTGGGATATCTCCGAATGTACCAACATCTGAATCATAGGAGTACCTGAAGGAGATAGCAAAAAATTAAAAAATTATTTCAAAAACCAATGAAAGAAAACTTCCCTAATTTGGTGAAGGAAATAGACGTACAACTCCAGGAAGCACAGACAATCCCAAACAAGTTGAACCCAAAGAGGACCAAACCAAGACACATCATAATTAAAATGCCAAAGGTTAAAGATGAAGAGAAAAATTTAAAAGTAACAAGAGAAAAGCAGAGAGTTACCTACAAAGAGTTCCCATAAGACAGGCAGCTGATGTTCTCACAAGAAGCTTTTAGGCAAGGAAAGATTGGCAAGAAGTATTCAAAGTGAAAAAAGCAAGGACATACAACCAAGATTACTCTATCCACCAAAGCTATCTTGTAGAATTGAAGGGCAGATAAAGTGACTCCCAGGCAAGGTAAAACTAAAGGAGCTCATCATCACCAGGTTATTATTATATGAAATTTTAAAGGGACTTATCTAAGAAAAAGGAGGTCAAAATGATAAACATTAAAATGGAAACACATTCACAACTATCAAGAAGTGAATATAAAAAAAAACAAACTAAGCAAACAAGTAGAACAGGAACAGAATCATAGATATGGAGATCATTTGGAGGGTTATCAGCTGGGAAGGGGAAGCGATAGAATGGCAGAAAAAGTGTAGGGATTAAGAAGTATAACTTGGGGGAGTGGAAGATAGTGGCCAACTAGGTGGGAGCTGAGTCCACTTGCTCTTGCACTGAACATGGACATTTAGGTGATCTTGAAAAAAATAAAGTGAACAGTCAATGGAATCTTAGCTGATATGAAATTTGGAAGCTAAAGAGTAGAGAAGATGCTTCAAAATGGGTGGTAAGGAGGTTTTATAGGTGGACCGATTTTATAAGTTCCTGGTAGTGGTGTCAGCAGCCATGGTGCAAGAAGCCACAGCCTCTGCAGCCATGGTACCTACATACATGAAAATCCTGGTCAGAGATAGCAGCCTAGCAGCTTCCTCTCTTCCCAGGGTAAGCAATACCCAGGCCTGTGCCAGGAGTGACTTTGATACAAAAAGTTGTCAGGGAGAACCAAGATATGCACAAACATCTAGTATCACATCCATAGTTGTGGTGGCAGACACTGACTGGGACTGTGACAGAGAGTGAGAGAGCTACTCTCTGCACCTGGGTCTAGTGGAGAAGGAGGGCCACAGTTGGCTGTGACTGTGATAGAGTCTTAACTTTTTGGAGAGGTGGAGCATGTGGAAAGCTGGATAGTGGTTTGGCATGGCAGTGAGAGTGCCCAGAGAAACTTCATTAAAAGGGGAGCTGAGGTGTGCTGGGTAGGGAACCCGTGCACAGAGCTACCCTGCATATGAGGAGGGAAGATTGTAGGCACAATCTGCTCCCACATAGTACAGCTGAGTAGATTGAACAAAGGGATGCAAAGTGAGGTAGTTTATCATCCCCAGACTGGCACAGCTGTACAGAGGGGAGAGTGAGGGCCACTGCATGATTGGAGGGTGATGGTTTGTGAAATGTGTACCTGAAATTATTTGAGGCCAGACTGTGTTCCCTTCCTTGGTAGGACCTCTGGGAAAGGAAGGCTGTGCCCAGCACCCACCTCTTACAGGAGCATGGGAAGATCTGCAACACCAGCTGGACAGCCTTAACAACCTTCCAGGCAGCATTTCTGCAAGAGAAAGACACCAAGACTAATGTCTAAATGGGCCCATTTTGAACTCTTCACAAGCAGACAAAGTACACTGTGTCCTAGGTGAAAGGGTCAGGCCAGTTTCCCAATCCACTGGATTGCTAATGACCCAGACAGGCCAGTTTCCACCCTCTGGACCGCCTATGACTCAGTTGCATACTCACTTGGTAGCTCAGAGCTTAATTGAAACTCTCTCCCACTGCACACAATAGACATCTGGCACAAGCCACAACAGCTGGTGGCCAGACTGACCCTCCTGTATCTGGAAACAGCCTGCCCTTTACCTAACACTTTGTCCCAACTCACACCCTGGAACACTGAGGCACCCTCCTGGAAGAACAAGAGACTAACCCCTCCAATATCCCCTCACAAACCCTGCATTTTTTCTTTAAAAAAACCCTCCTTTGCCCTCCCCCAGGGCTGAAGTCAACCCCGACTCAGCCTGCTTGTTAGCGCTGCATCAAATAAAGGTGCTTGGATCAGATCACCTGGTTCCTCCCACCTCTATTTCTTGTACATTGCTAACACTAGAGTTCTATTTCACCAAGTACATCAAAGGAGGAAGCTCAGAAGTGGTGCAGCAAAGGGGATTTAAGGCTCTTCCCAGCCTCAGTTTGCACATAGAGCTGCTGTCTACACCAAGCAGGAGAGAGCTGACACTCTTACAGGTTGTTCTCCTGTCCTGTGAAACAGCTATTTAATCATAAATTATATATTATTGGAAATAAACTGGGACAGACTAAGACGGGAGGTGTAGGGGCAGGGGGAACATACCCATAATTTTCCCAAAAGACTGAACAGTGCCTCCCAGGGGCAACGCAGAGGCCCTGCCCTCTGAATCACAACGGAAGCTCCCTCTAGGGACAGTTCTGGTGTTGCCAGAAGTTGGACAACCCACCCCAGGAACTTGAGCTGACAGAAAACCAGAAATGGGTCCAGAAAGAAGTCAGAAAGTGAGCATCAACAGCTGAGGTGAATTTCACCTTGCTCTTCCTCAGGGCTTGCTTTTTTTTTTTTTTTTTTGCTTTCTTCTTTTTTTCTTTCACATACCTTTTAATATTTCTTATTTTGCTTCAATTATATTCATACTAACTCAACACTTGGTCTTTTATTTTTTATTCTTTTTATTCAGATTATATATATTTTCATATTATTATTATTATTTCAAATCCCTCATAGCATACTTCTCTGGTATTACTCCATTTCCCCTTCTCCCTGACCTTTCTTATTGTTGTAAATTTTATTTCCCTGCAAGCTACACCATGTTCCTAATCCTTACTCTTACTATTTCTCCTCCCTCTGTTCTTACAAAAGCATTCTTCCTTTCTTAAGTCATCTCACAGTCTTTTTTTCCCTTTTATAATAGCCTTATTTCCTCACCATATTTATAAATTGTAGCAGTTGGGTGAGAATATTATGGTTATTGCTGTTTTTCTACAATGATGTTCCTATTTGTTCACTATTTGCTTGTATTTCAAATTCTAAGGGTACTCTACCCCTGTCTTTCTCAATGTTACCTTTCTTCTGCTCTTGATCAGTTGAGTTAGGAATTTTATTTTATTTTTCCTTTTTAGCCTGGGTTCTATTCCTTACTCTTATTAGTTTGCTCCCCCTATCCTCTCAAAATCACTTTTATTTACTGTAGACACATCATATTCACTTTTCTCTTTTATATATTATTCTTATTTCCTTTCCAACTTTATTAATCTTCACACAGCTTCTTTTGTTATTGATCCTAATATGTTTTTTCTTTAATTTTATTCCTATTAGTTCAATATCTTTTTAATTTTACTTCAAACTTCATAATACATTCTTCCCTTTTATTACCTCATTTTGCCATTGCTCTTCTCTGTTTTACTTACATTTAAAATTTTATTCTCTCTCTTTCTTTGCCTCATTTCTATTTCCTACTCTTACTATTTCTTCTAGCTCTTTACACTCAAAATCATTTTTCCCTGTTTTAGTCATCTTATATTCCTTTTTTCCTATCTTATAATATTCTTAATCTCTCCCCTCCTTTATTAATCTTTGCCTAATTGCTGTTGATATTGCTGTTGTGATAGGGTTTTTTTCTTTGATGTCATGAGTTTGGTTTTCTGTTAATATTGCTTTGTTAAGCAAAACCTGTACCACGGCATACAAGATGTAGCAGGAGTTGTGACTTCCAGTAAGCCAGGTGGAGTGGAGAACCTACCAAAAGAAGCCACCAAAAAAAAAAGTCCAAGTACTATAAGAGAACCCACACAGACTGAATAAAGGACAACCCTATAGCATCCAGATAAGGTCATCAAAGAGACTGCACCATTGAACCCCACAGAACTCCTACCAGAGAAGTCCACCCCATGCTCCACAGACAGGAAAAGCAGAGCATCCTGAGATGCAGACAAAAAACAAAAAGAGGCACCTAAAATGTGGAGACAAAGAAAGAACCACCAGTTGAAAAGAGTGGAAGAATCTCCAGAAAAAAGCTAACTGGAATTGAGAAAGCAATCTATCATACATAGCATTTTAAAAATGGGCATAAGGGTTATTAAGGAACTCAGTGACAGCTACAAGGAACGGAGTTGAAAATATAGCAGCATGCAAAAAGAAATTGAAACTTTGAATAAGAACCAGGAAGAAATGAAGAATACAATACTTGAAATGAAAAATACACTGAAAGGAATTACAAGCAGGTTGTATGAAGCAGAGCACTGAAAGAGTGGGTTGGAAGACAAGGTAGAAAGAAATACCCAGTTAAAGCAACAAAAAGAAAAAAATAATTCAAAAGTATGAGGATAGTTTAAGGGAACTTCAGGACAATATGAAATACAACAACCTTCACATCATAGGAATTCCAGAAGGAGAAGAAAAGGAATAAGGGATAGAAATTCTGTTTGAAAAAATAATGACAGATAATTTCCCTAACCTGCAGAGGGAAAATGCCATGCAAGTTCAGGAAACACAGAGAGTGCCAATCAATATGAACACAAGAGACCTACTCCAAGACATATCATAATTAAAATGCCAAATATTAAAGACAAAAAGATAATCTTTAAAGCATCAAGGGATAAACAGATAGTAATATACAAGGGAGCTCCAATAAGGCTACCAGTGGATTTCTCAACAGAAACACAATAAGCCAGAAGGAATTGGCATGAAATATTCCAGATAACAAAAACAGGGACCTAAAGCCAAGACTACTCTATCCAGCAAAGCTCTCATATAAAATAGGTGGTTAGAAAAAGGGCTTACAAGACAAAAGAAATCTAAAAGAGTATGTTTCAACCAAGACACCACTGCACGAGATCCTAAATGGACTGCTATAAAAAGAAGAAAAGGAGAGAGACAGAGTGAGAGGGACAGAGAGAGAAAGAGAGAGCAAAAAAGAGAGGGAAACACAGGTAAAAAAATGGCAATGAATAAGTACCTATCAACAATAACCTTATAAGTGAATGGATTAAATTCTCCAATCAATAGACACAGAGTAGCTGAATAGATGAGAAAACATGACTAGTATATATGCTGTCTAAAAGGGATTTACCTCAGAAAGAAAGGTCTATGCAGACCAAAAGTGAAGGGGTGGGAAAATATTTCAAGCAAATGGACACACACACACACACACACACACACATACACACACACACATACCTGGGGTACGAATACTTATATCAGACAAAATAGATTTCAAAACAAAGGCCATAAAAAGAGACACAGGAAGACATTTCATAATAATTAAGGGAATTATCCACTGGGAGATATAACTATTGTAAACATATATTCACCCCACCTAGAAGCACCCAAATATGTAAGAAAATCATAGAGGACTTCATAAAAGATATAGATCGCAACAGACTTACAGTAGGGGACTTTAACACACCACTGTCAACAATGGATAGATCTTCCAAAGAATCAACAAAGATACTGAGGAAATGAGTGACACTCTAGCCCAAATGGACTTAATTTATATATAAAGAAACTTTTACCTCAAAGAAACAAAATATAAATTGTTTTGAAAAGCACATGAGACATTTTAAAAGACAGATCACATGGTAGGACACAATAGAAGTGTCAAAAATAGAAGATTATGAAATTATATCAAACATTTACTCAGATCACAATGGCTTGCAACTAGAAAACAACCACAAAGAAAAAGCTCAAAAATATTAAAATTCATGGAGACAATAGCATGCTATTAAACAATTAATGGGTCAATAATAAGATCAAGGAAAAAATAAAAAAGTTTCTGGAAACAAATGAAAATGGACATACAAAAGTCCAAAACTTATAGGACACAGCAAAGGCAGTTCTGATAAGGAAGTTCATAGTGATACAGGCCTACCTGAAAAAGATAGAAACATTTCAAATAAATATTCTAACCCTACATCTACAAGAACTGGAGGAACAACAACATACAAAACTCAGAGAGATTAGAAGAAAGGAAATAACAAAGATCAGAACAGAATTAAACTACATAGAGACTAAGAGAACAATTCAAAGGGTCAATAAATGCAGGAGCAGGTTCTTTGAAAATATAAACAAATCTGACAAGCCTTTAAGCTGACTTATCAACAAAAGAGAGAGAGAGAGAGAGAGAGAGAGAGAGAGAGAGAGAGAGAGGACCCAAATAAATAAAATCAGAAATGAAAGAAGAGAGATCACAACTGATTCCACAGAAATATGAAAGACTAAGAAATTACTACAAAGAACTATATACCAAGAAATTTGAAAACCTGGGTGAGCGGGACAAATTCCTGGAAAAATATAATCTTGCAAACCTGACTGAAGAAGAAGCAGAAAGCCTGGGTGGACTGATAACAGCTGGGGAAATTGAAGCATTAATAAAAAATAACTCCCAGCACACTAAAGTCCTGGACCAGATGGCTTCCCAGGAGAACTCTACAAAATATTTAAGGAAGAGCTAAGCCCTATCCTTATAAGGCTATTCAAAAAAAGTCCAAAAAGAGAGAAGACTCCCAAACTCTTTTTATGAAGCCAGCATCATCCTAATCCCAACACCAGGCAAAGACACAACAAAGAAAGAAAACTCTAGCCAGTATCATTGATGAACATAGAGGCTAAAATCCTCAACAAAATATTGGTAAACCAAATCCAGCTATGCATTTAAGAGATCATACATCATGATCAAGTGGGATGCATCCTAGGGATGCAAAGATAACACAATGTTCGCAAATCAATAAATGTAATGCATCACAAAACAAAAGGAAAGACAAAGGTATATGATCATATCAATAGATGCAGAAAAAGCATTTGAAAAATTATAGCACCCATTTAATATCAAAACACTCAGCAAAGTGGGAGTAGAAGGAGCATACCTCAACATAATAAAGACCATATATGAGAAACCAATAGCTAACATCACCAGAGGTGGATTAAGGTCAGTTGAGGCTCCAGGCACAGAAGAAAATATTGGGCTCCTTACAAAAAAGACAGAGACAGAGAAAATAAAAATACATGCCTTCAGAAGTTGGGGCTCAGGGCATGTGTCCAGTGTACCTGCCATTGAATCCACCTCTGAACATCATACTCAAAGGGCAAAAGCTAAAATCTTTCCCATTAATATCAGGAACAAGACAAGGGTGTCTGCTTTTACCACTTCTATTCAACATAGCGTTGGAAGTACTAGACACAGTAATCAGACAAGAAAAAAAAGTCACCCAAATTCAAAAGGATGAAGTAAAACTGTCATTGTTTGCAGATGACATGATTTTGTACATAGAAAATACCATAGACTCCACCAAATAACTACTTGACTTAATAAGTGAATTTGGCAAAACAGCAAGATATGAAGTCAATATTCAGAAATCAGAGACATTTTTGTACACCAACGATGAAATATCAGAATCAGAAATCAGGAAAAAAAATCCCATTCACTATAGCAACAACCTCGAAAAATAAAGTACCTAGGTGTAAACCTTACCAAGAGGGTAAAAGACAAGCACTCAGAAAACTGCACAAAACTGAAGAAAGAAATTAAGGAAGACACAAATAAATGGAAACATACATGGTGTTCATAGATTGGAAGAATTAACTTCATCAAAATGTCCATGCTACTCAAAGCAATTTATAGATTTAATGCGATGCCTATTAAAATACCAATGACATATTTCACAGATATAGAACAAACAATTCAAAAATTTATATGGAACTGTATACAACCCTGAATGGCTGCAGTAATTTTGAGAAAGAAGAATGGGGGAGGAGGGATCATGATGCCTGACATCAAACTATATTATAAGCCCACTGTAATCAAAACAGTCTGCTATAAGAACAGACACATAGTACAATGGAACAAAATAGAGAGCTCAGGAATAAACTCATTTCTCTATGGTCAATTGATATGTGACAAAGGGGGCAGAAGCATAAAATGGAGTAAAAGTAGCCTCTTCCACAAATGGTGTTGAGACTTCTGGACAGCTACATGCAAAAAAATGACTCAACCACCAACTTACACCACACACAAAATTAACTCAAGATGGATAAAAGACTTAAATATATGTTGTGACAGCATAAAAAAGTCCTAGAGAAGAGCATAAGCATGAAAATCTGAGTTATTCCATGCAGCTATATTTTCACTGGTATGTCCCCTAGAGCATGGGGCATAAATGAAAGAATAAACACATGAGACTTCATAAAAGTAAGAAGTTTATGCATGGCTAAAGAAAACACCAATGAAATGAAAACAAAACCAACCACATGGGGAAATATATTCACCAATAATACATCAGGTAAGGGTTTGACCTCCAAAATATATAAAGAACTTATGACTCCACTCCAGGAAGACAAACAACCAAATTTAAAAATGGGCCAAGGACCTGAACAGATATATCTCCAAGGAGGACATACACAGGGCACAGAGACATATGAAAGGATACTCGGCATCACTAGCCAGCAGAGAGATTCAAATTAAAACCACAATAAGATATCACTTTACACTTGCCAGAATGGCTTTCATAACCAAATCAACAAACAACAAATGTTGGCAAGGTTGTGGAGAAAAGGGATTTCCAGCACACTGCTGGTTGGAATGCAGACTTGTGCAGTCACTGTGGAAAACAGTATGGAATTACCTCAAAAAACTAAAAATGGAACTGCCTTTTGGCCCAGAAATTCCACTGCTGGGATTATACCCTAAAAATCTGGAAACAGCAATTCAAAAGAACCTATGTACCCCAATGTTCATAGCAGCACAATTTACAATAGCCAGGTATTGGAAGCAACCTAGGTGCCCATGAAATGAGTGGATCAAAAAACTGAGGTACATTTACCCAGTGGAATACTATGCAGCATAAAGAAAGAAGGAGCTCCTAACATTCACAACAGCATGGGTAGATCTGGAGAGCATTATGCTAAGTGAAATAAACCAGGTGGGAAAAGAGAAATACCATATGATTTTATATCTAATTGGAGACTAATCAATAGAACAAACAAGCAAGTTAAATGTAACCAGAGACATTGAAGTGAAGAACAAACTGACAGTGAACAGAGGAGAGAGGGATGGGAGGATAGGGTCTAAACACGGGAAGGGTGGTCAAGGAATATATACGGGGGACTCATGGGCAAAGTCAAGGGGGGTGGGGTCAAATGTTGGGGGAGGGGGCATGGTGGGAGAAAATGGACAAAACTGTACTTGAACAACAATAAAAATATTTTACTTAGGAACTTTCATATATATAATATGGTATTATTAACTATAGTCATCATGCTATACCTTACATCCTTAGATCCCTAGGACTTAATTATTTTTTAATTGTATATTTGTAACTTTTGATTCCCTTTACCCATTTTGCCCACTCTCCATCTCCCTGACTGAGGCAATCACCTATCTGTCCTCTGAATCTATGAGCTTCATTTATGTCTTTTAATGGCATTTGCCTTTCTCTTACCTATTCACTTAGCATATTGTCCTCAATGTAGTCAAAATTGGCAATACTTTATTCTTTATAGCTGAATAATATTACATTCTCTCTCTATATACCACATGTTCTTTATCCATTTATTCATCAGTTGAGGTTTTTTCCATTTCTTGGCTATTGTAGATAATACTGTATTAAACATGAGGATGTATATATCTTTTCAAGTTAGTGTTTACATTTTTTTTGGACAGATACCCAGAATGAAATTGCTGGGTCATATGATAGTTTTATTTTTAATTTTTTGAGAAATCTCGAGACTGTTTTCCATAGTGGCTGCACCAACCGGCATTACCATCAACAATGAACAAGGGCTCCCTTCTCTCCATATTCTTGGTGTTTGTTGTCTTTTTAAAAATAGCCAGCCTAACAGGTGTAAGGTGGTATTTCATGTAACTTTGATTTGCATTTCTCTGATGATTAGTGAAGTTGAACATCTTTTCATGTACATGTTGATCACCTGTATGTGTTCTTTGGAAAATTTCTATTCAGATCCTCTGCCCAGTTTTTACTGATTTTTTTTTTATAATTGTGTTGTGTGAGTTTTTAAAAATATATTTTGAATATTAAACTTCTTATTAAATATGTGATTTGCAAACATTTTCTCATTCAGTAGGTTGTATTTTCATTTGGTTGATGATTTTCTTTGCTTTGTAGGAGGGAAAGCTGTTTTTGATATGGAGGGCATCTTTAAGAAGGTGTCATATTCTTCTATTTATGGCAACATTTGCTTGATATTTAATTATATATTATTTGACACATAAAGGATTAGCAAAAATACTTTTTTTCTGGATTATATATTTCATTATGACCATGTGGTTTAAGTAACTTAATGTCTTTTTGTGATATTAATATGGAAGCTCTTCATTTTTATTACTGCTCTGTCTCTCATTCAACCTTTCTGAGATGCTTCACTGTAGTAGAATGTAGTAATTTTGTACTCCAATTGAATGTATATCATTTACATTTTATTACAGATACACTTGTTTTTACTTTCATCCCTTTATTCTCTATTTTGTGTTTCTTTGAATGATTGTGTTTTCTGTATTTTGTGAAGTAGTCTGTTTTCTTTTCTTTCTTCTCCTGAAATCAGAGAGACTCACAATCTCCTTTTTGTTTTCTGTGAAGCAACACTTAGGACTAAAGGACTACAGTGTGTGGGAGGCACCAGAGAGCCTTCTGCTTAGAGGCTGATGCTTCAGGGGTTACTTAGAGAGAACGGGGCAACAGGCTGCTGAGTGACCTGTTATGGAGGTTGCAGGGACACACCACTTTACTGTCCTGCCATGAACTTTCAGCCAATCCAGCCACACCCTGATTGGCCTGCCCAGTCAGGAATGGAGGTTCCATCTGATTCTCACTGAAATGTCCAGAGCACAAGAGCTTCAGAACAGAGGTTGCAGTGGCTGACTCTGCCCTGGTGGGGGATGTTTTTGACTGAGACTGTTGTACCCACAGAGTTACCATGAATCATCACTCTAGTCTCGGCTACTGAGACCTCAACACTGGGCCATGAACTTCAGATGTTAGGAATCATCCCTTGTACTTTCACATGTCCTCACGTCCCAGTCCCTGCCTGACATAGTAACATAATAGTTTAACACATGCAGAGGAGTCAGGAGAGGTCTGGAAAATGGGCACTGCTCTAATCACCTGCACTCTAATGTACCGACCATGGAGTTTTCAGGAGCAAAAGCAGCAAGACAGATTGTGCAGCCCTGCGGTCACATCACCAGACACAGGGCCCATGGAATGAAGGCTTGTTATGTGCACAAAAGCTTGGGGCAGGGAAGAAGGGGTTACACCTGAGAGGGTAAATGGTGTGGGAACTTCATGCTGTACATCTCAGGTGTGAACTGAGGCACTAAGGTAGGAGGGAACTTGGGACATTGAGGGAGTGAGGCTGGGGCAGGGGGGAGAGAATGGGGAAATAAGAAAGTTTCTCTCAGAAGGCCTTGACTGCTCTGCTGCACATTTTAGAATGCAGTGATGAGGACCCTGGTTGGAGGCAGAATCCATTTAGGCAGAAGAAAAATATTGGAATAAGTGAAGGCAGTGGAAATGGGTAAAATGAAGGGAGGTGGTTTAAGAAATCTAAATGTGACATATGTAAAAGGACCAAAGGACCAGAAAACTGAAACGTAGCCTGAGGGAAGAAATGACCATGAAATGTGGGTGATTACAGTGCTGTTTAGGTCAGGAGGAAGTCCAAGGGGGTAATCAGGACAGGAGAACTGCCAGGGAAGAATCTGGAATCAAGGGAGTGCCCCACCGGAACCTTAGCTAGGGAGGTACTTACCCAGTAGGAGTTGGGTGGGAGCTGCAGGCCTTGTGGCATTCCTGGCCATTTGGTGGGATTCTATTCTCATGAGTTCTTCTCAGGACATGGTATGAGAACAGGTCAAGAGGTTAAGAGCTTCCTGGGACCTGGCCTTCTGGGAACTGAACCCCAGTGGCTGCCAAGGGGTGGAGGTGCCAGAGGCTGCTTCCAAAAGATGCTGCTGAGAAAAACAAATAAAAAAATGAATGAGTTAAAAAAAGAAAAAGTGGAAGAAATAATATGAGGAAAACAAGGGTGTCATGAGAGTAGCTAATGGTGGAGCCAGGAATCAAACCCTGGAAGTTAGATTCATGCCTCTCAGCCCTGCTGCGTATAAATGCATAAATGAATGAAAAGAATGAGGATAGGGAATCAGATGTATACCATAAGTTACTTATTGGCTACACATATGTAATGTAATTGTTATTTGAATGGTCTATGGTGGATTCATTCATGCTATTATAAGTCAGGACTAGAGCTACTCTTGGCAATGCTGGACATGGGCAGGTGCAGCATAGATGTGTTAGTCTTTATATTCTTTGATTTCAGTGCTGGTTACCCAGGCCTGAGATATGGGGAAGTCTAGATTATTTAAATCTGAAGTCTTAAACAGGTACAGCATCTTTAGGCAGTAGAGACTATGGCTGATGCAATTAGTAAGAATAATAGGTTGTGTCACTAAGTAAGTGGATGCAGTGTGCCTGGAATGTGAGCACAATTAAAAACTCTGGCATAGATCTAATGCCATAGATGAGGGAATCTGTTAGAACTTTCCAAGCTCCATGGTGCTAGAGACACTTGAATGCTAAAGCAAGGCACAGCTGCCAAGAGCCAGTTTCCCTCGGCCAACTGGCTTTGCACAGATTGGGATCAGAGAACGTCCATGCACAACAACTTCTGGACAAAGATTCCTTGGCTTCAGTCCTTGGTTCAAACAAAAGGCATTTGTGTAAATCCATGTCTTCTTGACTAGTTTTGAGTAAGTTCAGCTCAAACTCTGTTGCCTTTGGCCCTGGCCAAATTCTGCTGCTTGGATACTTGTTTTATTTCTTTTTGATGCTCAACAATTACAAAATATACCAAGAAGAGAACATGAGGTGAAGACAATAAAAAACAGATCCACGCCTGTCAAATAAGGAAATGAAAATAAAAAATTTTCGATATATAAACAGTACTGTTCAGGGTGCATCACTCAAAAAGAAAATATCCTCTGGCCTTGTGCTCAAATTCTTCCTGAGCCAGTGCCTCTCTATGCCTGGGTTCAAAATTCAACTAAGTGTGGATTTAGTGATGGGCTGGATAAATAATAAAAAGTTGGCAAATTGGGGTTCCATGTTCCAAAGGCCATCTGCAACTGACTTTTACAAGGTGGCCTTCTGAAATTCTTTCTAGTCTTAAAAAACTTGTGAAATTCCATGAACGAAAGGAGACATGAATTCCCACTCCCATTGAATCTGCTCCACCGGGTGGACAGACGTTGGCATTTTTAAAAAAAGATTTTACTTATTTATTTTTATAGAGAGGAGGAGGAAGGGAGAGTGGGATAGAAACATCAATGTGTTTCAATGCCTCTCATGCAACCCCCCAACTGGGGTACCTGGCACACAATCCAGACATGTGCCCTGACTAGGAATTGAACTAGCAACGCTTTGGTTTGCAGGCCGGAACTCAATCTACTGAGCTACACCAGCCAGGGAAGACATTGGCATTCTTGTGATTTGAAAGTGTTACCACTCTGTAAGGCTGATTTGTGTCTACAAAAAGAAGAGGGAGTTTTTAGTTTGCCATTCAGTCTTATAGTCATCAATGAAAGATTTGAATACAATTGCTTTTGATACTAGAGCAAAAGACAACAACATATTTGGGACTTCTCAAAATCTGTCTGGTAGATACGGTGGAGCGGGTGAGAATATGAAACAAGATTTATCCTCATAAAATGGATGACACTCTTTTACAGTTAATGTAACAGCCTCAAAACAAAACAAAACCCCTTAGCCCAGTGGAATGGAAGTCACAGAATTCACTTATAATATTCTTAATTATTTTAAATTATGTATATAAATTATATATCCATAAGTATATGTGTTAGACCATGTTTTTCCTCTAGAAGATTATTTTCCAAGGATGAGGGCTCTTCTCATTATTTTTTCTTTTTCTTTTCAAGTCCTAATACAATTCTTGGAAAATTGTTGCTTTATAATTTATATAGCCATTTATTTACTTAACCAAGAGTTATTGAACCCCTACTATGTACTTGGCATGGTTCTGTAAGATTTAATATTGAACAGAAGGGACAAAAATTCCTGCCCTCCCAAAGCTTACATGAAAGGGATAAGGAAGACAGTCACAGCCTCCACTTCACTGCCAACCCCCTAAAAAGGAAGAAAAAAGAATGAAAGAAGGGAAGGGCTAAAAATAAGATGGGAAGAAAGGTTACATGAATATACATGTATTTGAGGGGTGGGAGAATTTGAGAAGGTGTTGCGGGAATTACATGAAGTAGTCCAGGAAAAGTCTTCATAGAGAATATGCCACTTGTGTAAGGTTATCAAGAGGGTATAGATTTATGGGGGAAAAGCATTCTCAGGAAACCAAAAGTGTAAAGAACCTGTGGTGGAACATAACCTAAATTCAAAGACCAGTGCCAATGTCCATGTGTTAGAGCAGAAGGAGTAAGGAATGCGAGTGGTAATGGGAGGTGAAATCAGATAAGCAATGGGGACCAGGCTATGGAGGCTCTTGGGGCCTTTGACATCATTGGTTTTTATCCTAAATTAAATGGAAAGCCCCGGGAGGACCTTGAACTGAGGAGTAAATTAATCTGACTTGTGTTTTAATAGGACCACTCTGGCGGATACCCAGAAAACATATTAAAAAGAGGCAAGAGTGGAAGCAGATAGACCAGGAAGGGGCTATTGTGTGGTCAGGGGAAAAGGTGATGGGGGCATGAACCGAGGTTATTGGTGGAGGTGGTAAGATATGGTAGGATTCTGGATGTATTTGACATAAAGCCAACGGACTTTTGAGGAATCAGATGTGGTATGAGAAAAATAGGATTCAAGGATGGCTCCAAGACTTTTGATATAAGCAACTGGAAAAATGGAGCTACCATTTGTGGAAGTGGGGAGCCTGTGTGAGAAAGTGGTTATGATGGTAGGAGGTTATATTGCATTCTAGGATATACTAAGCTTTAAATTTACTGGATATTGCCAAATTTCTCTTCAGGTTGTATAAATTACAATTCCACCAGCAAGATATGAGCATTCCTATTACTTACTCTCCAAAGGTTGTTAGACTGAGTGTCATGGGATATTGTGTTGTTTCAAGTAGTGTTTCCCTGATTATCAGCGAGTTGGAAGTCAATTCATATATTTATTGACCTTTTGGATTTACCCTCCTTTGAATTGCTTATTCATATCATTTGCCCATATTTTCTATTGGATTGTCTTCTTATTTGTAGGAGCTCTTTATATCCTCTGTATATTGCTTACTACTTCTGTTGCACATGTCTCCTCTCAGTGCTGAATTGACTTTAAGTGCTAGTTATACTACCTTGTAGAGATTTGTAAACTTTCTTGTAGTCAAATTTCTTTATATTTTTAAATTAAGTTCATTATTTTTGAATCTAGTTTAAAAAGTTTTCACTTTTTTTGTCATAAAAACATGTGCATATATTTTTTATCTAGAAGTGTTATCTAGAAGTTTTGTCTTTAACTTTAATTTAGTTTGGCTTTAACCTAGTTACTTAACAAACACTTGATGTGCCAGCTGCTATTTTAAGTGTTTCACAAAAATTACCTCATTTAATCTATATGAGAACCCTAGGAGTGATTTACTATTGTTATTCCCATTTTATAGATGAGAAAACTAGGGATGGTATGGTTAAGCAACTTGCTAAAGAGCACAATTTTAGTAAGTGGTAGAGTCTTTAAGTCTATCTTGCACATGTGAATTATTTGAGGGAAAATTGACACCTACATATTAAGTGTTTGCAACCAGGAGTATGATGTCAAGTCCAGTTTTTCAGTCTTTTTATATTTCTTTCAAAATAGCTTTAAGTATTTCTTCATAATGATTTTTCTTGCATCTCTTCTGTTGGATTTTCCACCAGATATCATACAGTTTCTTGTTATTGTCAATGCAATCCTCTTTCTTAAAATACATTTCCTAGTTCATTGTCCATGGTGAATATTTCTTTTTGTGCATGTTGGTCTTATACATACTAACTTTTCTCTTATTGGTCCTAATAGTTTGGGGGAGCTGTTCTTGCATTATGCCATTATCTCTTCTTCCATGGGTTCTTTGCACTTGCTGTTCCCTTTGTCTATATATAGATCTCTCTTCATGTTACCACACCTGGCTCATAATCCCATTACCTCCCCTTGGTTCTTGAGCTGAACATTTATTTTGCTAAGAAATAGTTCCCAATTTTCCTGATATGTTCTTTTTTTTGAAGAATGTTGTTAATATAAATGAGATAAATAAATCAGTCCTAACCTAAACCAGACACTGATGGAACAAAACAAAATTCATAATGTGGCTTCCTCAAACAACAGAGCAGTAAGTGACAATGATCTCAGGAAATATTTCATAACAGAATTAGAAATGATAGCTTGAAAACCACAACAAAATGGAACAATTGCCTTTGTGGGTTTCATATGACCATTATAATAAATGAATCAGTTTCAAGACATCAACAAGGACCCTTAATGCTTTTGTTCACTGCTTCATCTGTTACTCACCTTCACATTAACCGACATAATACCAGCACTTAGCACACATTTAACACTGATTATCATTTGTTATATAATAAACTACAGAATGTTTGTGTACACCTGGATAAGTGAACTTATCCCAGAATTGATATCATGTGGGAGGAAAACTCTTCAGTGGTGTTTTAGGGAGACAGTTGATGGCTTCCTGCCTTAATATGAGGTTGATACAAACTTGATAGAAATAAGAACTATTTCATGTTAGATCACAGTCCAAGGTTGAAAAAGAATGTCTGTGGCTATTGACATGTGGAAGATATTAACTATATCTTGTCTAAACAGAGGCTAACATGTAGAAAATAGAACCATTCATTTATTAGAGCAGACAAAATATGATTAGGTTGCTTTGTAAAGTCATACACTTGTGATGAGGGCTGTTCAGGGTGAGGCAGGGACACCACTTGATAGATATGTTTTGGTGATATCTAATGTCCTTTTTAGCCATTAATTCCCTTCATTAGGAGATCATTCTAAAGAACATCACATGAAAATAAGCCTTGCACCACTCTGAGACCTGTTTTCACAGACACATACACTGCTGTAGCACTTGTCTGCTATATAATAAATACTTCCAGTAAACAAGTTTTTATTTAGTGTACACTAAGCAAACTTGTCTTACAACGGAAAAAAATTGAGTCAGTGGCAAGAAGACCTAGCTGCCAGGATCCGTGATCCCAGATGCGTTAATCTTTGGTTTCCACATGTATAAGAAATGAATAATAATAACTACACATGGTATTATTGATAGGATATAGTGAAAGCACAGATAAAAATCTATGTTGGTAAAAACTACAATGGTTATGAGATACCAAGAACATTGGGTTTTTATTTGATAATTAATGATTTCTTGCAAATTTTCAGAACTTCCAACAACTACACTGATACAAAAATTATCAAATAAGTGCATTGCTTTATTATAGGTATTTTCAAAGGCAAATTATAGTTTCTTAAGTTTACATTGTTAAAATGGTAAGAGATTCAATGATTCTAGAACTTTACCCCACATATAAATATCAAATAACTATGAAAATAAAAATGCTGATTTGTTAGTGGCTTCCCTAAGTCCCTAAAATCCATGGACCCTGAAAGGTATTAATATTCCTACTGTCCCTTGAGCTTTAGAATATCTCCTTCTACAGGAACAATAAACATTCCCTAATCCCCGAAGTGTCCTCATGGCCTCATCCTCACACTGAATAGGCACTGCTACAGCTGATGCATTTTCCCCAATGCAGGCCTTGCATTTGGTGAGGCATCTGGAAAATGTCACAATGGTTACCAAGTGAGAGGAATTATGCAAACATCTGCTGTTCTATTTACAGTCACCTTCATACGCACCCAGACCCTCATGGAGATGACCAGAGCATTAATAGTATCTCGACATGCTTATTTTGATGTTCAGATGCTCATCATTTGAGCCACTCTTCTGTTCCCAGAATTGGAAATGATAAATTGCAAGGCTTAATTTAATTGAACAGGCAAACATTTAAGGGCTATATACAATGCTCTAGGCTCTGTGCTAAGCTTGGGGGATAAATTCAAGACTTCTACCCATCAGAATTTGTTGAAATGTCATGCATGTTCATGTACACACACACAAACATGATACCTAGAGTAAGGTACTTCAAGAAGGCAAAATCAGTGTGAGAGATGATAAGGACATGGATAAAGATAGTGAGGCTGGAGGGAAGGCAAATAATGGTCACAGGTTATAATTATACAATGGGCATAATCACTCTCAATAATAATTACCAAAGTCACCCACACTGATGTAAAAGAAAACAATGGGCATTGTGAATCTATGACTGAGAATTATTCACAAAAGGAGCAGGGTGGTTTCCTTGCACTAGGGAGTGAGGCTATCTCCTTGGGTTATGTATAGAATAATGAACAGTTTCACAGCTACTGTCAGCCCTGCATGTGGCCTTCGATCTAAGTGCTACTCTTGGTGATGAAAACCTCCATTCTTCAGATCCACCCTGAGCTCAGCCATCTTAAGTTCCTGGACTAAGGATGAGTCAATAAAAATGATCACAGCTATTTTAACAACTATTATGGTACATGTTATTGTGGAGAGAAAAGGCACAGAACCAAAGGGAGAGATGACAGTGCTACATAAGAAGGGAAGGAATGTTTCTCTGAAAATTATTTTCTTTTTTTATTGTTATTCTGTTACAATTGTTCCAATATTTCCTCTTTTGCTCCCCTCTGCCTGGCCATCCCCTGTCCCCACAGTCATTGCCCTACAGCATTGTCCATGTCCATTGATCATTCATAGACATTCTTTGACTAATCTCTTCCCCTTCCTCCCACTACTATAAACCTCCCCCACCCCCTCTAATTACTGTCAGTCTGTTCCGTGTTTCTATGTCTCTGGTTCTATTTTGCTTATTAGTTTATTTTGTTCACTAGATTCCTCTTATAAGTGAGACTATATGGTATTTGTCTTTTACTGCCTGGCTTATTTCACCTAGCATAATATTCTCTAGTTCCATCCATGTTGTTGCAAAAGGTAGGAATTCCTTATTTCTTTCTGCTGCATAGAGTTTCATTGTATACATGTACCACAGTTTAATGATCCACTCATCTACTGATGGGCACTTATGCTGTTTCTGGCACTTGGCTATTGTAAATGGCATTGCTGTGAACATAGGGTGCATTAGTTCTTTTGAATTGGTGTTTTGGGATTCATAGGGTATATTCCTGGCAGTAGAATCACAAGGTAAGAAGGCAGTTCTATTTTTAATATTTTGAGGAAATTCCCCACGGTTTTCCTCAGTGGCTGTACCAATCTGCATTTCTACCAACAGTATACTAGGGTTCCATTTTCTCCACATCCTCACCAGAACTTGTTTGTTGATTTATTAATGGTAGTCATTCTTACAGGTGTGAGGTAATAGCTCATTGTGATTTTAATTTGCCTCTCTCTCATGGCTAGTGATGTTGATCACCTTTTCTTAAGTCTATAAGCCATCTGTATATCCTCCTTGGAGAAGTGTCTATTCAGGTCCTTTACCCAAACTAGACCACCAAATTATATCATTCACCAGAATAAACTCAAAATAGTTAAAAGACTTAACTATAAGTCATGATAGCATAAAATTCCTAGTGGAAAAAATAGGCAGTATATTTCAGAAATCCCACCTTGCAATATTTTTGCTGATATATTTCCTAAGGTAGGGGGAGTAAAGGAAAAAATAAACAAATGAGACCACATCAAATGAAAAGCTCCTGCATGACCAAAAAACCTTCATCAAAATGAAAATGGAACCAACTGTATGGAGCACATACTTATCAATGGTACATTGGACGAGGGTTTAATCTCCAAAATATTTAAAGAACTCATATAACTCAGCACCAGGAAGACAAACCAATGAGAATTATTTCCTATGAGAGAAGAAAATAGCTTTAGAAGATTAACAACTCACAGGAAAACATGGCCTCCCTCAAGTTAACAAAGGGAAAATCAAGAAGAGAATTCTCATGTGCAGGTAGAGGAGGCTGTGAAATGGCTGTGACAAAGTGCACAGGAAAGTCCGGACTGGCCATGTCTAAGCAAGATGACCAACCCACAGTCCATAGTGACAAAGAGGATACATTTGGTCTTCATCCCTTTCCCCAGATGCTAACACAGATCTGGGAACAGAATAAAAGATAAGTGAAGAGAAATACCAGAATGTGGCCTACAACTCTGACTCAGCTGTTGGGGGTGGTAGTTGGTATGAGACGAGCTGGAAGACAAGATGCCCCTTTCTAGTCCTCATGGCTCTTCCATTGCTGGCATTTATTACTCTACCCTGCAAATCCAAGTTGAAAATTTCCATCTTATTGGCATTAGCAATAGTTTCATTTAGTCTCTTGGCCTCTTTGCTGAATGTTTTAAGGGGCTTCTCTCTTTTCTTCTAGGCCCCATCCCCAGGTTCTCAGCAGTGGCTGAATCAAGATTCAAATTCATGTCTGTTCACTCAGACCTCTCTGCTCCCTTCTTTGGACCATCACCTTCCTGGAGTGAAAAATGAGGATGCACTTGAACAACAGTTCTTCCAACTGGGATAGAAAATGCCGTCTCACGTGCTGCAACCATGGACCCACCTTCTCTTCTCCTGGGAGCTCAAAGTTCTCCTCTGAATACTTCAGCTAAATCTTAGTGAAATGGGACCATAAGTTATTTGAAAGAACCTACAGGCATTTTCTCTGGCCAGAACTCAGTTTGAAGCTCAACCTTTCTATTTTTAATGATTGTGCCTCCTAGTTACCTTCCCTGTCATAATCTACATTGTTGGCAGGTACATAAAAGAGGAACTGATTCATAAAAGAGGGGGGACCCTTTTAAAACCCTCCTTGGGATTCTCTTCACAGAACCAGCTTAGTTTAAAAAAAATAGTGAGGTTTTAGCCTTTGTTTTAGGTTTGTATTTGTTTGGCCACTTGTCTTCAAAGGAGAACAGGCAGGTAGGACACTGTGACTATTTACTGATGTAATAACCATGATCCAAGAGAAATGTTTGTTCTTCATTAAAAAAAAACACACAAAAACAACTTAACAGAGGTGAAAGACTAATACCATACGATCTCACCTATAAGTGGAACCTAATCCACAAATCAAGCAAACAAGCAAAATATAACCAGAGACATTGAAATAATGAAAAAACTGACAATAACCAGAGGGAAGAGGGGAGGGGGATAATGGGGGAAATAGGGGGAGGGCCTCAAGGAACATGTGTAAAGAACACATGTACACAACCAGAAGGGGTAGGCTTGAGGGTAGGAGGTGGGGATGGATGGGGCATAGAGGAAGTGGTGGTGGGGGGAGAGGAAACAACTGTATTTGAATAACAATAAAATAATTTAAAAAATAACAGTAGATCTTTTAAAAATATTAAATGGGAAAATTAAGGCCCATTTTAAAGTTTATCTTTTTAGGAACTTCTGGGCAAGATGAAGGCATAGGTAGATACACTTTGCATCCTCACAGAACCAAAAGAAGGACAACAACAAATTTTAAAACAAACAAACAAAAAAAACAACAACCAGAACTGCCAGAAAATTGAACTGTGTGGAAGTCTGGCAACCAAGGAGTTAAAGGAGAAAGATTCATCCAGACTGATAGGAGGGTCAGAGATGGAGATGGTGAGCTGGGGCAGAGGAGATGAGGCAAGGTGGCAGCCAGAGGACTGGGCAGATGAGACAGCAGCTGGCAATCCCTAATTTGCATGCAGATAAACTGGAAGGAACAACAAGGGAACGACACAGACCTCGCAACCCAGGGTTCCAGTGTGGGAAAATAAAACCTCAAAACCTATGGATATAAAAACCTGTGCGGGTTGCAGCAGTGGGAGAAGTGACCAGCCTCACAGGACAGTTCACTGGAGGAGCTCTCAGGGTCCTAGAATGTATACAAACCCACCCACCTAGGAATGAGCACCAAAAGGGCCCAATTTGCTTATGGGTAGTGGGGAAAATGATTGAAAGCCACAGAGAGCTGACTAAATGATATTGCTCCCTCCAAGACTGCTACCCCACATACTGTGCCACAAAACAGCATATGGGTTGCCCTACCCTGGCAAATACCTAAGGTTCTGCCCCTTACAATGTAGCTGGCATGCCAGAGACAAAAAAATATGGCCCACACGAAAGAACAGATCAAAGCTCCAAAAATAGAATTAAGCGTGAAGAGATAGCCAACTTATAAGATTCAGAGTTCAAAACACAGGTACTCTGGATGCTCACAGAAATGGCTGAGTAAGGTCACAAAATACGGGAAAAAATGAAAGCTCTGTAAAGTGAAATAAAGGTAAATACACAGGAAACCAACAGTGAAGGGAAGAAAACTGGGATTCAAATCAACAATTTGGAGCAGAAGAAATAAACATTCAACCAGAACAGAGTGAAGAAACAAGAATTCAAAAAAATGAGGAGAAGCTTAGGAACCACTGGGACAACTTTAAATGCTCCAAAATCCAAATCATTGGGGTACCTGAAAGAGAAGAGGAAGAGCAAGAAAATTGAAAACTTATTTGAAAAAATAATGGAGAACTTCCCCAATCTGGCAAAGGAAATAGACTTCCAGGAAGTCCAGGAAGCTCAGAGAGACCCAAAGAAGTTGGACCCAAGGAAACACACACCAAGGCACATAATCATTACATTACCCAAGATTAAAGAGAAGCAGAGAATCTTAAAAGCAGCAAGAGAAAAGGGGGAGTTACCTGCAAAGGAGTCCCCATAAGACTATCAGCTGCTTTCTCAAACGAAACCTTACAGGCAAGAAGAGGCTGGAAAGAAGTATTCAAAGCCATTTAACCATTTTTCAATTGGATTGTTTGCCTTCCTGGGGTGGAGTTATGTGAGTTCTTTACATATTTTAGAGATCAAACCCTTGTCCAATGTATCATTGGCAAATATATTTTCCTATATGGTTCATTCCTTTTTCATTCTGCTGATGTTTTCTTTAGCTGTTCAGAAGCTTCTGATTTTGATGAAGTCCCCCCTTTTTTTTTAGTCTTTCCTCTATGTCTCTTGCTCTAGGGGACATATTAGTGAAAATATTATTGCATGGAATATCTGAGGTTGTCTTGACTATGTTCCCCTCTAGGACTTTTATGGTGTTGTGACCTATATTTAAGTCTTGAAGCCAAGGGCCTACATCTAAGATTACTCTATCCAGCAAAGCTATTATTTAGATTGGAAGGGCAGATAAAGGGCTTCCCAGATAAGATAAAGTTAAAGGAGTTCATCACCAAGACCTTATTATATGAAATGTTAAAGAGACTTATCTTAGGAGAAGAAGAAGATCAAAACTATGAACAGTAAAATGTCAACAAACTCACAACTATCAACAAATGAACCTAAAAACAAAAACAAACTAATCAAGCTGCTAGAACAGGAACAGAATCACAGAAATGGAGATCACATGGAGGGTTATCAGCAGGGAGGGGTGGGGGGAGAAAGGGAGAAAAGGCACAGGAAATGAGAAGCATAATTGGTAGATACAAAATAGACAGAGGGAGGTTAAGAATACTATACAAAATGCAGAAGCCAAAGAACATATATGTACAACCCATGGACATGAAATAAGTGGGAGCAGGATGCCGGTGGGAAGGGGTGTGCAGAGCAAAGGGGAATAAAGGGGAGAAAAATGAAAAGAAAAAAAATAAAGTTTATCTTTTAAATTTTTAAATTAAATTTATTTTTCAATTACAGTTTACATTTCATATTACTTTGTAGTAGTGTAAGGTATACAACATAGTGGTTAGACAATCAAACACTGTACAAAGTGTTTCCCTTACATTTCAGTACCCACCTGGTACCATATATAGTTATTACAATAATATTGACTATCATCCCCATGCTGTACTTTACACTCCTGTGACTATTTTTCTATCAAATTGTAACTCTTAATTCCTTCACCTTTTCTACCTAGTCTCCCATCCCTACTCTCCTCTGGCAATCATCAGCCTGTTCTATGCATCTATGAGTCTGTTCTATTTTGTTTGTTCATTTATTTTGTTCTTTGGATTCCACTTATAAGTGAAACTAAATGGCATTTACCTTTCTCTGATGGACTTATTTCACTTAGTATAATACCCTCTACGTCCATATATGCAGTCACCAATGGTAAGATTTTATTATTTTGGTAGAGTAATCCATTGTTTAAATGTATCACAGTTCTTTTTTTTTTATCCATTGATTTACTGATAGGTCCGTGGGTTGGTTCCATATCTTGGCTATTGTATATAACGGTGCAATGAACACGTTTTGAGTTTCTTTGGGTATACATCCAGAAGTGAAATTGCTGGGTAAAAAGGCAATTAAATTTTAATTGTTTTTTGAAAAATCTCCATTCTGTTTTTCTCAGTGGCTGCACCAATCTGCATTCCTACCAACAGTGCACAAGAGTTTCTTTTTCTCCACATTCTCAGCAACACTTGTTTGTTGATTTATTGATGATAACCACTCTGACAGTTGCAAGATGATATCTTATAGTGGTTTTCACATGTATTTATCTAATGATTAGTGGAACTGAGCATCTTTTCATATATCTATAGATCATCTGTATATCCTCTTTTGAAAACTATTTATTCAGGTCCTTTGCCCATCCCTTAACCTGGTTATTGGTGTTTTTGATGTTGAGTTGTATGAGTTCCTTATAGATGTTGGATATTACCCCTTATGAGATTGTATCATTGCTGAATATCTTCTCCCACTAAGTAGGCTGTCTTTGCATTTTGTTGATGGTTTCCTTTGATATGCAAAAATTTTTGGTTTGATGCAGACACATTTGTTCATTTTTCTTTTATTTTCTGTGCCTGAAGAGATATATCAAAAAATATATTGCTAAAGAAATACCAGAGAGTTTACTATCTATGGGGCTTTGTTTTTTTGAGTTTTATGCTTTTGAGTCTTACATTTAAGTTTTTAATCCATTTTAAGTTTATTCTTATATATGGAGTAAGAAAATGTTATGGTTTTATTTTTTACATGTACCTGTTCTATTTTACCAATGCCATTTATTGAATAGACTGTCTTTATTCACTGTGTATTCTTACATTCTTTTTCAAATACTAATTGATGGTATAGGTGTGGGTTATTTCTGGACTTACTATTCTGTACCATTGATCTATATGACTGTACTTATACCCCTAGGGGGCTGCTTTGATCATGGTACCCTTATAGTAGAATTTTATACCAGGCAGTATGATACTTACAACTTTTTTTTTTTTTAAGATTGCTGTGGCTATTTAGGGTATTTTGTGGTTCCATATACATTTTTGGGATATCTATTCCACTTCTGTGAAAAACACCATGGGTATTTTAATAGGAATTGCATTAAATCTAAAAATTTCTCTGGGTAGTATGGACATTTTAATGATGTTGGTTCCTCCTATCCATGAGCACAGTATATGCTTCCATTTATTTATAACTCTTCAATTTCTTTATTCAGTATCTTATAATTTTCTGAGTACAGGTGTTTTACCTGCTTGGTTAAATTTATTCCCAGGTATTTTAATTTTATGATTCAGTCATAAATGGGATTGTTTCTCAGTTTCCCTTTCTAATAGTTCATTACTGTATAAAGTAGTATAAAGTTGCAACTGATTTCTGAGAATTTATTTTGCATGTCTCTACTTTACTGAATTCATTTATCAGTTCCAGCAGTTCTTTGGTGGAATGTTTAGGTTTTCTTTTCTTTTTCTGTTTTATTTGTATTTATTTATTTATTTATACATTTCTTATTGTTGTTCAAGTACAGTTTTGTCCATTTCCCCCTACCACTCCCACCTCCCACCACCCTTGACCCCACCCCCTTTGATTTTGTCCTTGAGTCCACCATATATATTCCTTTACCTCCCTTCCCCTGTTTATGTTTACCCCTCCCCTCTCTCCTTCAGTTTGTTCTTCACTTCAATGTCTCTGGTTACATTTAAATTGATTGTTTGTTTTGTCGATTAGTCTCCACTTATAGGTGAAACCATATAGTATTTGTCTTTTATCATATGGCTTATTTCACTTAGCATAATGCTCTCCAGATCCATCCATGCTGTTGTGAATGGTAGGAACCCTTTCTTTCTTTCTTCTGTGTAGTATTCCATTGTATAAATGGACCACAGTTTTTTGATCCACTCATTTACTGATGGGCACCTAGGTTTCTTCCAACACTTGGTTATTGTAAATTGTGCTGCTATGAACATTGGTGTGCATAAGCTCTTTTGAATTGGAGTTTTGGGGTTCTTAGGGTATAATCCCAGCAGTGGCATCACTGGGTCAAAACGCAGTTCTATTTTTAGGTTTTTGAGGTTTCCATAGTGGCTGCACCAGTCTACATTCCCACTAACAGTGTACCATTTTCTCCACAACTTCATGAACACTTGTTTGTTGATTTGGTTATGATGACCATTCTGTCTGGTGTGAATTAGTATCTCATTGTGGTTTTAATTTGTATCTGTTTGATAGCTAGTGATGCTGAACATTCTTTCATGTGTCTCTGGGCCCTGTGTATGTCCTCCTTGGGGAAGAATCTGTTCAGGTTGTTTACCCAATTTTTAATGGGATCATTTGTCTTCCTGGAGTAGAGTCATGTGTGTTCCTTATATATTTTGGAGATCAAACCATTGTCTGAGGTATATTTGGAAAATATGTTTTCCCATAAGGTTGGTTCCCTTTTCATTTTGCTGATGTTTTCTTTAGCCATGTAGAAGCTGCTTATTTTGATGAAGCTTCATTTGTTCATTCTTTCATTTATGTCTCTTGCTCTAGCAGAAAATATTGTTGGGTGGGATATCTGAGATTTTCTTGCCTATGTTCTTCTCTAGGACTTTTATGGTGTTACAACTTATAGTTAAGTCTTTTATCCACCTTGAGTTAATTTTTGTGTATGGTGTAAGTTTGTGGTTGAGTGTCAATTTTTTGCATGTAGCTGTCCAGATCTCCAACACCATTTGCTGAAGAGGTTATTTTTACTCCATTTTATGCTTCTGCCCACTCTGTCAAATATTAATTGACCATAGAGACTTGGGTTTATTTCTTGGTTCTCTATTCTGTTCTTTTGATCTATTTGTCTGTTCTTATGCCAGTGCCAGATTGTTTTGATTACATTCAACTTGTAGTATAGTTTGATATTGGGTATTGTGATCCGTTTGACTTTGTTCTTCTTTCTAAAAATTGCTGTGGCTACTCAGGGTCATTTGTGGTTCCATATAAATTTTTGGAATGTTTGTTCTATATCTGTAAAATATGTCATTGGTTTTAATAGCATTGCATTGAATCTTTAAATTGCTTTTGTTAGTATGGACATTTCGATGACATTAATTCTTCTGATCCATGAATATGGTATATGCTTACATTTATTTGTATCTTCCTTAATTTCATCAGTGTTTGTAGTTTTCTGAGTGCAAATCTTTTACATATCAGACCCTTGCCTGATGTAGCATCGACACATATATTTTCTCATACGGTTGGTTCCTTTTTCATTTTGCTGATGTTTTGTTTAGCTGTGCACAGACTTTTTATATTGATTCCTGAAGAAGTTAGAAACATTTTAAAATAAACAACCTAAGACTACATCTACAAGAACTGTAGGAACAACAACAAGAAAAGCCCTGAGCAATTAGAAGGAATGAAATAACCAAGGTCAGAGCAGAATTAAACAATAACATAGAAACTAAACAAAAAATTCAAAGGATCACTAACTCCAGGAGCCGGTTCTTTGAAAAGATAAACACAACCCACAAGCCTTTAAGCAGACTCATCAGGAAAAAAAAGGGAGAGGACCCAAGTTAATAAAATCAGAAATGAAAGAGGAGAGATCACAACTGATACCACAGAAATACAAAGGATTGTAAGAAGCTACTATGAACAACTATATGCCAAGAAATTTGAAAACTTTCGTAAAATAGACAAATTCCTGGAATAATATAATTTTCCAAAACTGAATGCAGAAGAAACAGAAAGCGTGAACAGACTGATAACAGCTGGTGAAATTGAAGCAGTAATCAAAAAACTACTGGCACCTAAAAGGCCTGGACTGGATGGCCTCGTAGGAGAATTTTACAAAATATTTAAGGAAGAACTAACTCTTATCCTTCCCAGAATATTCCAAAAAATTCAAAAAGAGGGAAGACTCCCAAACTCTTTTTATGAAGCTGGGATCACCCTAATCCCAAAACCAGATAAAGACACCACAAGGAAAGAAAACCACAGGCCAATCAATGTCGCTGATGAAGGTAGACACTAAAATCCATTAACAATTCTTGTAATACTGGTTTAATGGTGATAAATTATTTTTAATTTTTCTTGTCTTGGAGCTCTTTCATTCCTGTTGAATTTTGAATAAGAGCTTTGTTGAATAAAATAGTCTTGGTTGTAGACTCTCACTTTTCTTCACTTTGAATATTTCCTCCCAGTCCCTTCTTGCCTAAAATGTTTCTGACTGACAGTGTATGGATAAATATCTTGTAGGTAAATAACTGTCATTATCTTGATGCTTTTTATATTTTCTCTTTGTTTTTAACTTTTGACATTTTAATTTTGATGTATTTTTATGTGGGGCACTTTGAGTTGACCTTGCTTGGGACTCTGTGTGCTTCCTGGATTTGTTTGTCTTTCTCCACCAGTTAGGGAAATTTTCAGTCATTATTTCTTCAAATAGTTTCTCTATCCCTTGCTCTTTATCTTCTCCTTCTGAAGCCCCTATGATGTAGATGTTGTTATGCTTTACGTTATCACAGAATTTCCTTAAACTATTTTCATTTAAAAATATTTTTCCTTTTGCTTGTATGTTTGGGTGTTTTATGTTACTTTGTTTTTCAAATTGTTGATTTGATCTTCTGCTTCAGCTCATCTGTTGTTAATTGCTCCCAGTGTATTCTTCATTTCAAGTATTGTATTCTGCATTTTTGACTGGTTCTTTTTATATTTTTTTATGTCTAATTTTATACTTATTACCTCTTTAAGTTCTCACTAACTTCTTTCTTCCCTTAAGTTCCTTATGCTTTATTATAACCATTGTTTTGAACTCTGTATCTGGTAGATTGATTGCATATATTTTGTTTAGTTTTTTTCTGGATTTCCCCTGTGGTTTCATCTAGGGCATGTTGCCTTGTCTCCTTATTTTGGCTGCCTCTCTGTAATTGTTTCTGTGTTAAGTAGATCTGTTATATCTCTTAGTCTTTAGGGGAGTTTTATGTAGTAGGTGTCCTTTGGGGCCCAGTTGCAGAGTCTCCTTATTCCCTTCAGATAGGTGCTCTAGGAATATCCATTGTGTGAGTTCTTTGAGCTCTCTTATTGTAGTTGAGTCTTGATTTCTCTTGGCTCATCTGTGGGGTTGACCATCAGGCTGATAGAATGTGAAGAATGACCCTGACTGCAATGACTGATCCCATGAAGCTGAACTCACACAAGCAGTGTATGGTGCCTGCTGAGAGATCCCTTTAGGTGTTAACTGGTGAAGCTAATTGGATTGTTGTTTGATGTAGTCTGAAGCTCTTCCCCAGCTATGTTGATTCTGAATTTCGTTGGGAATAACTTCAATGAAGGTCAATATCAGGCACTGCCTGTGATCAGTCTTGAGCTATTTGTCAAGAGCTACAAAATGATCAACAGTTGTTGCCTGCCTCTGCTAGGACTGTGTGGTCGGAGGACCAAAGTGTGTAACAAGGCTGACTTTCACAAATGTTGAGCCTGGGGAAGGATATTAAAAGACCCAAGGAATCCCACAATTTACTTCTACTTTCTAGCTGCCTGTTAGGCTAAGTCACTGAAAAAGCTTTGGTGATATGCAAGTCGCGAGAGGTAAGTTGTTGTGAGTCATGAGGTAGGGGAGAGTTGCGTTATCTGGTTGACCAGATTCAAACATTGTGCCTGTACTGGTCCTGTGGCTAATGAACAAAAGTGTCAGGGTACATTAAGGCCAGTTGCCATCCATCTGGGGCCTGTGGACCTTTGAGGTGAGTCAAGATCTCAGAGTATTCAGGGTGAGGTTAGTAGGTTTTGTCAGCCTAAAACACATTAAGATTTGGCCATGCAGAGGAAGGGCTTTGCACAGGAAGTGTGACATTGGTTGGGGGGTAGGAGGGGTAAATGGACCTTTCTCTAGAACTACACAACTCAGTCTCTCCCTTTTGTCTCCCTTGAGTCTGACCGTACCTCCTTGAGAGCATTCCAATAAAGACTGTACTGTGGGCCTAGGCTGTCTACAGTTAGCTGATTCCTCCACAGGGTGCAGAGTGATTTTGGCAGGATTGGCCCACAGGGAGTCAGGAGAGTGGGGCTAGTATTTTCTCAGGCTAATACTGCATGGAGGGGAGTCTCTTACTCAGGAAAAAATCACCTGGGGGGGGTGTGAAAGAAGGACTGAGCACAGAGACCCTAGTAGCTGTCCCTTCAGATGTCTCTCTAAAGCCACATAATACAATTTCTTCCTGTATAACTCCAGTCCACTCCGAGCTGCTGTCCTTTTGCTGGATCTCAGGGCAAGTGGTCCCAAACAAGATTTTCTCTGCTAGCCCTTTAAGAGAGTACCTGGGTTTCTAGCAGTCTCCAGTTTCACCCTCAAGGATTAAATCCCTGTGATTTTCACAGCCGTATGCTATGTGGGTTCCTCTTCACAGCACTGGTACTCTAGGCTGGGAAGGTAATTGTGAAATTGAGGCCCCTTACTCCTTGGGGGAAACTCTGTATCTGATATGTCCTTCTGTATCCTCAACGGTTGCATGTGGGTTTGAGGCCAGGACATTTTGTGTCTCACCCTTCCTACCAGTCTCAATGTGGCTTCTGTAAGTCTTTGTTTATAAGACTTCTGTTCAGCTAGTCTTTATCTGTTTACTTAGGTTGATTGTTGCATAATTTAGTTGTAATTTCAATTCAGTCCTGGGAGTAGGTAAGTGTAAATACCACCTACTCCACTGCCAGCTTGGATCTCTCATATCTTTGCTCTTTCATTTTAGAAATAGAAGCTCCTAAGGCTCCATGTTTTTTACAGCAGTGGAAGATCAGCTTAATGGCTCAGGACCCTTGACAGTGCAAAGAAGTGGCACAGCCTGCCCTCTCAAGATCTGTGCAAGTGGAACTGTCAGGCTAATGCTTCATCAGTGTCCTGATTGCCTTCTGACTCATCATTGAGTTACCTAAATTAGCCTACTGACTTCACCCTTGGGAAATGGTTTATCTAACTTCTTCAGGCCCAAACATCATTTGCAGAGAGAATGGGACAGCTGAGTACCTCTCCAAGGGACCTCCTGTTCCCCAGGTTCCTCCAGACACCCTAAACCTCCCTTTCCATCTGGAAGCCAACCCTCAGCTCACTTCCTTGCACTGTCATCTGTAGGGGATGCACAGGGTGGGATCGTACCTCCAGGTCCTTCCTGGGGGTGTGGAAGGTTATTTCAACTTTAACAATGGGCTCTTTCTGCAGAATTCTCCAGACTGTGTAAAGGAGGGTTCTCCTTTTAAAAGAAAAATGTGCTGTTCTCTGATGTGTTCCACACATATAAATTTCTGCCTCAGGCACCCATCTGACTATACCGAGACTCTCACAGTGCTTAGAAGAAACCTGCCATTAAGGATTACACATGAGTCTGGGATGTGCCTGATGAAGACCAAGATAATAAGGGATATTTACATATTTTGTTGGTAGAAGATTGTGTGAATTGAGTCAGGAGGAGGGAATCAAGCAGAAGTTTGCTTTCTGTGTTTTGCCTCAGGGAACAGAGAAGACACATAGGGTATGTGAGAGAGAACAGAAGGTTGACTTGTCCTGATCTTTACTTGGGGCTTCAGGAGGCAACTACCATGCAAATCAACGTACCCCAGAGAAAGGTCTCACTGGATTTCTTGTCCACCCTTGGACTCCTGTTTGGGTGAACACAGAGTTGAGAGCCAGAAGACCTGCCATAGGAAAAGCAGTTACTGAGCTTCAGTGGTTGGCGATCAACCCTCTGGTCCAGGTGAGACAGAGGGTCGAACATGTCATAGGGATGATTTGTGGTCAGCCAGATCATCAGAGAGGGAAGGGTGGGCCCAAGTGAGCTCAGGAATTCTAGACTTCTATTTCAGCTACTATACATGCAGCTTGTACCTAGCACTGGGCAAACAACTATTTCAGACACTACAATTGTTGCTTGGTAGTTGGGCATTAGGTTCTCAAACTTATTACCTTCTCTTTACTGCTATAAGACCATGTGGCTCCTCCACCTACACACCAGAGACTCTCTTGGAGAGGAGCTGAGAGGATGATAAGAATAAGAGTAGTTGAGCAGTAACTCTCAGAAGTCTGTGTATTATTACCCTGAGGGGGACTGATACTCTGGAGTAAAAAAATATGGACATATTCTGACTGATGAACTGAGGTTTTCACTTGCAGACCCTTCTACATTTTACATTTTACTAATTTATTTTATGTCTATTTTTTCTAACATTTTGAGAGAAAAGGAAAAGGGAAGGTCAAAATGACAATTACTAGAAACTATCCAGAAGCTTATATTGACTTACTCTCTTTGGTGCTTTGTTTCCCTAACAATGCTTGGAGGAGGAAGAAATAGTCTGAGTTCACCTTCAGAGCTCCTTAGGAGCCAGACATGCTAGTGGTCAGTGTCCTTGGGACATCAACAGCATGTTCATTCACTCATTTGCTCATTAACATGGTGAAAACCTCTTGCTTTCTACATGTAACACATGAGATCCAGGCAGAGGCCTTTTCTCTCTCTCTCAAATAATCTGCCCACATAACAAAGATGATAACTAGGATCAAGGCCTGTAGACCAAGGTCAAGCCTGACTACCTAATGTCTTTCTTGCTCACTTCTTCTGCACTTTGGGGCTGGAGTGAGTAGAGGCTTGATTTTTCTGGCCTGGATGGCGTGGGAGGAAGCAATGGGGGTTAGGGCCCAGGCGAGTCTTTTATTCCTCCAGATAGGTCTTCTTGTCTAGCACTTATAGAAGGTGTGCATCAGGGAGTGAGGGGCAAAGCACAACAGGCAATTAAATATTATTATTATTTTCCCCATTTTACTTGTTATTTGGGTGTATTTACCTCTCTGAGCAACCTTATGGGGCAGGATACGTGTGTTACTGGTTATCATCTATTAGTACCATAAGCCATGCCACCATTTCAGAATCTTAGATCTGTTTATACCCTTTACCTGGCTGGCATGTGTGATTATTTTCCTAGAAAGGCAAAATTCAGTGTGCTCAAAATCCAGAGCTAAGAACACAGAGCTCAGAGCTGGGAGGCTTTCTCTGAGGTCTGTCTTCTCAATTGTCTCCTAAGGTAGGTCACTTATACTTTCTTTGATTTGGTTTTTCTCATCTTAAATATTATCTATTACTATGACTGTGAAAATAGGAATAAATAATAGGTGCAGGAACCAAACAACTAGAAAAGCTTGTGGTGTAAAATATAACTAGTAAAAAGACATACAAGTCAGGTCATTTACCAGTTGTAATTGCCTGTGGGAATAGGCAGGTATGAAGAGAGGATCAGAAGGAGGTAGTGGTGGTTAGATAAGGCAGGTCTCTGCTGTTGAACAGGCCCAATTCCTGTGGATTCCCAGTGAAAGAATTGATCAGCATCCCAGCAAACAAGCCTGGAGTGAGGCTGCTCCCCTGGCCAAAGTTTTCTGATCTCTGGCTTTCTGTTTCAGGTGCTTCCTAGTCAGACAAAAAATGACCTCAGATTTTGGGAAACCTGGTATTTTCAAGATGGTGGTATGGTAGGTGGATCTTGTGTTTACCTCCTCCCAGAAACAAAGTGGAAATACAAATAAATTTAGAAACAATCACCCTGAATGGTCAACTGAAGACTGACTGAAGAGAAGTTTTATAACCAAGGATCTGCAGCAGCCACATTGAGACTGGTAGGAAGGACAGAGAAGTGAAAGGGACTGGTCTTGCTCCCACAGGAGTTGGCTAAGATCCCAGATGGATGTCTCAGCTGCAGAGGTTTCCCCTGAGAGGTATGGGGTCCAAACACCAGGCCAGGCTCCCAAGCTCAGATCACCAGGCCTAGGAAGAAACATCCACAACATATCATACTGTGGAAAGTGCAAGGGTTTCTACCTGCCAAGGAGTGGCAGAGTCCACTGGAGACACTGACACTGCTCTTAAAGGACCAACACACAAAATTCCATTTGTAGCCACTGAACCTGAGCTCCAGCAAAAGGAAGGTGGTGCAGATTGGAGTTACCTGAAGAGAGTCTGAATTTTGTGGCCTTGGGGAGAGACAGGGTGGGCCAGCCACCAGGATACTGGTGCTGAGTCATCCTCAGATACTGCAGTAGCCATCTTTCCTGAACAGAGCAATGTCAGCCTGGGGGAAGAAAATTACCCTATCCTCTGGAATGCCTCCTGCTTCTCCTGGCAGATCTTAAGCTTGGCTGAGAAGCCAGCAGCATATGAGGGGCTAGGGAGTCTGGGGAAACTCAGTCACTGGCTTTGTGTGGGGCCATTCCTCCCACTTTCCTTTGAACTTGATGGGTACTTTGTCCTCATAAAAGGTCCTATAGAACCGTCCTCCTGTTTTCTGGTAGACCCAACCTCTGGGCTTGGGAAGTAGTACCACCCTCCTGACTACTAGGCTCCACACTGCTGAGGTCAGGGAAAGACCTGGCATAGACTCAGTCATGGGGTTCTGGGGCTGGGGATCATATCCACTATCTTCCCTGAAGCTGAAATGATACCTCCCCTTCACAAGAGATCTAGTAGCCCCATCCTCTTGATCCTGCCAGAGGCTCTATCAGTGACTGACTCTGGCTGGCAGCTGGTGGGTGGAGGCAGAAAAAGGCAGATTCTGGGTGCCTTGGGACATTTGCTGGACCACTCCTGGGCCTGGTGCTGGTGAAAGCTGACCATGGAGTGCAGTTTGGTCCTTCCCATGTTCAGCCAGGTACAGCAGAGCCAGCCACAAACTGTGGTTACCTTCAAGCTGGTTGCAGTGGGCCAGGCACATACAGTGTCTGACATTGGTTTGGATCAGAGCTCCACTTAAAGAATCAACATGGAAACTGGCCAGCATCAGACAACATTGGAGCTGGATCCAACAAACTTCACAAACAGCATATCAAAAGGGAGATTGAAACGGGTACTAAATTCTACTGAGACAAATTTCGTTTTCTCTTTTTAATTTTTTTTGCTTTTTCTTGCTATTTATTGTCTTCTTTTCTGGATTTCATTTCTTTTTTTCCCCCTTCTAGTTTACTTATTTGTTTTTATTCCCTTTTTCCTTCCTTATTCATTTTCATCATCAAATTTTTAAATTTATATTTTATATTATTTTAAATTTCACTTTTTAATTTTAATTGTTTTTATTAATTAATTAATATATTTATTTTGGATCAGTGCCAGCATAGCAGTTCACAGGCTATGTTTGGGATTGAGCATCATAGTCAGCCAGCCTGAGTGTTGATTCCATGTGCTAATGGGTCAACAAAAATCAAGACTTAATTAAAACAGGAGGGACCCCAAAAGCCAAAAAGATAATATTCTTATGGCACCTAACTCAGTCTATCAATGAGACAACACCACTGGGTCCCATAAAACACCTACCACATAAGGCCACCACAAGAAAAATGAGAGTCAGAGCAGATATATCTAATACATAGAAACAAATACAAAGAGACAACCAAAATGGGAGAAAAAGAAACAGACCCCAAACAAAAAATGAAGAAATTTCCAGAAAAAAGCACCGAAACAAAATTGAGTCAAGCAAAATATCTAATATGGAGTTCAAAGTAATGGTTAAAAGGATTTAAAGGAACTTAAAGAACTACAACAGCATAAGACAGCACATAGAAACCATGAAAAACAGCCAGATGAAAATGAAAAATACCATATCTAATATCAAGAGTATCCCTATAAACAAAGCCCAAAGTGAATAGAAGGAAGGAAATAATAAAGATTAAAGAAGAAATTTTAAAAAATAGAATCTAAAAGAATGATACAAATTATCAATGAAACTGAGTTTGTTCTTTGAAAAGATAAACAAAATTGAAAATCTTTAACCAGACTCATTGAGACAAAAAGAGAGAGGAGACAAATAAACACAAGCAAAAATGACAGAGGAGAAGTAACACCTGACACCACACAAATACAAAGGATTGTAAGAAAATATTATGAACAACTATATGCCAACAAATTGGACAATCTTGAATAAATGGATAAATGTCTAGAATCACACAATTTTCACAAACAAAATCAGGAAGAGTGACAGAATCTGAATGAACAGATTACAGCTGTCCATTACAAGTGAAATTGAAGTAGTAATCAAAAACTCCCCACAAATCAAAATCCTGGGCTGGTTGATATCACAGGTGAATTTTACTAAACATTTAAAAAAGAACTAACACCTATTCCAAAAATTTAAGAGGAGAGAAGACTCCCAAGCTCATTTTACAAGACCAGAAATAATCTAATTATAAAACTAGGTAAAGACACTACAAAGAAAGAAAATTGTAGGCCAATATCCCTGATGAACATAGATGCCAAAATCCTCAACAAAATATTAGTAAACTCGATATACCAATACATTAAAAAGATCAACAACTGTAATAGCATACTCAATAAAATATACAAAAAAAATCATATAGCATGGTCAAATAGGATCTATCTGACGATGCAAGATCAGTACAATATTAGCAAATCAGTAAACTTGACACATTACATTAAAAAATAGATGAAAATCAAATGATCATATCGATAGATGCAGAAAAAGAATTTGATAAAAGTAAGGCATCCATTGATGATAAAAACTTGCAGCAAAGTGAGAATACAGGGAACATCTCTCAATTTAATAAAAGTCATCTATGACAAGCTCACAGACAACATCATATTCAATAGGTAAAATCTGAAAGTGTTTCACTTAAGATCAGGAATAAGACAGGTATGTCTGCCTTCATCACTCTTATTCAACATAGTACTAGAAGTACTAGCAAGGCAATCAGACAAATAATAATAAAAATTAAAAATTAAAATAAAAAATGAGAAATAAAGGGCATCCAAATTGGAAAGGAGGAAATAAAACTGTTATTGTTTGTGGATGACATAAAAACCCTAATGACTCCGCCAAAAAACTTCTAGATCTAATGAATTTGGTAAAATAGCATGATACAAAGCTTATATTCAGAAATCGGTGACTTTTCTATACAGCAATAATGAACTATCAGAAGGAGAAACTAATAACAATTCCATGTACTCTTGTAACAACAACACTACCACTACCAGCCTCCTAGGAATAAATTTAACCAAGGAAGTAGAAGACTGTTGCTTGGAAAATTATAATGCATTAAAGAAAGAAAATAAGGAAAATGCAAATAAGTGGGAGCATATACCATATTCATGGACTGAAAGAAGTAACATCATTAAAATGCCCATACTACCCAAAGCAATCAATAGATGACATGAAATTTCTATTAAAATACCAATGGCATATTTCAGAGATCTAGAACAAATATTCCAAAAATTTATATGGAATGGAAAAAAGGTCCCAATAGCCTCAGCAGTCTTGAGAAAGAGGAACAAAGTTGGAGGGATCATAATACCTAATATCAAGCTATACTACAAGGCCAATGTAATCAAAGCAGTCTGGCACTGGCATAAGACCAGGCATATAGATTGATGGAACAGAAAAGAGAGCCCAGAAATTGACCCACACTTATGTGGTCAATTAATATTTGACAAAGGAGGCGAGAGAATGCAATAAAATAAAAACAGTCTCTTCAATAAATGGTGTTTGGAAAATTGGATAAGTACATGAAGAAAAATGGAACTAGATCACCAACTTACACCATACACGTATACAAGAATAAACTGAAAATTGATAAAAGACTTAAATGTAGGTGGCGAAATCCTAAAATTTTTAGAAGAAAACATAAGCAGTAAAATCTGAGATATCTCTCATAGCACTATTTTTGTCAATTTGTCTCCTAGGACAAGGGAAATAAAGGAAAAAATAAATAAATGGGACTATATCAAACTAAACAGCTTCTATAGAGCAAAATAAATCATCAACAAAATGAAAAGGTAACCCACTGTATGGGGGAACATATTTACTAATGATGCATCTAGTAAGGCATTAATATCCAAAATATGTAAGGGACTTCTCCAAAAAGGACATACATATGGTTAATAGACATATGAAGAAATGCTCAATGTCACTAATCATTAGATGCAAATTAAAACCATAATGAGATATCATCTCACATCAGCCAGAATCACTACCATCAATAAATCAACAAACAATAAGTGCTGGTGAGGATGCAGAGAAAAGGGAACTCTAAGTGAACTGTTGGTGCAGCTACTGTGGAAAACACTATGGAATTTCCTCAAAAAATTACAAATGGAACTGCCTTTTAACCCAGAAATCCCATTTCTAGGAATATATCCCAAGAATCCCAAAGCATCTATTCAAAATACACACACACCCCCCTATATTCATAGTAGCATTTTTTACCACAGCCAAGATCTGGAAACAACTCAAGTATCCATTAGCAGATAAAAGCTGTGGTACATTTACACAATGGAATACTACGTAACTGTAAAAAAAAGGGAATTTTACCTTTTACAACAGCATGGACAGACCTGGATATTATTATAAGTGAAATAAACCTGTCAGAAAAAGGCTAAGACCATATTATCTCACTTACATGTGGAATCTAGTGAACAAAATGTACCAATGAACAAAATAGAAACAGTCATGGACACATGGAACAGACTAAGCTCTTAGAAGGCAGGGCAGATGGATGACTGGATGAAAGAAGGTGAAGGGATCAGCTAAAGAACATGTATACATAACCTATAGACACAGATGACAGTGTCGTGGTGCACAAAGGAAGGGGAGGCAGGGGCTGGGTGCAGGCAGCAGAAGGTACGGGGAAATGGGTACATCTGTAATAGTGTCAACAATTTTTTTTAAAGTTTGGGAAACCTACATCTTCAGGGAAGTGTGGGGCTATGTCTGAAGCTGATGACACGGGGTATTATGAGCCTTTGTTTCTGCTCTGGAAAAGGAAATAGAAGAGATACAAATATGGTAGATTCTGACTCTTTGCCTCCCCAAATTTTCAGAAACATGTACTTTTTATTTGTTCTCTTAGTTACTAACTTTTGTACAAGGGTGACTTTGTCATCTCAGTTCCAGAAACAGTTAATGAAGCCTCAGTGTTCCCCACACAGTGCATGCTAACAGTATAAAGATAAATGAGACCCATTCCTTGTTTTCAAGATGCTTACTCTCAGGTGAGGGAAACTGATGTGGAAAATAATAATTGTAATAACTTAATTAATGCTCCAAATCAAGGAGGCATCTATTTACAGTGATGAAAGTAGAAAATGATCAGCTCTATAGAAGGATAACTCAATGTATTAACAAAAATGTAGGTGCTTGGGTGGCCAAGGAACAGAGAAGGGGTGGGGTTTTTTATCATAAAAATTTCATACATTTATGGGTTTTTTTTGCATTTAAAATCAGAATATTTTCAATTTATAAAAAACATTATAAACGTCCACCTTACTTAGACACTGATACTGTCTTAAATTAATACACGTGTTGAGAATAATACACTTGTAATTTCAAAACAGAGATATGCTGAATTTACTGAGCAAAGTAGAATGAAAATAAAGTTTCATGGGGTATTTATAAAACCACCTGGGATTGAGTACACTAAGTGTACAGGAATCCCTAAAAGACCTGTCTTTCAGCACTCATATTCTAATAGGACACAGACATTAAGTAGATAGTTATTCAGATTTTAAGTGTTATTATAGAATAACAGAAATAACTATTGATTCATTAATTCATCCACTCATCCATTCATTTAGATTGCTAAGCTTATATTCTTGTGGGGAAGAAATAGAACATTTCCAGATTAACAGTGAAGAATTATTTAAGGCAATGGTATCAAGAAAATAAGATGGGGAATTGAGGAGAGGAAGAAGGTGGATGGAAAGGGTGTTGCATTTAAGAGTGATTAAGGAAATTATCTCAGAGGACAGGAGGCATGAGCTGATTCCTGAAGGATGATAGGGGTTCAGTTGGGTACATATCTGCAACAGAAATTTCTGGGTAGAGAGAATTGCAAAAGTGCAAACCCAGAGGCACGATAGTCTTGGGGTGTCCAAGGAAAAAAGAAGGGCAGACTGGCTGGGCTTGAGTGACTAGGGAGTGGGGAGAATGATGTGAGTGGCTAGGGAGGGACTGCCTCAGTGCAGAGGCTAAGGGGTTCATTCTATTTGGAGCCACTGCTCCTCACAGTGTGTGGTATGTGAGTTGGGTGTTGAGGCATTAAAAACTTCATTTAAGTCAAATGGATTTACAATGATGTTGGAGTAGTGAAAGACTCAGGTTGGAATCAAGGAGAGATTATAATAGACTTTTAATTTTAATAGTAATAAAGATCACAAATGTTTATTTACTCCTAATCATGTTCCAGGCACAGTGCTGCATACGTTATCCCATTCAAACTTTCTAATCTCTTGATTGTGTTAGATGACTGTTCTTTTTGTCCTAATTTTACAAAAAGGTAAATGAAGGTTGTGGTCAGGTTTGAGAAGTACCCATAGAAATTATTTAGGTGAAGATATTTAAATAAACCATTTGAATTATACTCTGCTCATATCAGGCAGTCAGTAAATAAGTGCTGAATGAAAGAAGTATGAGTTCTAAATTTGGAAATAGGTACCTACTCCATAGGTAGTACTGAACTTGAGAGGTTGGATGAGTATCTATTTTTAGCTTTGTAGGTACTGAGATGAGGTTGCTGAAATGCTAGTTAAAATCTTCTTTACTTCCCAATAATAACATTATATGGTCATTGTGGTGGTTTTTGTGCCTTTCCTGGTCAATGAGTCTCTGAACCCCATGCCTGTGTTTAGGCAGTCTTTGTGCCTCTATGAGCAGAACCCACCTCCCATCAAAGAAGTGACAGAGTTATCAGGGTGCTCATTTTGTAAGGTATATAAATGTCTAATCATTATGTTGTATTCCCGAAACTAATATAATATTGTATGTCAATTGTAATCGAAAACAAAAAGCAACAGAGCTCCTTTGAGCTAATCGGTGGCCACATGACTCAGACAATGAGAACCAGGTGTTCCTGTCTAAGCTTCGAAGTAGAAGCTGGGCCATAAAGCATCTATTTTGGAGGTGTCTTTATAGGGACTGGAAGTGGTGACCTGCGGTCACAGGGGCAAGAGTTTCAGGCAGGGTACAGTAATGGAGGTAGGGTTCTTGGCAGTATGAGCTGCACATCTGAGCCCTGGTGATATTCCTGCAGTCTATGCAAGTTCTCTCATTTTAGCTTAATTTAATTTGTATTTTCTTTTAAAAAAATTACCTAGTTCATTTGCATAATCACATTTATTGTGTAAAGTGGTACTCTTATAATTACTTAGTCTCTCCTGTATTTGTGTTTATGTAATCTTTCTTGTTTCTAATTCCGTTGGTATTTGATTTATTTTTTCTTGGCCTGACTAAAAGAGGTCTGTTTTATTTTTATTTTTTAAAAATAATCATATGTTCATTTTACTTATCCATTAAGTAATTTACCATTTTAATTCTTAAATTTCTGGGTTTATATTTTCCATATTTATTTTGGTTTATTTTATTATTTTGGTGCACCCTTTTGCTGAGTGCTTAATTTATTTATATATTTCATTATTTTTACTTCTAAAAAATAGTAAATTTTGTGAATTTTTCTCTAGATATTACCTTGACCAAACTCCATAGGTTTCTGTATGGGTTATCCTAATAGTGATTTTTGTTTCTATTTGGGTGCCCTGTTGCTTAGAATTTTTGGATCTTCTTTCATTATTTATTTCTAGTTTTATTACATTGTGTATAGAGAAAGTAGTCTGAAGTATTTCAATTTTTAAAGTGCAGAGGTGGGGAGGGGGAGAGTGGTGAATGGGGGAAACATTGATGGAGGCCAAAAATCAAGGAGAATCAGCTCCACAAAAATCTGGGGTGATCATCCTTCAGGCAGAAGGGACAATAACCTGCTATTAATAGAAAACCCCTTATCTCTCACTTAATTTCACCTTTACCTCTACATTAGCAACATTGATGCTTCAGTTTTCTTTTTTTCAGTACTTACATGATATATGCTTATACATGCGATTATATAATCCATAAAATTAGGTATCAATATTTAACATAATTTTTGTTGATCTTATAAACAAAATAATCTTGGATTCTCTCACCGCCTCTCTGTCTCCCTCTGTAATTTTTTATTTGTAGTATGGGAATTTAATCCTTTCCCATTGGTAATAATGTCTTACAATTTTTGGCTCATTCTTGAATTTTTCCATATGTTTTCAGGTATTATTCTTTAGTTTGAAACATTCCTGGTCTTTCTACTGAGTTTTATGCCAGGACATTATTTGTTGTCATCAGCTCTGATAGGACACAGCTTAGTTTATATGTTAATCCACATGACTATCTTTGAATCTCTCTGAGGATACTAACTGATATTATCTCTCCTTCCAGCTTTATTGAGGTATAACTGACAAATAAAAATTGTATATATTTAAGGTATACAACATGATATTTAAATATACACATACATTGTGAAATGTTCACTGCAAACAAACTGATTAACACACCTATCATCTTCACACAGTTACCATTTTATTTTATTTTATTTTGAGAACAATTAAGGCCTACTTTCAGTAAATTTCTGGTATACAATACAGTATTACAACTAGGTCACTATGCTGTGCAGTAGATCCCCAGAACTTGCTCATCCTGCATCACTGACACTTGGTACCCTTTGACCAACATTTTTTAAGTTCTATGTTTCTGGTAGTACCTATGTTTCCTTAAATGTACTGGTCCACTTAATACAGTTGGTTTTCCTCAAATTGGGGTGACCATTTAGCATTCAAATTTACAAAGAGTTCTACATTGCAGAATCTGGATAGTGGTTGTACATTAGTGTACTGGTTTTGACACCAGAGGTCAGTTTCTCCTGCCCAGCTTTTTATTTTGTCTTCATCTGGGGCTTAATTCTTCCCTGGCAGGAGGGTAATGTAAAAGGGGGAGGCAGGTGAACTGAGACCCCTTCCTGTTGGGGTAAAGGTGAGTGCATTGGGAGATAATAATGCTATTTCATATAAATAGTTCTTTTCCTTTTTACCTGAATCTATGAGGGCAGGGAAGTGTTCCCAGGGTACTTCCAGGGTACTTTTCTTTGTCCCAGTGCCTTAATGGAATCATCGCTTGTGGTAATTCCCCTTAACCCACAGTCAGAAATTCCTTGGAATTTCTGGCCCTCTGATGGGAAACTTTTCTGTTTGATGCTTTTAAACATTTGCATTATTTTTATAGTTTTTCAGTTATTTCAATGGGATCTGGGAGAAGAGATTAATATATGACTCATTTTGCCATTAGGGTCAGAAATCTGCATGTAGGTAGACTTTATTGAGTGATGCTGTTTTACACCCTTTTCCTTTCTACTTTGCTGGCCACAACAGGGGAATTAAGGCAAAAATTCTTGAGTCAGAATTAAAACAATAAAGTTTAAAGAATGTAGATTTAAAATTTGCTGGTTTTAATTTGTCTGTTATATGGGGCATTTCAGGATTCCTACCCAAATAAAACTCATGCAATGTTCTCTCTTTTCCAAGCATGGCACCAAGTCAATTCAGCTGACTCACAGTGTTGCCTCCTTTAGGCAAGTGTTTAACATGGGTTTTGGGGGCTTTGGGGGTGATAGGGTACAGATGTTTATAGGCAAGTAAGAATAAGAGTTAATAGAGGTAAACCACCAGTTCTGTAAAATATAGCAGAGGGTGAAGCAAACTGGGAAGTTGTGAAGGTGTTAGCATTTGCAAAAATGGCATGGAGGCAAGAAAGTACAGGACTTATTTGAGGAAAAGAGTCTTACCTAACTGGATCATGTGGAGGTGGATGCTGTTAAGCAATCTGAGTGGGTGTTTCTAGGTGTTTAAGAGCTTTACTTGCTGACATAGTTAGATACAATTTAACAGGCAATGGGGAATCATGTAAGTTTTTAGGAAGGCAGAAGCCTGATTGGTGAGGTGCATTAAGTGCCAATGTGTGCCATGGAAAATAGACACTGGCTATTTGGGACAAATGTGTGAATATACCTCAGAGGCAAGAACAGTGCTGGGGGCCTACCCTACTCAAACAAGTTGACTGACATGAGGGATCCCATAAGTTGTCAGGGGTTTCAGAACTGGGCTTAGGTTGACAGATGAGTTCAGGGCAAGATGGGCTATAGCATGGATGAGTTTGGTCAGGATCCAAGCAAAAAGAACTCACTTGCCCATATGCAGATGTGTGTTGAATGAAGGAGCAGGTCAAGATGAAGAACTGCATTGGGGAGCCAGAGACACTGTTAGCAGAGTGGTCAATGTGGGGAGCATTATAGCTCTGGTATCATAGTGATTCAGGGCCCAGCATGATGGTGATGGATATATTCTGTCTAGAGTAACAGGTGGAATTGACTGGAATGGAGAAAAGAGGAGAAGGGTCACAAGGGGAAAAATTGTGGATTGAGTCAAGTGCATGTAGAATTCGAGGCACCCATGTCACATCCATGACGGATGTTCAGTACACAAGTGGGAACATCTAATTCAGTACTGGAAATGAGGCTCTGAAAAGAAATAAGAAATTGGGTCATTGTCTGTGACATGGTTATGGAACTGATGGGAATCAGCAAGATTTCTCTGACAAACAAAGAAAGCAAGTGAAGGAAAATCCTGGTTAAAGAGAGTACAGTAAAGGTCTACTGCATCCTTGAAGTATTTCTTTACCTATGAAGGGCATTTTATTAAACGTGCAATGAGAATTCCAGCATTTTATTATTAGTAGTGTTTAAAATAAATGACTCAGAGAAATTAGGCCTAACATGAGAACTGCTAACGGGCAACCTTTAATACCTGTCTTTCTGAATTGCTCATAGTACAGTTGAGCTGTTCACTTTATGTATTTCTTCCTCTCTGGATTAGACCTATTTTCTAAGGGAAAACAATCCATATGTCAGGTTTTCAGTTTTATGTACCAATGATCTATTATTTTATTTCTCTATCCTCTTTCCCACAACTAATAGTTTTTACTACCTAGAACTAAAAACAACATACAAGGCCTCAAAGCTCAAATTAGAGATAATCATCTGTGATTTTAGTGGGAGGAGGAGAAGCAAACTGTTTATCCATTCTCTTGGAAGCACATGTAGCCTAATCAGCTACTTGGTATTGTATTCACTTTTCAACTAACTACATTGGCCTTATGTTTCTTATTACACTGCAAATCTCTTTACCATATAGAAAATTGAGGAACACATTTCTTCTCCTTGGCTTCATGTGTTTTAAGGTCATGAATGGACAAGTGTACAAGTGCCAGCAGAAGATGACTTTTCTGGGTATCAGGTCTGGTGCTCAGAGATTAAGAGTACTCCATGTGGTGAGTAATAAATCTGGATTCTGCTGTGTTCAATGAACATAATTGTTTCTACTTAGCTTCAGATGTGGATATGATATTCAATTTTATTGCACCTACAAGAACACATTCTTCCAAATATGTGTGTCACTGACATGGAATGCAACCACATATCTGCCTGTGATGAACCTCTTTCTGCTAGAAGAAGAACAAATTTGGCAGGAACAAGTTACTGCCTTGCCTTCTCCCCCTGTGGAGTTTTCCACTGAATGGGGTAATTTGGAAGGTATTGAAATCCCACTGCATAGGTGCCAGATGGCAAAGAAAGAGCAGAGAAAGGCAAGGGATTGAGTTGGTAAAGGGGGAAGATGCTGGATGAGGTTTTCTTGCCAAGCATAGCATCAATAAATAAAGCCTTTGATTACCTTGAAAGAAAAAAGTTTCCATGCTCCTATTCTGCTTTTGCAAATTAATTGATAAATGTTAAGAAAATCAGGTAATATCTCCTTACTGGTCCTGAAAGTTGCAAATCCTAGAACAAAAGAGAACTGATAGCCAGCCATGCCATTCATTTCTGAATTACTCTGTAAGTTCCTTGTTATGACGTAACCCAATCTATACTTAACCACATGCCAAAAAAGTAAGTTCATCCTATCAAAGGGAAACCCATTCTCCCTTTGAAGAATTCAGGTGATTGATCTAGTACACTGTTGGTGGGAATGCAGACTGATGCATTTACACAATGGAATACTATGCAGCAGAAAGAAAGAAGGAGCCCCTACCCTTCCTGACAGCATGGGTGGAACTGGAGAGCATTATGCTAAGTGAAATAAGCCAGGCAGTGAAAGATGAATACCATATGATCTCACCTATAAGTGGAAACTAATCAGCAAAATAAACAAGCAAGCAAAATATAACCAGAGACATGGAAATAAAGAACAAACTGACAGTGACCAGACAGGAAGGGAGAGGGGGATAATGGGGGGAAGGAGTGGAAGGGTCAAGGAACACATATAAAGAACCCATGGACAAAGACAACGGGGTGAGAATTGAATGTGGAGGGTAGTTGATGGGTAGGGCAAGGGAGAGTAATGAGGGAAAAATGGGGACAACTGTGATTGAACAACAATGAAAAAATTTTAAAAGAAATAAAAAGAAATAAAACATTTTAAATTTAAAAAAAGAACTCAGGTAGCTGAAAATGTTTTAATTATATTATTAGAACGAATTTATTTTATGAGTCTTTCTCCCTTTGTTTTGGCTCATTTTGTTTTATTTTATTCCTGTTTGTTTTAGATTGAATTTTATTTCACTTCACATCACTTCATTTTATTTTAATTTAATTTAACTTAATCTTACAGATTCTGCCTCAGGTTTATTTGTACAATTAGCACAAGAGGATACCAGTACAATGCCAACAACAGCCCAGGGGTCACACTAGTCCTGATGTCCTCACATCAGCAGTCTGGAACCTTTGCGTGGTCCTGGGCACCTTTGGAAGTATGAGTATGAGCTATAGCCTTAGCTGGAGCTGCAGCCACAGTCTGGGCCTTGGTTGGAGTCTTGGCCTTGGTCTTTGGCCAGCAGAGTCAGGACCTTAGGTCATATGACATGAGCATATTTTCCAAGCTTGGAGTGAGTGAAACAGTCAAGTTGACTGAGCTTGTGGCTGTTGTCCTTTGAAATCTTGAATCTGACCTTGGACTTTAGGTGGGGTCCAATAACCTTGGCATGTGCACCCATGACCTTCATCTTCTTCAGGCCCCTCTTATTGTGCTTCTTGGCAAAGTGCATATTCCTTAGAAACTTGGGGTTCACTTCCTTAAGAGATTTCTATTTTTGTGATAGGGACTTATTGATGTCATTTCTGTGCCATTTTCAGGATTGGGTGTGCATGGTGTGGTTCTTGGACTTTGCCATATTTGCATAGAAGCCTGCAGCTCCCAAAATGCCTGGGACTGGACTTTTAGTTCATTCTTTTAAAGGCACACACACACACACACACACACACACACGATGTCTCTTATTAAGGCCAACTATCTCTTGGGCTCCAGGCATCTGCAAACTTTCCCTGGATGATTCATTCATTCATTCATACAGGTGAGAACAGGAAGTCAATTATATGAATTGTTGTAATGAGGGGCTACCCCAGTGCCTAACACAGTTTATATCCTTGCTTTTTAATGAGGTGGGATTGAGTACAACCAAATGCACAAATTAAATAACTGTAGTTTGAATCCAATTAAAAAATGGGCAAATTACCTGAATATACACTTCTCCAAGGAGGAAATACAGAGGGCCCAGAGACAAATGAAAGGATGCTCAGAATCACTAGCCATCAGAGAGATGCAAATTAAAACCACAATGAGATACCACTTCACACCTGTCAGAATGGCAATCATGAACAAATCAACAAACAAGTACTAGCAACGTTGTGGAGAAAAGGGAACCCTGGCACTGTTTGTGGGAATGCAGACTGATGCAACTACTGTGGAAAATAGTTTGGAATTTCCTCAAAAAACTAAACATGGAACTGCCTTTTGACCCAGCGTTTCCACTGCTGGAATTATACCCTAAGAATCCCTTAACACCACTTCAAAAGAATCTTTGCACCCCAATGTTCACAGCAGTGTTATTTACAATAGCCAAGTGCTAGAAACAACCAAAGTGCCCAACAGTAAATGAGTGGATCAAAAAACTGGTACATTTACACAATGGAATACTATGCAGCGGAAAGGAAGGAGAGCCTATACTTAGACACAGCATGGATAGAACTGGAGGGTATTATGCTAAGTGTAATACGCCAGAGAGTGAAAGACAAATACCATGTGATCTCACCTGTAAGTGGAACTTAATCCACAAAACAAACAAGCAAGCAAAATAAAACCAGAGACATTGAAATAAAAAGAAAACAAACTGACAGTAACAAGAGGGGAGGAGAGGAGAATAACAGGGGAAAAGAAAAGGAAGGCTCATCAAGGAATATTCATAGAGGACCCATTGACCAAGCCAAAGAGGAGAAGGAATGAGGGCGGGAGGTGGGGGAGGGTGGAGCTGGGGAAAGTGGTGGTAGGAAAATGTTGGCCAAAACAAAATAAAACAAAACAAAATAGACAAGGGGCAGTTAAGAATAGTATAGAAAATTGAGAAGCCAAAGAACTAATATGTACAACCCATAGATATGAACTAAGGGAGGGTGGATGATGGGATGGGGTACAGATTGGAGGAGATAAATGGAAGAAAAAATGGGACAACTGTAATAGCATAATCAATAAAATATACCAAAAAGAAAAAGACAAAAAATAAAACTTTCTATTTTCAAACCTGAAAAAAAATAACTGTAGTTTGGCCTTGGAGACTATCAGGAAGGGTTTTAGGGAATAGGCAAGACAAGGCTCATTAAGAGGTGACATTTGAGTTGAGACTGCATTACAGCAGAGGAACCAGTATAGTCTGTAGTCATATACGCAGGTTGATGAGTTGGATATGACATTAGGCTCCAAGGAAAAGTGCACCAGGGAGAAAAGAAAGAGCAGTGGTCCCTAGACCTTCCACATTTGTGACTTTTCCTGTTATTTAATAAATTCAGTGGCATTAGATGTTTAGCATCTAGCTAGAATGATCAGAGCATTTTTATTTAAATATACAAGACACCCAATTAAATTTGAATTTTGGAGAAACAACACATTATTTTTTGGTATAAATATGTCCTACAGAAAAGTAAATATTAAAATTCTCTGTTCTGGAAGCAAATACAGAAAATAGGTAGAAGAAAGAAAAGAGTGAGAGGTACAGCCATCATTTCTGGTTAGGGAACAACCTCAGGTTGGTTGGTCTTCTCTCAGCTTTGCACAGAGACTAGTCAATCCCCTGGTCAGTGACGAACCCCGACCAAAATTCAGAGAGGTGGATGGGTGGGAGAGAATATGGATGACCAAGTTGATTCTTCCCCTTTCCAGGACTCACTGTAGAAATGAACAGTAGGGAATCTCAACCCCCAACCTGGAAACAGTATGGCCAGGGCAGTGTATCAGAATGCTGTTCAGGGCTCTGGGACCAACTAGAGCCATATTCCAGATTGGGTGCCTTGGGAAAATTATTGAAGATAACAATCTCTTCATCTAAGGCAGATAAAGAGAAGATTTTAACCCTTAAGTATGTTGTGAAGGTTAAATGAATTAATATAGGGATAAGCAATAGTTAAATTCTTGGCTCATAGTAACTACTTTGGAAAAAAAATTATAAGAAAATAGTATCTGTTTGCTTCTTCAGTCACATTGTAGTGCAGATGTTTTAAGACCAGGTTGAAATTTAAGGTAGAGCCATGCTTTTTTGTTTTTTTTTTCCAAATGGCTATCCAAACCACAATGCTACATTATCTCATTTACAGCAGCAGCAAATTCCCTTCATTGTTATGAATCACAGCATGTATGCACACAGATGAAGGGCTCTGGGCTGTGCTCAGGGAACAAATGGCAGACACTGCAATATCTTAATGATACGATGTGCATAGCAACCAAAACTGTCGTTTGGTTACACAGCAGAGGCCATGATGAAATCAAGTTTGTTTATGGAATATTTTCCCAAATGATAAGGTATTGCATTTGGCTCTTGCCCCCTGGTGTAGCAATTTATACCAAAGCAAACAGTATAAAGGTTTTAACTGAGGCTAGAAAACTAAAACTTGTCTTACTATAAGAATTGATAAAACCATCTGCTAGAAAATCATAGTTTTGCAATATAAAACATGCAGAGCTGTGTTGCTCAAAATAATTTAATGATAAAATACCACTTCCTGGAACTGAAGAGAAGCATTTTTACTTGGCCGATGGAACTTTTTGGAGAAAGGCACTGTATGTATGCTGTGTGATAATAGTGATTTTGAGCTTCAAAGAGAAAAAAATATGGATTTTGCCAAATAAACACTGAAGAGACCATCTTTTCAATTATTTGCAGATGATTTTGAGTTTTTGTTAAAATAACTTTGACAGAAATTGAGAAACATAGCGATTAGTTTTAAGAAAAAATAATTAAATTGTGCTGTTTGTATTTTATTTTGAATGCATTTAATAAATGAGGACATTTCTATATCATGAGAGCAAAACTCAAAAGTAGCAATGTGATGGTCAAGAGTCTGGAGTCAAGTAAGGCTGCACACATAGCATGGGTCCATGTGATAAAGGCCACATTTCTCTGGAAAGTATCTATATGTAGGTTTTTAATACATGCAGACACACATTTTCCCTGTCTGAATCTTTCACAGAGCCATTGTCAGTTAGTTCTGCAAAACATGTTCTAATATTGTACCACTCATTGATGATAACTTTGAGATTATCCTATTCTAATTTTAATTGATGCTTATTTTCTTAGCTTTTATTTTACACAAAATGGTGCTCAGTGAACATACAGGGTTTTAAACATGACATATTCCCATAGGTAAAGAACAGTTTATGTTATATATATGATAGTTCTTCAGTCATTACAAACTTAAATGCAAACTTTTAATTCTTTTGGACATAACTCCCCAAATATTAACAAAATCAGTTGTGTGCATTAACCAATAATGCATATATAATTTAAATGGATATATGAATCGAATTAAAAAAAAAACTTTTCAACACTGTATTAGGTATTTATTAACCTGAAGAAAGGTAATCCAGGTCGGTAGAGGTAATCAAGAATCTCATTCAGTTCTTCTGCTTCCCTCTCTATATCTCCCCTCCCTCATCAGCATGTACAGGCATACATCCAGGCCATCCTATTAGGCATACCTCATTTTCATGCTTTTGTAAAAACTCTGCACAATTTTGAGGATATTTTATATGATTTTTGGTATATATTTTATAATATTTTCACCTAATTATCAATTTCATAAAGCAATATGTGTTTAGACCTCCAGTTTAGGCCTCATGTGTCTTACCGTATTCTATCTGGTACCTGGTTAAATAACTTATTCAGTGGACATGACTAAGTATTATTTGTACATCATAACTACTTATATAATGCTTTGGAATTTTCAAAGTACTTTCACATGGATCATCCTTCTTCACCTGGTGAGAGTTATCTGAGCTACTACTAGTTAATATCCTCATTTATACCCATGAGGAAACAGGAATAGATAAATTCGATATCTAAGAGCCCTGCCCCTGATCCCATTCATCTAGTTATCACAATAAATAGCAGTCCCAGGCCTAGGCTTCCTATTAGAGTACCTGGAGTATTAAAAACCCCAAAACTCATGCTGTACACCAGGCCAAATATTCAGAATTCCTGGAGTGGGACCAGGATGAAGGATTCCAGTCTGCAACCCAGGTTGAGACCCAATAACCTAGATCAGAGGTCCCTAACCTCTAGGTTGCAGACCAGTCCAGGTCTGTTAGGACCCAGGCCACACAGCAGGAAGTGAGATTGAATGTAATGCTCTTGAATAGTCCTGAAACCATCCCCTGCCACCTCAGTCCGTAGAAAAATTGTCTTCCACAAAACTGGTCCCTGGTGCCAAAAAAATTGGAGACCACTGCTCTAGATCAAGCACTTCCTTTTTGCAAATATTCATAGATCTGTTAATTTATACCTGATTCCACTCCCTGAGGCAAATTGGAAATGTACCCTGAGGACTAGGACTCAGGACTTCACATGAGATTTTATTCTTTGTTCTATTGTATTCTCTAGCTATTTACTGCCCTTCTTCTTTGGTTTGCCTTTTATTTCAGTGCCAAATATTCTAAGTGTCATTCTGGGAAAGAAGGGTGGTATGTGGACCAGAGTCTCTGTTTCTGTCATGAAAGTTAACATCAGTCTTCTGGAGATGAATCAATGCCTCATGTTCCTGGGAATATTGCAGCATTTCATTCAAAATTATTTGGATAAGCCATAATGTTTCCTCAAAATGCACTATTAAGATCAACTTGTAGACTCATTCATTTTGCTTACCATTGCTCTTCCTTAATATACTTCACACATGAATCATTGGCTTTTTTAGATGGGCTGCCCAGTCTGCTGTTCTGTCTGTGGAACCAGGGACCAGGAGCTTTAGGTCTTCAGGCTGTGGTTTCCATAAAGGGCTGTTTTTGTTGTTGTTTGTTTGTTTGTTTTGTTTTACTACTATAGCTGGCTTTTAACTGCACTCAAAAGAGCACCAGTACTCTAGAAGAGGAGACTTGTGGCAACTGCATTCCACATAGACTCACTCTCTTTCAGGGAAATGCAGGTGGGAGCAAATTGGACAGTTGTCCCTCAGTTCATGGGTTCTCAACCATTTGTAAATGTCCCTCGTATGGCTGTTAACATGAGGTTAACACTGCAGCAATCTGAGACTTGATGAAATTAATCTTCTGGATTTGAGGCTCCTGGGTTCCAAGAATACATTTTAGGAAGTCTGGCTCTATGTTTATATTGTTAAAAATGATTAATGAAGGTAATTTATATGATACAAAAGAACTTTATTCAACCCCTCATGAAGCGGACAACCTCCATTTATGGAACTGCAAAATGGGGCTGAAGGCAAGAAAATTTTTCAGGATAAAAAATAAAAAACAAGAAATATAAAAATAAATATCTTATTGGCTGAGGCTACATAGTCCAACTTGTTTGGGCTGAGAAGGAATGATTAAATAAGTATAGAGCCCAGAGTTAACTTGGTGTTTGGGGATTGGCTAACTGGATAGATATACTGTATTTCTGGTCCAGGGACACAAAAAGGATCTTTTGTGTTTACAGGGACACAAAAGAGATCTAAGTTTCAGGAGTAGCTTCATCTTGGGCTGAGAAATTTATTTCAATAATGTCTTGTATCATACAAGGGTATATTTTCCATTGTGTACTACAGCTCGAGTATTGACCAATGGGTATACTTACTTAAAATGTCCCAGTGTGTTTACTGTACAGATTAAGATTTTGAAATTCAAGAGGTGATGTGACCAAAGAAAACTGTTTTTATTATTTTCTTAGTTTTATGCACTAAACTGTATCCAGTGAATAAGTAGCTTTTTAATAGGTGGCTTACACATATTAGCAAAAATAAATACATTGTATTCTAGATTCATTTTAGTTTTTTAAGTTGTTAGAGACTTAAGTGAAAACTTATCATGTGGGATAAAAAAAAAACACACAAGCCATGTGAGTAGGGTCATCACTAGACTTCAAGACTCAGGCCAGTGCTGAAAGTTGTGAGTTAGCACCAATAGTGCTTGAAAATATGGTCTGTACCTAGCATCCTCTTTCTGGATTTTATTAGGTTGGTCAGAAAGTCTATTTTGCCTTTTCCATAAAATAAAAACCACAGTTTTCATATTCACCAATAACTTCATCGATATGGATATTTTGAGGTATCTCTTGAATGGTATAATGTTGATTGTTCTCAGTTAATGTCTCAATTTGATCTCTATGAACTTAACTGGTGTACCAAACCATGGAGCATCATCCAGCGAGAAATCTCCAGTATGAAACTTCACAAACTGCTTTTGACATATTAGATCAGTCATAGCACCTTCCCCATACAAGCACAAATCATATTTTTGTGTGTGTGTTTCAGTTGCATTTTTACTTTTCCTGAAATAATAAAGCATAATATGCTGAAAATATTGTTTATTTTCTTCCAACTTCAATATTATAATGGCTACACAAAAATTCAACAGTTTTGATAGGGTTTTTTTTTTTAATGCACTCTGATGTGACAGCTGTCACAACACAATAACAGAATTGTTTGAAATGAAGTTAGATACAGCTAAGTGCTGATGGAACCATCTTTTGAAAAAGAAAAAAAAATATTTGTCACCAACCCAACACTTTTGATGAATAAATACCATTGAGAGGAATTGCTTGGACAGGGCCATTCATGCAGCTTTTGCTTAATATAAATAGGAAGTGTAATCAACTTCCAGCCCTACCAGAAGTGAAGAAGACAGTCTTGATGAGCTATTGTCCACACAGGGACTATAAGAGGTTCTTTGTCTTTTCTTTTTCTTTTTGTAATTTTTGATTCATTTAAAAATTTACTTATTTTTGGTATATTATATAGATTTGTTATACAGTTGTCCCATTTTCCCCTTTTTTTCCTGTCCATCCTGCACCCCATCCCATCATCCCCCTCTTAGTTCAGGTGTATGGGCTGTACATATCAGTTCTCTGGCTTCTCAATTTTTTATAATATTCTTAACCTCCTCCTGCCTATTTCTTTTGTTTTGTCTTTTTCCCACAACCAGTTTCCCCAACCCCACCCACCGCCACTCCCACCTCACACCCTCAATCCTTCCCCCATTTGATTTTGCTGATGGGTCCTTTATGCATGTTACTTGATTACCCTTCCCCTTCTTTTCCCCTGTTATACCCCGCCTCCTCCCCTCTGGTTACTGTCAGTTTGTTCTTTTTATTTCAATGTTGCTGGCTTTATTTTGCTTACTTCTATGTTTTTTGGGTTAGGTTCCACTTATAGGTGAGATCATATGGTATTTGTCTTTCACTGCCCAGCTTACTTCATTTAGTAAGAAGCTTCTGCATGGCTAAAGAAAACATCAGCAAAATGAAAAGGGAGCCAAGTGTATGGGAAAATATATTTGCAAATGATACCTCAGACAAGGATTTGATCTCCAAAGTATATGAAGAACTCACATGCCTGCACTCCAGGCAGACAAACAATCCAATTGAGAAATGGGCAAAGGACCTGAACAGAAATTGCTCCAAGGAGGGCATACACAGGGCCCAGAGATATATGAAAAGGTGCTAAACATCAATGGACATCAGAAAGATGTAAATTAAAACCACAATTAAATACCACCTCATACCAGTCAGAATGGCCATCATAACCAAATCAACAAACAGCAAGTGCTGGCGAGGTTGTGGGCAAAAGGAAACCCTAGCACACTGTTTGTGGGAATGCAGACTGGTACAGCCAGTGTGGAAAACAGTTTGGAATTTCCTCAAAAAACTAAACATGGAACTGCCTTTTGACCCAGCATTTCCACTGCTGGAATTATACATTAAGAATCCCAAAACACCAATTCAAGAAACACTATGCACCCCAATATTCATAGCAGCATTATTTACAATAGCCAAGTGTTGGAAACAACCTAAGTGCCTAACAGTAAATTAATGGATCAAAAAACTATGGTACATTTACGGAATGGAATACTACACAGCAGAAAGGAAGAATGAGCTCCTGTCCTTAGCTACATCATGGATGGAACTGGAGAGCATTATGTTAAGTGAAATAAGCCAGATGTTCTTTAATATGCGGTTTTCATCAGAAATGTATAAATTTTGGTATGCTTTTAAAATATTCATTGGTTTTATTACAAGTGAACCTGGCTCTGGTTTTCTCATTATACAGATTGACCATCTACATTTTTTCCTTAAACTTTCTGTTCATAACATTTGTTCATTTGAAAGAACATTTTTTTTGTACAGATTTATTAGAGACTTTAAATTAAATAATAAGGCAAAGATTTTTCTGACACGTGTTTTAGAAACATTTTCTCAGTTCAACACATGCTTTTAAACATTTTGGTAATAACTTAAAATATACATTATTTCTTAACTTTTACATGTTTTTATATCTTAATCATTCTCTCCCCCCTCCCCATTTTTTTGTGCTATATTCCTGGAGAGCCATTCCTTGTTTTAAAAACCATTGGGTTTTTCAACTGGGGAGGTAATAGTTATATCAGATAAATAGATTTCAAAACGGAGGCTATAAAAAGAGACACAGAAGGACACTTCATAATAGTCAGAGGAAGAGTCCATCAAGAAGGCATAAACATTATAAACCTACATACACCCAGCTTAGGAGCACCCAAATACATAAAAAAAAATCCTGGAGGACTTCAAGAAAGATATAGACAACACACTTATAGTACAGATTTTAATACCCCACTATCGACAATGGATAGATCATCCAAACAAAAAATCAACAAAGAAAGATATTGTGGAACTGAATGATGCATTAGATCAAGTTAGATCAAATGGACTTAAGTGAATATATATATATTTAAAACCTTTCATCACAAAAAGCAAGCTACATATTCTTTGCAAATGCACATGGAACATTTTCTAAGATAGACCAGATGATAGGACACAAAACAAGCGTCAACAAATTTAAGAAAATTGAAATCGTATCAAGCATTTTATCAGGCTGTGAGGGCTTAAAATTAGAAACAAACTGCAAGGAAAAAACTCTAAAACATTCAAACTCATCGAGACTGAATAGTATGGTATTAAACAATGAATGCATCAATAATAAGATCAAGAAGAAGTCAAAAAGTTTCTGGAAACAAATATAAATGAACATACAACAGTCCAAAACCTATGGGACACAGTGAAGGTGGTCCTGAGAGGGAAGTTCATAGCAATACAGGCCTACCTGAAAAAGATAGAAACATTTCAAATAAACAACCTAACTCAACATCTACAAACACTATAGAAACAACAACAAACAAAACCCAGAGCAAGCAGAATGAAGAAAATAATGAAGATCAGGTCAGAACTGAATGATATAGAGACTAAAAGAACAATTCAAAGGATCAATAAATCCAGGAGCTGATTCTTTGAAAAGATTAAAAAAAACAAACAAACTTACAAGCTTTTAAGCAGACTCATCAAGAAAAAAAAAAAGGGAGAGGATGCAAATAAATAAAATCAGAAATGAAAGAGAAGACATTAAAACTGATACCACAGAAATACAAAGGATTGTAAGAAATTGCTATGAACATGCTAAGAAATTTGAAAACCTGGGTGAAATGGACAAATTTCTAGAAAAATATAATCATCCAAAACTGAATGAAAAAAGAAGCAGAAAGCCTGAACAGACTGATAACAGGTGTTGAAATTGAAGAAGTAATCAAAATATTCCAGGCACACAAAAGCCCGGGGCCAGATGGTTTCACAGGAGAATTTTACAAAACATATCAGGAAGAGCTAATCCCTGTCCTTCTCTGACTATTCTAAAAAATCCAAGAAGAGGGAAGACTCCCAAACTCTTTTAATGAGGTCAGTATCATCCTAATCCCAAATCCCAAATCCAGATAAAGAAACAACAAAAACATAAAACTACAGCCAATATTGCAGATGAACGTAGGCACTAAAATCCTCAAAAAATATTGGCAAGCCAAATCCAGCAATTCATTAAAAATATCATCCACCCTGATCAAGTGGGGTTGATTCCAAGGCTGCAAGATTGGTACACTATTCACAAGTCAATAAATGTAATACATCACATAAACAAAAGAAAACACAAAAATCACATGATCATTTCAATAGATGCAGAAAAAGCATTTGATAAGGTACAGCACCTGTTTATCATAAAAAAACACTCAGCAAAATGGAAATAAAGGGGGCATACCGCAAGATAATAAAGGCTATATTTGAGAAACCTACATCCAATATTATACTCAATGGGTGAAAACTAAAAGCTTTCCCACTAAGATTGGGAACAAGACAAGGATGTTTGTTTTCACCACTTCTATTCAGCATAATATTAGAGGCCCTAGTCATAGCATTAAGACAAGAAAAATAAATAAAAAACCTCCAAATAGGACAGGAGGAAGTAAAACTGTCATTATGATATGATGGTGTACATAGAAAACCTGGTAGACTCCACCAAAAAACTACGTGGTCTAATAAGTGAACATGGCAAAAAAGCAGGTTATAAAGTTAATATTCAGAAATCGAAGACATTTTTTTGTACTCCAACAATGAAGTATCAGAATCAGAAACCAGGGAAAAATATCCCTTTACTATAGCAACAAGAAAAATAAAGTATCTTGGAATAAACTTAACCAAGGAGGTAAAAGACCTGTACTCAGAAAACTACACAATCTTGAAGAAAGAAATTAAGTAAGAAACAAATAAATGGAAGCATATTCCATGTTCATGGATTGGAATAATTAACATCATCAAAATGTCCATACTACCCAAAGCAATTTATAGATTAAGTGAAATCCCTAATAAAGTACCAATGTCATATTTCACAGGTATAGAACAAACATTTCAAAAGTTTATATGGAACCATAAATGACCCTGAATAGCTGCAGTAATTTTGAGAAAGAAGAACAAAGCAGGAGCAATCACAATGTCTGACATCAAACTATGTTATAAGTCCACTGTAATCAAAACAGTCTGGTACTGGCATAAGAAAAGACACATAGATCAATGGAACAGAATGTAGAGTCTAGAAATAAACCCATGTCTCTATGGTCAATTAATATTTGACAAAGGGGGCAGAAGCATACAATGGAATAAAAATAGCCTCTTAACAAATGGTGTTGGGAGATTTGGACAGCTACATACAAAATAATGAAATTCAACCACCAACTCACACTGCAAACAAAAATAATCTCAAGATGGATAAAAGACTTAAATATAAGTCGCAACACCATAAAAGTTGTAGATGAGAACATAGGCAGGAAAATCTCAGATATCCCATGCAGCAGTATTTTCTCCAATATGTCCCCTAGAGCAAGGGACATAGAGGAAAGAATGAACAAATCAGATTTCATCAAAATAAGAAGCTTCTGCACGGCTAAACAGAGCATCAGCAAAATGAAAACATAACATACCTATGGGAAATATTTGCTAATGATAACTTCAACAAGGTATAGAAAAATTCACATGACTCCACTCTAGGAAGACAAACAATCCAAATAAAAAATGGGCAAAGGACCTGAACAGACACTTACCCAATGAGGACATACACAGGGCCCAGAGGAAAATGAAAGGATGCTCAGCATCACTAGCCATCAGAGAAATGCAAATTAAAACACAATGAGACATTACTTCACACCAGACAGAATGACCATCATAAACAAATCAACAAAGAACAAGTGCTGGCAAGGATGTGGGGAAAAGGGAACCCTAGTGCACTGTTGGTAGAAATGCAGACTGGTACAGCCACTGTGGAAAAGTTTGGAATTTCCTCAAGAAACTAAAAGCGTACCTGCCTTTTGACCCAGCAATTCCACTGCTGGGATTATACCCTAAGAATCCTGAAACACCAATTCAAAAGAACCCATGCACTCCAATGTTCATAGCAGCACAATTTACAATAGTCAAGAATTGGAAGCAATCTAGTGCCCAACAGCAAATGAGTGGATCAAAAAACTGTGGTACATTTACACAGTGGAATACTACAGTGCAGAAAGCAATAAGGAGCTACTACCTTTCAAAGCAGCATGGATGAAAATGGAAAGCATTATGCTAAGCGAAATAATCCAGTTGATTAAAGACAGATACCATATGATCTCACCTATAAGTGGAACCTGATCAACAAAATAAACAAGCAAGCAAAATATAACCAGCAACATTGAAATAAAAAACAGTGACAGTAACCAGAGGGGAGGAGGGAGCGGGATAATAGGGGAAAAGGAGGGGAAGGGTCACCAAGGAACTTGCATAAAGGGCCCATTGACAGTGCCACATGGGGGAAGGATTGAGGGTGGGAGGTGTGTATGGGTGGGGCTGGGGAAAGTGGTGGCTGGACAATGTTGATTAAAAAAAAGAAATTGGTTGGGGGGAGGCTGGGAGTAGTGTGGGAAATTTGGAAGATAAAGAATTGGTATGTGCAGCCCATGGACAAGGACTAAGAGGTGTGGGAATGATGGGATGGGGTGCACGGCAGAGGGGATAAAGTGGGGGAAATGGGACCAGTGTAATAGCATCCTCAATCAAATATACAAAAAAGAACCCAAAATATGTTGGGTTTTTCTATGTTGGTAACTTTATCCCCTGTAATAAAAGGACTTTCCAAAGAAAAATCTTGACTATTTCCACATGGAGTATGAGTTGCTTTTGGATTATATATTCTATATCCTGACATCATCCCTTCTTTTCAGATTTAATTTTGTTATTGAAAATACTAAGCATATATAGAAGTAGATCAAATGATACATTGAAAATTCATTTATTCACCTTCTAGCTTCAATATTATCACTCAGTCATTCTTATTTTATTTATCCCTTACTATGTTTTTGCTTTGAAGCAAATTCCAGATATCATATTATTTTACTTATAAATACTTCAGTATCTATCCCTAACAGGAAATGGCTTTCTAAAAAACACATTTGTTGTATTATTTTCACACCTACTTCAACAATCATTAATTAATAGGTATTCACATAAATTTTACATTAAAACTATTTTTTTGCACATTTTGGTAGATTCAGGATCCCACATTGCCCTTGGGTGATGTGTAACTTAGGTCTCTTTTAATATGGGTTAGTTCTTCCTTCTTTTTTCATGAATCTGTTTGTTGATGCAACTAGGTCACTGTCCTAGAGTGTATTATTTTCTGGATTTAGCTGACTGCTCTCTTAGAGAAAAAAGTTTTTTATCTTCCATGCTTCCTGTAAATTGGTGGTTATATCCAAGGCTCAATTAAACTAGTTTGTTTATTTATTTATTTATTTATTTTTGCAAGAATACTTCGTGTGAATGCTATACACTTCCTGTTGTATCATACTGGGAAACAATAATGTCTGTCCATTGTCGCTTTTAATTGTATTAAGGCTGATTGGTGAGTTCCGGTGTTATGGACCTGAGAACCACCACCAATTGTCTACATTGCCATCAATAATTTGCTCTGGGATTCAGAGCTTGTGGCTGGCATGTTGGTTAGGAGAAAAGTTGAAGTCAGAAACAGATCAAAGTGTTGGTCCTACAGTCACTGGTTCTGTTTTGGCCAACTGCTCAGTCTCTCAGACTTGTCAAGGCTTACCCAGCTTTGAGGAACATGTTGTGTGGAACCACTGTTGGAGTGGGTACATTTTATTTGTGCAGGGCCTTGGTGAAGAGTGGTAGATGTAATTTACTGACATTAGTTTAAGTAGATGAAGTTTGTTTAGGTGACCTTGGAGTTCTTTCCAAGGCTGAGGTGCTAGGATGAATTATCAGGCAATCCCTAAAGCTGGGTTACCCATGTATTTAGAGGAAACCTGTGGGCAGAAGAGTTCATCATCCAGTCATAATAGCTCATAATCATTTGCCAGATTTGGGTCCTATGGAAGGAGACAAGAGGTCTATAAATTTGCATTTACTTTTCAAGTCCTGGTTTATAACACCTTTCCAATGTGTCACCAAGATAAGGATAGGTTAATGACTACATTCTGGTAATTCATTTTACTGAAATCAATACTAAGTTATGTTATAAGTAAGACTCCATCTGGTTATAATCAATGGTTGAGGGAGCAACGGTGTTCATGCAGGAAAATCTGCATGGAGAGCTGCCACTGAGCAACTACTAAAAGGTAACAATGTACATAGTATGCACCACCAGCAGGGCCAGTTCAGTAAGGTGGGAAATTCTACAGCCGCCATTCATCCACAAATACTGTGAAAAACCTATGATGTGACAGATACTGTTTTAGGTTCTTGGGACAGTTTATCTTCAGAACTTCAAGATAAAGTTACCTTTCCTCCTGGAGCTGATGTATGTTTTATTTGGGTGTGTATGTATGGGGAGGCAGCTAACAGAAAACCGAAATAATCCATAAATAATAGAGCAAGTCAGAAAGTGGCACAAATCATGGCAAAGAAATTATAGAGTGGACTAAGGGGGTTTAGAGTGCCCACACAAATGTGTGGCTTGTAGTTTGAGGAGGGATAATCTGGGCAGGTAGGCCTGGCTCTCAAGAGCAGGCCAGACAACGATGACTTCTTCAGACCCCACAGGCTCAGTAAACTATTTGCTCAGCACCGATCTGGGCCCCTAGTGGAATTGCCATGTGCAGAAGATACACTGCACCCTATATTGCTGACCTGCATATGCAAATATGGTGCCACCTACCCCTCCACTACCTGCTCTCTGTGTCATCTATGTGGTCCCAAATTTCCTGCCCTCTACCTGAGCTCTTTTTCAGGCCATGATTTCAACTTCAACTCCCTTCGGGCATCATTTTGCTTCATCTATCCTTAAAGGTGCCTTTCCCTTCTCCCCAAACTTAAAAGGGACTAAGAATCCTTCTGATACCCAATTTGCAAGGACAATACTGCTTCCCAAGAAGACTCTGCACTGGTAAGTTTTGGGCATTCCTGGGAGAACACTAAGTCATCATCACTACCATCATCTCCATCAGCATCAGCATTACCATTACCATCACTAAAAAATTATCTTTCCCAAAACTCTGATCAGGAAGAGTCATGTGTAAGCCACATGTTGGTCTGGTGAACAGAACTGTTCTGAGCTTGGCCTGCTGGGCTGAACTGGTCAAGGCTTTTGTTTGTCATCAGAAGACAACTTTGTATAGGCTGTTGTTTAACTTGCTTTTCCCTCCTTAGAAATAGACTTTTCACCAGGTGAGTCATGCCTAATACACTTGCTGGAGCCAGACAGTTGGCTTCCCAGGCTGTTTACTACAGCACAGACTTTGTCTCTTGGAATTCTTAAGAAATGACAAGGGACAAAAAATTTTCATTGTTTTTCTTAAAAAAAATAAATAAAAAATCCTGGAGGCCTGGAAATAAGCCAATCCTCAGTAGGAAAGGGCTCTTTTCTGCCAGCCTATTCTATTCAGTGTCATGCAGAACAACTTTGGGGCCACTGTAGTGACATGCCTTTGACACAGGTAAAGCCTGCTTGCAGAAGCAGTGACAGAACACTTTCACCTGCATTATCTTGGAGGTCCTAATCACCGCTCAGTTGGTGGCTATCGTCACTCCCTTCAGGGGTGTGCTCCTCATACTCAGAGCTGGTGTACAGTAAGGAAATTCTAGAGTTTTTTCCTTATCTCTTCTTTTGAACTTTTGGATGATTCTGAGCCAGGCAGGTATTGTTCTGTCTGGTGTGTGTGTGTGTGTGTGTGTGTGTGTGTGTGTGTGTGTGTTTTATTTTATTAAATTTATTGGGGTGACATTGGTTCATTGGGTCATATATGTTTCAAGTGTACATTTCTATGATATATGATCTGTATATTGCACTGTGTACACACCACTCAAAGACAAATCATTTCAGTCACCATATATTTGGCCCTATTTACCTTTACTTACCCCAGCCCTTACCTTCTCCTTTCTTCTGGTAAACACCATACTGTTGCTTGTTTGGGCATATGAGTTTTAGTATTATTTTATTTTTTTTAGTATTTTTTAATTGTTCAAATACAGTTGTCTCAATTTTTAGTGTTATATCCCATATATGAATGAAATCAGTTTTTAGTTTTTCTGACTGACTCATTTTATTTAACATAATATGCTTAAGATCCATCCATACTGTTGCAAATGGCAGTATTTCATCTTTTATGGCTAATTAGTATTTCATTGAATATATGTACCAAATCTCCTTTATCCAATCCTCTGTTGAAGGACACTGGTTGTCTACATGTCTTGGCCATTGTGAATAATGCTACAGTAAGCATAGGGATGCATATATCTTTGTAAAAAACAGTTTCAAGTTTTTTGAGTAGATATACAGGAGAGGGATTTCTGGGTCATATGGTAACTCTATCCTTAATTTTTGGAGGAACCACCATACTGTTTTCAATGGCTGTACCAGTTTACATTTGCCAGTGAATGAGCATTTCTCTTTCCCTGCAAGCTCTCCAACACTTGTTATTACCTGTCTTGTTCATAATGGCCATTCTAACAGGTGTGAGGTGATTTGTCATTGTAGTTTTGATTTGCATTTCCTTAATAGCTAGTGAAGTTGAATATCTTTTCACATATCTGTTTGCTGTTTGTCTTCTTGGGAGAGATGTCGGTTCAAGTCCTCTGTCCATTTTTTAATTAGAGTTTTTGATATCGAGTTGTATGAGTTCTTTATATATTTTGGATATTAACCCCTTGTTGGAGCTGTTTGCAAGTATCATCTCCCATTTGGGTGGTTGTCTATTTTGTTGATTTTTTTTCTGTACAGAACCTTTTTAGTTTGATATAGTCACATTCATTTATTTTTACCTTCACTTCCCTTGCATTTGAGATCAAATTAATAAAATGTTCTCTATTTCCAAGGTCTATAAGTTTAGTACCTATCTTTTCTTCTATGCAATTTGGTGTTTCAGATCTTAAATTTAGGTCTTTGATAACATTTTGAATTAATTTTTGTACAAAAGGACAAACTGTGATCTAGTTTCATTCTTTCATGTCACTTTTCAATTCTCCCAGCATCACATAGTGAAGAGGTTTCTTTTCTCTATTGTGTGCTTTTGGCTCCTTTGTCAAAAATTATTTGCCCATATAGCTGTGGTTTTACTTATGGGATCTCAATTCTCTTCCCTTGGTCTGAATGCCTGCTCTTCGGCCAGTACCATGCTGTTTTGATTATCATAGTTCTGTCATATAACCTGAAGTCAGGCAGTATGATACCTTTAGCTTTATTCTTTTTCCCCAGGATTGTTTTGGCTATTTGGGGTCTTTTGTGGTTCCACACAAATCTGATAATTTTTTGTTTGATTTCTTTAAAAATGACATTGGGATTTTGATGGGGATTGCATTAAATCTGTATATTACTTTGGGTAATATGGCCATTTTAACTATGTTGATTATTCCAATCTATGAACACAGAATATCTTTCCATTTCATTATCTTTTTCAATCTCTTTTAATAATGCTTTGCAGTTTCCAGTATATAGGTCCTTTATATCTTATATTAAGTTTATTTCTAGATATTTTGTTCTTTTGGATACAATTGCAAAAGGAATTGTCTTTTAATTTATTTTTCTAGTTTCATTTTGTTGTTTTAAAAAATTACTGTTATTCAAGTACAGTTTTGTCCATTTCCTCCCATCACTCCACCCTCCCCTCACCCTTGACACCCCCTTGACTTTGTTCATGAGTCCCCCCATATATGCTCCTTGGCCACCCTTCCCCTGTTTCCCCCATCTTCCCCTCCCCCCTTCCTCTGTTTACTGTCATTTTTAGTGTACAGGAATGCAATGGGCTTTTATACATTGATTTTGTATTCTGTAACTTTACTGTATTTGCTTATTGCTTCTAATACATTTAATGTTACATTCTTTTACTTTTTTACTTATTTTTTATTATGCTATTATAGTTGTCCTGATTTTTCCCTTTTGCCCCCCCTACCCAGGCAACCCCCCTACCATTATTCATGACCATGGATCATGTCTATAAGTTCTTTGGCCACTCCATTTCCTATACTGTACTTTAAATACCCATGGCTATTCTGTAACTACCTATTTGTATTTCTCAATGTATTATAACAAGAGCAAAAGCAACACAAAGTCAGCAAAAGAAGGTAATAATAAAAATTACAGCAGAATCGAATGAAGTAGAGAACATAAATTCTATGCAAAAATTAATCTTTGAAAACATTAATAAAACTGACAAACTCCTGGCTAGACTCACTAGGAAAAAAGAGAAAAGGTTCATAAACAAATTTGAAAAAAAATCAAAATTGGAAATACCAGACATCACAGACGTACAGAGGATCATGTACAGAGGATACTATGAAAGGCTATATTCACCAAAATTCAACAACCTAGAAGAAATATATTCCTAGATTGAATCATAAAGAAATGGAAAATCTAAATAGACCTATAAACAGTGAGGAATTTGAAACAATCATTGAAAAACCTTCCCCCCAAAAAAGCATATGACAGATGATTTCTCGAGCGAATTCTACCAAACATTCAAAGAATATTTGATACATATCCCCCCCACATTCTTCCAAAAATTTGAAGAAGAGGTGATAATTCCTAACATATTTTATGAGGCCAACATAACCCTGATACCAAAACCTGGTAAACTCAAAAAGAAAACTACAAACAAATATCTCTGATGGATATGGAGGCAAAAATCCTTAAAAAAATACTAGCAAATCAAATGCAACAATACATTAAAAAATAATAGGCCACAGTCAAGTGGGATTCATTCTAGGGGCACAAAGGATAGTTCACCATATGCAAACTGATCAATGTAATACACTACATTAACTAAACAAGACTAAAGGCCATATGATCTTATCCATAGATAAAGAAAACACATTTGATGAGATATAACATTCATTTATGATTAAAATGCTCAACAAAATAGGTATAGAAGGAAAGTACCTCAACATAACAAAGTCCATATATGACAAACACTCAACCAATATAATTTCAGTGGTGAAAACTGAAAACTTCCCCTCTAAAATCAGAAAGAAGACAAGGATGCCCACTCTCACCACTCTTATTTAACATAGTTCTAGAAGTCCTAGGCAGAACAGTCAGACAAGAGAAAGAAATAAAAGGTATTCAAATTGGAAAGGAAGAAGAAAAAGTGTCACTCTTTGCAGATGACATAATTTTGTATATAGAAAATTATTTTATTTTATGCACTGTAGTTTAATGGATTAGTTCTTTACTCTTGAGCAACTGAGAGTCTAAGGACACCTGTAATAGTGGCATAAATTATGCCATTTGGAATTTACTCTTATCTAACAACTTGAATTTAGAGGCTGTAGAGCCAGAGAGGACTAAAACCTCAGTCCTTTCACCCTTGTCTACCCCAGTATACGAAGAAGAAGTGTGAGGCCAGAAAGGTTGAGGAAGCCCCCCAGAGAAACCCAGCTAGTAGTAAACCTTCTGCTCAGATAGGCTTCTCACCCATGTCTGTCTTGACCATCCATCCTTGTTCTTATGATAGTATGCAGGTGGCACACTGTGGTCACCCAAGGACAGAGTCCATTTTTGAGATATGGAGTAATGCTGATTAGGTACTACATTTGATGGAAGAAGGGGAAAGCTCTGTGTCACAGCTGTGCCAGATGGGCACTGCTCTCTCACTCAGTTCACTTCCTCCCACCACCTCCTGGCCTTGTGTGTAGAGCAGGACCAATAAAATGGCATTATCCTTATTAAGGTAGCCTGATTTAGATAGCATACATAAAACAAAGTGGAGTCACTATGTCAACTAAAATGGCTGTCAGTCAGCCAGGACACTTTGGTTCAAGAGGAAAATTACCTAAATCAGAGTAAACACATCTGGCAAGGAGACATATCTGCTCATGTGATTAGAGCAGACATGTTTGTCAAGGAGACGCATTTAAGATATCTGCACACATGGTCAGAGTAGTTGTATCTGCACAGTCGGACTACTCATAGATATGCTCCTGGGGAAATTCCCCACTTGCCAACAGTGGTGCCAAGACACTTAGTAAGAGACCCAAAAGGGTGGAGTGCACCACTTTCAAGGTATAACTGAAGCAGGCTCCAGACCACTGCTGAGACAGCTGAGCTCCACATACCAGAGTGCTGCTCTATGCCATGGTGATCTCCCTTAGCATTGGCCACCAGAGGTTCTGCCTTGCTGGACTAAGGGCTTTGCCTTCCCTGCTGCCCATATGGCTCTGGACATCTTTCCTTGCAAGATACTGGCAGCTCCCTTGCACACCGTGCTGCCTCCTGGAGCTGCAGACTGAGTTTCTGAAACTCAGGTTTGTTTTCCCCATTGATTGCTCTCTCTCTCTCTCTCTCTCTCCCCTCTCTCTCTCTCTCTGTGTCTTATATCAATCATAAATTGTTAGAGTATGAGTAGGATATTAATGTATATTGATGTTCTGCTTTGTGTGAACCTGCATTTAATAAAAGATAAGTGAATAGCATAGTTATTGTGTGTGACTCTTCTCTATTCTTTGATGCTAGGCTGCTCAGGAGGCAGCTAGTTGAGCAGTTGCCCAACTGACTTATAGGCAAGGCTATATCATGAACATATGCTTGTGATACCTTGGGGTACGAAAGAGTGCTGACAGATTCAGGGAGTGAGGAAAGTGGTGAGTGGGCCAGGGTTTGGGTTCTGATGGCCTGGGTCAGCTCCTGATTCTGCCACTTACCAGTTGTGCATTAGTGGATTGGTTACTTAATTCAGGTGCTAACTTCTTGTGATTTCTTTGCTTTGATTCTGCACCTTGATTATGGCTCCCTTGGTCTCTCTCTTTGTGAAATTTGAGGCCATGTCCAATGCATTATGGAGTTGCTATTGAACTTGTTCTCCTGCCTGGCATAGAAAGCCTGTCTTGATATAGCTTCTTGGAGCCCTGGGGACCTTTCGGAGGTCTCTGCAGTAGCCTACTGCACAAACACAGCTGCAGCCAAGGCAGAAAGAACATCCTCCACAGGGGAAACCAGGAGACCAGTGAGTCCCTGGGGCCCAGATGACTCACCCAGGTGTTCTGAGAATGAGGGCAAGGAGCTCTAATACCACAGTGGTGATGGCACAAAGAAAAAATACCATCTTGTGACATTTGACCCTCTTTTTAATCCCAAATGGTATGTCTGGAGAAACGAGTTGTATTCATTACTTTATGAGAATGAAAATGTTTTATTGATTAATTAGTAAATTGGTTCACTACTGCGATTGATCTTTTTTCTTTTTCCATATATTTATTAGTTATTTCTGTTTATTTATACCCAAGTCATCTTATTAAAAACACACTATAGTACAAAACAAGACAGCTGCAAAATTCCCTTTCTGAACTCCACTGAACTCTCAGGCTATTTATCTTCCCATACCGTCTCATCACCAATTCTCTTCAGATGGTCAGCCTGGGTTTTGTACCAGCTGCTTCCCCTTCTCACCTCCCTCTTCTGTCTCCAGCCCTTCCCATCTGGCATCTGCTCTTACCAATGTCCCCTCCCACACAAAAAAAAACTTAGGAGCAACTCTATACCCTGATACTTGCTTCCCAGAGAAGGATGGTGAGGCTGGACATCCTCACCATCCTTCTCTGCAGGACACTCTTGGACCTCATCTGTTCCTCTCAACTCTGTACCTTCCTTTTATCCAAGGTGCTGTCTTCTTTAGCACCTACTGGAAACTCCACATCTATTTACTCTGACTCCTCCTGAGCACCAGTTCTGCAGGTCACAATGCCTAGTAAACATCTCTGTGTGACATTCTATTGGGACTAAAATTATAGCACCAAACTACAGAGTTCAGCAAAGAATTCCTGACTGTTCTCAGTTTAACCTGCAGCATCTCCCTCCTGCATCATTGAAATAGACCCATACCATATCTTTTCCCCTTACCAGCAATCATTTTCCTACACTGCCTCTGGGTATATGATCTTTTTCAAAGCTTCATTTGCTGCTTTGCTGCCTAAATTCTCAATGGGTTTGAATTATTTTTCTTCTTTCCTTTTATTCAGAAAAAATAGTGGAATCCTTAACTGGGCCCCCAGCTATCTCTGGTTGGGTCTTTGCCTCTGTCTTGAAGCTGCTCTCTTGGCAACCCTGTGCTCTTGCCCAGCCACTTTCTGCTCTTTGGGCTTCTGCATGTTGCTTTGTTTCTTCCATGAGTTTCAGCCCCCTCTTTGGACCATTCATGCACACTTGTCCTCCATATCTCAGTTCAAGTGTGTTGCTTGAGCCTTGAAGGGGAAGGGCCTATAGCCCCCTGGTCGATGGAGGCATCTCCCCACTTGTGACAGCAGCCAATGTAACATTTGTTTGTGTGATGACTTTGGCAATCATACTTCATTCACCTAAGCTACTAGGTAAAAGAATAAAATTTTCTTTTTCCAATACAGCTTTGGCATCATCACTCAGTAGCCCTCTGCAGAAGCCAATGTGCCTTTGATAAACATCCTTTATGTATGAGGTAAATGAGGCTTAGATGATTTAAGAATCATCTTAGGTAGAAAATCTGGAGGCTTTGGGTCCCAAGCCAGGAGAGCTTGCATGTTTAGGTCCTTGCAGTGTTCTAATTTGGTGACAGTTTCTATCTAAGCAAAGTTATTAGGGGAAAAGACCAGAACAGGGTGATCGTGACTCATTCTGCAGCCCCTCATTGTGCCAGTTTCACCCAGATGAAGCCTCAACAAGGTTATCCTCTAGAGTGATATCGGTATTGTCTGGAATGGAAGCAGGGTTCCTGCATTTGTACTCAGAAAGTTCCTGGCTCCTTTCTTCTTTGTTTGCCACCTTCTCTATGTCCCTGTGGTTTCTTTATTTTCTGACTCCTCAACCTTGAGTGGACCCACCAACATTTGTCTTCTTGCTAGGGGTCCCATTCTGTTCTGCTCCATGGCCTTCCTCTAGACATGCCTACCTTTCTCTCCTGGTGGGATTTATAACCATGTTTGACTCATAGGTATTCTGAGAACCAGATATTGGGAGTTGTAACCATGATCTATCTATAGGAATTCTGAGGATGGTTCCACTGTGGTAAAAATAAGGTATTTGTTAGAAGTTGGATTTTGTTTTCCACATAGTGCACGTTATGCCTCCCCACCACCTGATACATGCAGGAGGATGGTGACTTATGCAAATGAACAAACTTCCAAAGAGACTTGTCAAAGACCTGAGAACATCTTCTGAAAACCTTCTTTAAAGAGATAATGGTGGGTGGTGGTGACAGTTTCAGGTCACTCATTTTGTTCACATGGACCTTTGCTAGAGGGTGACTACTCACCTATATGTGTCTGACTTTGTGCAGACGCAGTCAAGGGACACAGCCCACACAGAGCTGCTGTTGACAGTAACAATCTTAAGGACTTGTGACCTCTTATTGTGCACTTTCATTCCCAAAGACTCAGCTCCATGGGGAACTAAAAGAACAAAGGAAGCAGGGCTTGCCATGTGAGGCATGCTGTACTTCATGTCACAAAGGATTAGGGTTTGGCCAGTGCAGCCTGGAGCCTGCCAATTACCTGATAGCCCCACCAGACACCTGCTGCTGTGTGTACTCGGCTGACCTCCTCTGACTTCCCCAATGACCACATCCACTTCCAATGAGTGGACTCCCTTCCTTTACTGGCCTCAGAGTTCAGAGAAGTTCAAGGTTGACCCAGTAACAGGATAATAACACCACATGGTCACTCACTGACACAAGGCAGTGTGGATATTTGGGTACTGTGTTCACCAAACAGGCAGGGGTTTGCTCACAGGCAACATTCTAGTTAAATGGTTCAATCTCTTCACACATAGGTCCTATGGTGACATTGTGGTTTCCATAAATGACAG